>NW_010581858.1:85478-136737 GCF_000705375.1 Tinamus guttatus | reverse complement strand
GATCCCATTGGCCTTCTTGGCCACGAGGGCACACTGCTGCCTCATGGTCAACTTGTCGTCCACCATGACACCCAGGTCTTTCTCCACAGAACTGCTCTCCAGAAGGTCAGTCCCCAGCCTGTCCTGGTGTCTGAGGTTATTCCTCCCCAGGTGCAGGACCTTGCACTTGGCCTTGTTGAATTGCATGAGGTTTTTCACCGCCCAGTTGTCCAGCCTGTCCAGGAAAGACAGCAGTCGAAAGCTGCTCCTCTTGTAGTTTTAAAAAGTAGGACTAATCTCTGTCAAACAAAAGCTATTATATAATACCATAATCACCTCATACATATACACTATATTTTGTCTAATTTACCTCAGCTGAGATGACCCTTATTGAGATGGATTGGGGATATTTCAGTTACAAAACAAAATTTCCACAGTCTTTGCTGGTGTTCAATGTAGAACATAAGCTCATCATCAGAGACCTATGGAAATAAAAATAATTGCATATCACATGCTTATAGACTTCCTTCCTTAGTTGAAAGAAAATAATTGCTCCAGATGAAAGGTAAGAGCTTTCTGATTAAATGGAAATATGCTGTCAGTGTGAGAACTGCAAAATATTTATAAGGATTCACGGCAATTGGATATTTAATCCCTTTCTATGACCAACCAGAGGAGAGAGTAACAGGTTCAAGCATATGCTCCTAGCATGGCTGAATAATGAGCTATCTCATTCTTTACACCTTGAGGGAAACCCGTATCTGGAGTAGATCCATGGAAATCAGTAGAAACTTACATCTGATTAATATCTCTATTCCAACTTAAATAAAAATGTTGGTCTTGATTACATTTTAATTAGTTGTTTCAGCTTCAGCATAATTTCTAACGTGTACAATTATTTGCATAAGCCTGCAGTCTACATAGAAATAAACCACAAAGCTTCTGAAGTTAGAACCGTAATGAGAACTGTTATGTTTGCCTGTAGTTAATAGCTTTTTGTAGTCTTATCATGTTCTTTTTCTCATGACCACTCTAAATGTGGCCTTTTATGGTTACAAAAAATTGGATAATCACATATTTTTTAAGTACTATTTTTGTGAGAGCGTTATTATGGTCCCTTGTAACACACACTGTTGATCTTATTGTAGGTGTTGGGGAAAACCTTACTGATCCATCTGTGATTAAACCTGAAGACAAGAAGTAAGTTTCCCTCTGATTAAATTATTGTTCACTTTAGACATTCTGAAGCATTCAATATACTTTGGGCTTGGCCATGCCATACTGTACCTTGCCATGACCCCTTTCCTGCCTGTGAATCTGCGTGCCTCTGGGGCAGGGCTGTGAGCCTCCTTGATCGCAGAATCATGGAATGCTTAAGGTTGGAATACCGCTGTGAGACGACCCACAGATCATACACGGAGCAGAGGAGAGGCTGTGGGCTAAGGGCTCTTTTCTCTGAGGGAGTCTTCCTGTCCCCACACATCTTACCAGCTGATGGGCGCCCCTTCACTCAGGTTGTTTCATCTCATGAAAGGAGTTCTCAGTCTGGGCAGGAAAGAAGATACGAACGTGAATAATCTGATTTAATGCAAGGTGAAATTAATGACAGAAATACTGGATGACTTGCTTGGAACTCAGGACAAGTCCATTTTGGAAGCAGGCTCTTAGTTCTGGGACCACTGTTAATATTTCATTAATAAGATTAGTAATAAATGACTATATTAATGTTGCATGAATGTTTAATTATGAATGGAGGTGTATTGGCCATATAATATTTATTCTGAAAGCAACATCAAAAATACGCTGAACACTTCACAGTGACAAAGTCTTTGCCCTAAGTAGGTCATAGGACCTTGACAGAAGCACAAGGATAACAGAGGAGAGAGAGGCAGAGATCAAATATGTAGTTGTTCACCACAAAGGCTCAAGTAAGCATTTTTAAACACGTGAATTGCTACGGATGAATTAAAGTCTGACTTATTGGTGTTCAAGTGTTTTTGTTTTTACTTCAGTGGAAGCAAATATATAAACCTAAATGAACAGTTGGTGCGAGTTACTAGTGTAGCTGTGGCCGTAGTGATTAAAACAGTAATTCTCATGGCAACTCAGCTTCTCCTATCTAAAAGAGAATTAATATTTACCCATGTTATCTTGAAGGGTGTGTTTGTTAGCATCCTTCTGGATTATTTTTTGTCATTAAATAATTTTGTCATACTTACTAAAATTTGATCCCGCAGATTCTATTTTCAAAAACTGTTGTTTTGTTTGTATCATCTGCAGTACAGCGAAGTCCTAATTAAAGAGCAAATGTTGATTAATTAATCAAACAACTTGATTCTCTTATGTTCTCGGAAATCATCAGAACAGCAAGTTGTGAAACTATATTGTTTGATTCAGTGATCTGAAGGAATGAGACAGTGAAACTGCTGATGGATTCTGTAATCAGCTACGAGATACCCAATTCTAAGGCATGCTTTCTAAAATAATAATAATGTAAATGCACTTTCTTTGCTCTAACCTTCACTCTGTCATAAGGGAAACATTTCTGGCAGTATCAAGATCTGTTTTATGTTTTCATTTGTAAATAACATACTTCATCAAAACCTGTGTGCTGCCTCAAAAGTTGCTTTGAGCTCACATTCTCTTAGAAGCCTGGGAGAGAGTAGATGTCATTTGACTGACAGGGCTGATACAAATTTTAGCACTACTTGTAACTACATTATTTATGTTTTGTTTCGGTAATTCCATTGATTTAGAAGCTCGTGTCATTATCTTGTAGTGAGTCTTTTCTTTCATGCATTCCACATGCTGTCTTGGAATGGAGTTTTAAATGGCACAATGTGACCTCTGTATCTGTGAGAGTGAGGCAGTATATGTTGGTTTTATATACAACACCAAAATCAAAATAACAGATCCACTTGGAAAGTGTGCTTGACTTTGCAGAGTCGCGAATGTTTAGCACTGATTGAAAATCTTGCCATGTACAGTTAATAGAATGAATGAAGTGAGGCAAAAACATGAAGGTAAAATATTCACCAAAAGATTTCCTGTAAGAGCAGATTTGCTGTAAAAGTAGTCAAGGTACAGAATGGGGACCATCACACAGTGCAATTCTTGCAGACCCCTGCACTGCCAAAGCTTTGGGAAGACCTGCCTCATAAGTAATACCCTTATCAGTGTGTCACACTTACCAAATCCACAACAAAGTCTGTGCTGGTGGAGCTTTCAGAGGCACAAGGGGCAAGATATCTACAGATGTCTGAGGAGAATTGTGGATCAAGTTTCAAATTAGAAAGAATTGATGCATTAGGCCTGCTGAGAGAGGTGAAGAAAAAGGCCCCAGCAGGCAAAAAAATCATTACAAATGTGAAAAAAAGAATGGGAAAATAAGGGGTCAGGAGGTGCTAAAAGAAGGAGTTAGAGGTCCCTTTTTAAAGCTCTCAAGCAGATAGTGATGGGCTGAAGGTTGTAGCAATGATTGAAGACCTTATCCTTTCAGGCTACTCATTTAGCTTGTATTTTGAGGTTATACTAAGCTGTGCAATTTCAGTCAAACAATGACAGCTGAAATGGTGCCGATAGAAAGAAACCTACATGTATTCACTATACCTCTAACCTGTGCGACTGAAATGGGAATACTTGAGGCTCAGACTGTAAAAAGATATAGATGAAATAACCTGCTTGTCTCCTAGTAAAGGTAGGTGTGTGACATCCACACAGTGCATTGCTCTGAAGCCCCCAACTTCCATGAATAAGGCTTTGTGGATGCCTTATTTTTTGCTTTGAGCATTCACAGCTCAGCCTTGACTGTGAGGAGAGCTCTGCATCAGCACACTACGTATTAATATATCCCTGACAGCCTGCCAGGCCCAATCTGGTAGGCATTTATTTAGCATTTATTATGCATTTACTATTAGACATGGCTCTGCAAAAAAATAAAAAAAAAGTAGGAATGGGCTTTTGGACTGATATCTCATGTAAATGTATCTGCTGAGTTTGCAGGTTAAGTGGGGCTCAGTATTTTTCTCTCCTTGGAGAGACCATGCATAACCAGGTAAATAACCTCATGTGTAGAACAGGGCGTTTAGAAGGGATCTTAAAGGCTCAACTGATTATTTTTCTTCAGCAAGTCATTCCTGTGTCAGGCCTTACAGGTCCTATATAGACAGCTCTTGAGGATTTGGTGATCGTAAAACATTCACAGAACATCTAGTTTCAACTCTTTGCTAACCTTATTACTAAAAAGATTTTCCTGATTTTCTGCATGAAACATTTCATCCTTTTCCTGTATAAAATTGCAATTAATTTCAAACAGTTTCTATCTTCAGTTTCTTTTTTCTGTTTTTAGGCCATCTCCTTGAGCTTTTGTATTGTCTTGAGAAAAAATATTCCAGAGTTGAATATAACCCTCCTCTTGAACTGTAACCAGTGCCAGGTAGAGAGGAAGGATTATTTCAATTATACTGCAGACAGCATCCTTTTTATATATCCCACAACAACATGGGAGAATTATCTTTCTTGTGACCTTTGCTGTATTTTCATGGAATAATCAAAGAAGGAATATGAGCGTGATTCTGTAGCTTAGAAGTTAGGTTTACTATACCTGATCAAGCAAATATTTGTCTGTTCTACTCTTACTGGAAGATTAGACCAAGTTTATATAGGGCCCTTAAGTAATATTCCACTTTTTATCTGTTTTGATACACTAATTTTCAGTAAAGGTTGATTAGACTTGTACTTGAATGAACCAGGAGACAGACACTACTTACTGTCTGCCAGAAATTGGACAGATATTAAGCTTTAACATGCATTCTGGCTAATCATTCCACCTCTCCCTCATGAAAGGGGGAAACTTGACATGTTTGCAAACTGTTCTCCTTAGGTATATTTTCTGACTGTGGATTACAGAAAGATGGGAGAGAGTTAAAATCATTTTCTCTAGCTCCTCAGAGCTGTAATTGATTTCAGATTTTAAAATGGGTTGTTTCCACTCTGCATACCATTAAAATAAAATATTAGCTTTCATAAAGTTTCTTTGAAAGTGTTTTTTGTGTGCTGTGTTCCGTGATGTCTAGAATGTCAATTAAATTCTTGAAAAGAATGGTGAAGCAGTATTAAAATTAATGAACACTGATCTTTCAGACTACATTAAGAATCTGTTATAATTATGTGGTACTTCTAATACATGTCTGAGTATAGCCTGGTTTTGTTATAATTGTTGACTTCACCCAGAATATGCAATACACATTCGCAGATGGAGCCCTTGGTAATGCTGCTGAATTGGCCAGTGTGCAAACACACACAGAAATGAGCATAGAAAGAAGCCAATAAATTTTAAAGCCCTGCTTGCTAGCAGTGTACTCTATTCTTTTTCTGTACTGCATATTGATACATCTAGGGCTCTGCTTCCTTTGGGAAACCTGGCTTTCTCTTCTCAAATGTAGCAAAAGTTCTGCTGAATTTCACCTCTTTCCTAGCTCCGGTTTGTTCCCAGATGTCTACTATCAAAACCAAAATCAAGCCAGCTTTGTGATGAGGATGGAGAATGTTTCCAGCAGAATCATTCAGCTTGTGCCATATGCTCTCTGAATGCTACTGTTCCCGAATTTCCACTAAGCTCTAAGTGGGAACTGTTGGGTCTGCCCTGTATCTCTCCGGAGCAGGTCACAGCACAGCTAAGCAGCATATTTTAGATGCCATACTGGATAAAATAGCTGTGGGATATATGCACCTAGGCTAATGCTTTATCAGAATTGACAGTTTTCTCATTTCTGACCTAAGAAACTTGTGATGGACACTCAGGTTTGATTATACAAAGGGCTAAGTTAGCTCTTATTTAATAAATAGAAAATATCATCACGCCCCTGACAAGTTACCTTTGAGACAATTTCCCTATAATCTCGAGAAAAATAAAGATATTTACTTTTGTATTTCTAGAACCTTACATTCTCTGCCCCCCCTCCTTTTTTTTTTTCTTTATACTGGATTTGCTTTTATGGAGGTTCATTGATTATTTTATATATATTTTTTTCAGATCTGGAAAAATGGTGTTTGGACCAGCAAACCTAGGAGAAGATGCAATTAGAAACTTCATTGCAAAGCACCGTTGTAACTCTTGCTGCAGGAAGCTGAAACTTCCTGGTATGCAAAATAAATATTAATTTTTAATCTCTGACTTTTTGAATGCAAGGTAATAAAGACCAAAGTAGGCTAGAAACAGAACACTGAGCTATAGTTGGCACTCTCTTTCTGGGCAAAGGTGAATAGGAAAATACTTGTCTTGTCACCTTACTTGTCTGCCCAGTAGCCATATTAGGGGTTTGGCAATGTCAGTCTGATATTAGCAGCCAGCATGTTAGTTTCTGCGCATGGGATTGTTTGCTTTGCCGTGCAAAGTGATGGATTGTTTTTCTAGGAGAATAAATGCAGTTAACCTCAGCAAAATTTTTTAGAGTAAGAGATAAAGAGAGCGCTAAAGATCTGAGAAAGTCTGTAAAACCTAGCAATGAATTTGCCTGGGAAAGACTCCCTGCAACTCTCTTGACCATCAAGTAGAGTCCTACACAGGGCACACCTGTCTTCCTGCTTAAATAAATTAAATTGCTTCCTGCTTAAATAAATGTGATTTTTGAGATGCAGTTTTAAAGGGCTCAGAGACAAAATATATTGCTATTTTGGATGAATTTCTGCCTATATATTTTTTCTAGAGAAAATCTTCCCCTTTCTCAGTAGCTACATGGAATAATAATTCCTATTTGATTCTGAAATAGAAACTGTGTTGTTATACTTTTGTCTATGGTGGATGGAGATTGTAGAGGAAAATCACCTGAATGAATACAGCAAGAAATGGGTCATTCCTATCAGCTCACACCATTTTTGGCCTCTCATCCCTCTGTTTCTGGCTTGCCCTATTGCCAATTCTTGCCTTTTTGGACACAGCTATGAGGCTATGGCCAAAAGCTCTGCTCTGGGAACAAATATTTTTCAAACATTTCCTTCTCTGTGTCACTGAACTTATTTTCTTGTCACAGATCTGAGAAAAAATGACTACACACTGGAAAGGCTCGTTCCAGCTGCTGAAGGAGAAGCAGACGCAGTGGGAGCGGATGGCGCGGATGAGCCCTTGGAGTACGACACGCGGTTGTGAGCGGAGCCCACGCGTTTGCATGCTCGGGAACAGCTTCCTTATCACGGCTGCTGGTCAGGCTGAGAGAAGAAAGTGTGGACGCCTGTGTGCAGCATCTCACTGCCCTCAGCGTATACTAGGGACACAGAGTCAAAGCATTTCTCTAGCTAGCACTTTCTTGTGTTCTTGGGCTGCTCGAGCATCCTTAGCAGGGTGAACTGCCTTTTTTGTGGTGGGAAAATATGTTTAATGATGCCAGACTCTGATCTTACAAAAATGCCTGTAGCCAACATATGTCCATGAGGGAATGGGTTGATGTTTCTTTCTCTACTCTTTAATAGAAAAACTAAATGTATGCACATATATAAACCATTCATTTTCAGATACAGAGCCCACTCAACCTCATGCTCACTTTTGTCTTGTGCGACAGAGACTGTCCAAGAAATTGCAGAAAAAATGTTTATTTTTCATTTTGATGCAGTGACAAGTCAAGAATTTGTAAGAAGTAAGTGGGTGTTTTACAATAGTCATGGATACAGGAAGTAAGTAGATCCCAAAATTTTATGGGAGCTTCATCTCAAAATGCTTTTCACATACCAAGACTTTATTAGAGTCAAAAAATGAAGGGTTGGAGCCACAAGTATCACCAGTTTTTCCTGTTTTCAGTTGGTAGAACTGAAAAATCCATCTTTAATACAAACATGAACTAAACAACAACCTTGAACATAATTCCATTTTTAACCGGGATCTATTTTTCTTTAAAATACTTTGTCTTCAGGATGTTTCTGATTCTTTAAGTTTCCAATTGCAACCAAGATTTGAAAAGGCACAAAGAAAGAGTATGTTCTGCTTAGTACTTAGCGGGTTAGTGTCAGACTGCACACAGGACTTTTTCCTACCAGTTAGGTGTAGGTGCTGCAAAAGTAGGCAGATATATTTCTTTTGGTACCCTGTGATTTCAATAGAACATCTCAATATAGAAAAATCTAGCATATGAGTTTTGCTGTGTAGAATCAGTATCTAAAGGAACTGCTCACGCTAAATATCTGTAATACAATATATATTGTATTAGAGACCACTTTCATCATTAAAGGAAATTTGTACTTCTCTATTTTTCATGAGAAATATTTAATCTTGAAATATAAGTCATCAGAAACTTCTATACTTGAATACAAAACAAAATCAAATTTCATATTCACATCATGATGGTATATTTTTGATGTGTAAGGGGACTAGTTGTGGTGATTTATCTTTCATTTGGTATAAGATGTCTGTGTGTACATAAGATTTAGAAATTGCATGTTCCCAGTTTTTATATTGATTTTGATATTGATTCTGACACTGGCATAAGCTGTAGGTTTGCCTGTGATTCCTTCGGTTCTTGAAGCATCCTGAAGAGCCACTTCTTGCTTTTTCTTATCTACAGGTATCTTTTGGTAAGATATTTTTAAAAGGAAAATTTGCTTCCATATTAATATTAGTGGTAGGTATTAGTTTGCATTCATTTTGTAAAAGTGATCTCCACATCCTTTTTTTCCTCTTTTCTTTGAAGCATTTCAACATATTGTCAAGTTTTGGTTTGTCAGTAATTCTGTGATTAATAGCATTTCTGCATAATGTTTGTGGATTTTGATCCCTTTCCTCAGGAGATAGAGGACCTACTTCTAATGATTATTCTCTTAAAATTTACCTTTAAGAAGGGATGTGTCCTATCCTTTAAAGAGAGATCTTTCTCTAGTAGATACCTAACTATTTGATATGCCTTTAAATACAGTCAAGTTAAATGGGACTTTAGTATGCCTTTAAAGTTAGGGATTATTTAAGTCTTATTCTGGCAGTGTTGCTTTCCACACTCATTGCCATAAATTCTTGCATCAAAAGGATGGAATTATGGACACTTAAAAATCAGACATGACAGACTGTGTTTAAGCACTTTTGTTTCAAAGTTATTCCTGAATCCTGTTTTAGATTATATTTTCAATTATCTAAACAATTATCATGTTGCCTTCAAAAGTGAGTGGGTTTTCAATTCACAGCAATGCTTGCTAGAACTGATAAGGTGTTTATATCACTGTAGATTCATCGTATCCCTTTTATAATGTTCACATCCAGGCATATACGGCCTTCACTTCAAATTAATAATCCTGACAAGATGATTGTCCATAATGAAATATAACTTATACAAGCATATTTTATGTCTAGCTTTGCTTAGTGCCAGGTATCAATGCAGTAGACCAAGAAAAGGATGCATTTAGAGTTGTTCTGTTATATACTTACAGAAGCATGCTATTTTTTCTGCACATGAACACACTAAATTGAAAAATTCTGGTGCTTCTGGGTGCCTCACCTTTTTTTTTCACTTTTTTTGGAAGTGCTTCTTTAGATTTCACAAAACTGCAGGTTTGGGTAATATATTTGAAAATCTTTTATTATTCTTGTCTTTGTTATAGTTTAGTAAAAAATAGTAAAATCATTTGAAAATGTTTATTTTCTTTTGAGTCTTTGATGCCTTTCTTGCGCCAGGTTCTGTACTCTCTTTAAATTGTCTTAAAAAACCTTATTTAAGAATTCAGCTAAGATTGCTCAGAACAAAATATG
Source organism: Tinamus guttatus (assembly GCF_000705375.1). The sequence continues at coordinate 127,034 of NW_010581858.1, read as the reverse complement.
GTTTTGGAAAGTATACTGTTGGAGATTTAGCTTAAACGTGTGAGAAATATTCAGATGATGCAAACCTTATTCTCCGGGTTATTTTTTTTTTTTCTATTTCTTTTTTTCAGTTATGACATTTTTGAGGTTACTTTTTTATTGTTGGTGCAGTAATCACAGAAGGGATATTAGATCTCTATTTTCTAGAAATGGATATGTATTTAATGTGTTTTTGTCAAGCTGTTTCATCTTGTTTCAAAAGAAACAAAAGACATTTTTGAAAATGTTTCTATTCTTGGTGGGCATAGAATTAAATAGCACATTTCAATGTTGTAAGGAAAAAGGTGAAAGTTATATGTTGAAAATAATGCAGATCTATTTTTGATTTTTTAATCTCAAGATAATAAACATTGATCCTATATGCACCATGCTTTCATTCTCTTGAATTTTGTTTTTTTATTAATATTATTTTTATTATTTTTTATTTTTCATTATTTAAGGCACTATTTTATATCAGCTACCCTTTACAATTATTTTCCACTCTTAGGAAGCTTATGCCAATGATTATCTCAGTTTCTGACTGACAAGGGGAACCCAGAAATCTATCTGCAGTGACACTGGCCTTCACAGGAACTGTGAGCACCTCGAAGTGGTTAATGCTTTTCCTCATGCTATTGCTTCTACAAAAACTGCTCTTACTTTTCAGCTTTTCTTTACCTTACTCGCTATATCATAAATTATTCTGGAACACACTTCAGTCCCCTAATACAACTATTGCTGGAGAAAGAAAACCTCAAGGTTAAAAGAAATCGAAAATACTTTCCTTTTTGATATTTGAATAGTGTAGAAGCTGCTGCAAGGATCTGTTCATTTACCTATCTGCCAGTAATCCTATTGCAGAGAAATAGCAAATAAACTAGTGTTTTAAAATAAACTGTTTTTGTTTAGATTGTGATGTTTCATTGAGAAAAAATACTAAAGATTAAGGGGAACAAAATTTTAAAAAGCTCAGAATATCCATGCTGCAAAAAAACCCAAAACCAAACCAAAACAACAACAACAAAACACCCTGTGAATATTGCATGAAGAAATATATGTTGTACTGTTTGTGTCATGGGTTTAGGTAGAAGGCTAAAACCTCAATTTCTTAGACTTAACACAGAGCAAACTTGGCTTGGGTTTTGATCTTGTGCCCCTAGTTGGACATGCCCACAGCTGGCAGAAAAGAGGAGGAGGAGGAGGATAAGGAGCAGAGAGGAGTCTCTGACTTCTGAACCTCTCTGCTGCCCTTCCTGACTGAACTCTTATCCTGCTGAGAAACTACCAGATTCAGCTTGCTCCTGTGATCCTTAGTGAGGCAGGCTCTGCTGCAACACTGTAGAGCATTTGTGTGCACTGTATGGACACAACACATTTGTGTCAGGTACCTAATATTGGCACGAATTGAAAGGGTATAGGCTGAAAGGGTATACTGAGAGATTTACCCTAAAAAAAGAAGAAAAATATCAGGCAGCATACACTGCCAGTAGGCAGGTATCTGATGCTTGTGATTAGAGAAAAACAAACAAACAAAAACTGTCAGAATTAGTATAATACCATAGAAAAAATTAAGTGTTTGACATATTAGACAAGGTATCCACCTGAGTCTGCAGCTTTCAGTAAGAATTTCCTTCGTTGAACTGCTGGGAATTGGATGTCTCAGCTGTATCTCAGGGGTTGATTCAGTGGTATGATGATGAGGTGAGAATCAAGTTCACCACTGCCTCCCAGGTGGGCCACAGAGGACAGTGCCTTATCTGATCATGAAAAAGAGAACTGCTTCTCTTCAGCTGGTCTCTATTGTGAAATAGAAGTGTTACTCAGCCTTTCAAAATTTTTGTGAAGCAAATTAGTGTTGCACAGTGACTAGGACAAATGTGCCCCATAAAATCAAAACCGAGGTTAACCTTGGATATTCCCCTCATCTCCCAAGTATGATTTACAGACCACTCCAGCTTCACTCTCTGGAGTATTGCAATCTCAGATAATGTCTGTGTAGCAGCCTGGATTAAGAGCTAACCTTGCATAGCCTCTTCCATAGTGAAAAAAAAAAAAGAAAAAAAAAAAGAAAAGTGGACTTCAGCTGAGATAATCAGTGACCTGAACTCTGAGCAAAATGAAAGAATTGGATCCAACTGAACTCAGATGATAATTGGATAAAATTGGTAGAAAAAAAAAAAAGGTCAAGATCCCTATGCAGGATTCCAGCTTGCACCCGATTAGAGGTGGATTTGAACTCAAATGGCACCCTGATCAAACCTTCAGCTGAGGTTAAATAGCTATGGTGTACTGAACAAGAGCTGAATATGACCACTTACCATCCTTGAGGAGCATGGAAGGGCTGAGGTTGATCCATGAGGCTGACCCTTAGCAGGCTGGAAAGGCAGGGTAACACTGCAGGATAGTAGAGGAGGAAAAAATGCCCAAGGCTGATCTCACCTCAAATTACTTTCAGCAAATTGTAAGGGAAGGATCTAATTACAGGATCCCATGGCAGCTCATCAACATGAGCAGGTCCAGGTCCAATTTCAGGTCCACAACAGGTCCACAAGTGAGGTCCAGGTAATCTCAGATGACTTCAGAGAAATAAATGAGAGTTGGAGTTGGCTACAGATGACCCCTGTGCTGCTAACTGGATTTAAGGTAGCAAATGATCCTGGGAAGGAAATAACATATGGATTAACCTCCAGTAAACCAAGGCACCAGACAACATCCAGGCTGACCTTAAAAAGAGTGTCGGGGCAACTAATTGAAATTACAATTGAATTCAAATGACACCTGGGAAAGTTAATTGGCTCTGAATTTGATGTAAAATAACCTCTGGAATGAAAATAAGGGCCAGGTTGATGTCATATGACTTCAGGCAATTAACGGGATGTTAGGCTGGCCTTAAATGACCTCAAACATCAAAGGAAAGAAACATTGACTTCAGATGACCCCTGGGGGATCAAATGAGGGGCATTTTGGCCTCAAAAGCTCCCTGTGGGTATTTGGAGCTCATGTTTATCTGAATGGATCAAGCTAATGATGGGGTAACTTCAGATGACCGTATGTATTGGTTTGTATCTCAAGATGACTTCAGATGACCAGGGGTAGGAAACAAGGACTGTAGATGACCTCTAATGAACCCAGGCACCAAATGGGAGGTAGACTGACCTCAAATGATTACCTCAGATTTACCTTAAGTGACTTCTGGGAACCAAACAAGGGTCATAGTGACCTCAGATGAACCCAGATTAGCCTCAGGTTGACCTCAGACCTGGACAACTAAATCAGATGTTGACACAGCCTTAAATGACCCCTGTTCCTCCCAGTAGAATGCTGTTTACTTCAGAGGAGGTCTGGGAAACAAGTAAAAACTGTTTGACCTCATGACCTCATGACTATGACCCCATATTGACCTCAAAAGGCCTGGATGCATTCATTAGATGTCTAACTGACACTGAATGACCTTTGTGAGTAGGAAACATTGTCTGTGGTTAACTTCAAATGACACTGTGCAGCTTACTGCTTTTCAGGCAGACCTCAGATGACCTGAGACACAACATGAGAATATCATAGACTTCGAATCATCCCCAAGCAGATAACTAAATCTCATGTTCACCTCAGATGACCCTTGGAGAACAAATAAGAGCAAGGTTGAAATCAAATCGTGCCCAGTCGTTTAACAGAATCTACAGCTGACTTCAAATGACCTTGAATCAGGAAACTATGCCTCATGTTGGCCTGAATTGACTTCAGATATCAGCCAAAACCTCAGTGGACCTCAGACAACCCCAAGAAATAGCTGGATCAAAAGTCAACCTCAGATGACTCCAGAGAGGAAACAAGGACTGTGCTTGACCTCTAAAAACCTCTCAAGTACCAAATGAGGGGTAGGTTGTCCTCAAATGACCACCAAGGCAAATGTTTGCATCTGAAATTCACCTTCAATGACCTCTGGGCAACAAAAGGGAACACACTGATCTAAAAAGAACACCATCTGGCTCTCAAGTTGATTTCAGAAGAACCCTGGTCAGTCTAATTAGATCTCAACTTGACCTTAAATGACCCCTCCCCTCCAAATGAGAGCATCATTGACTTTATATGACCCATGTATCTGCATCTGCATCTCAAGGTGGCTTCAGATGTTTCTGGAAATAAACAAAAGTCAGATTGACTTCCGATGTTCCCATGCATCTATCTCATTTCCATGACTTCAAATAACTCCTTGACAGGTTAATTGATCCTCCAGTTGACCTCAGATGATGCTTGTGAGTAAGGATAAAAGGGTTATGCACAAGTGACCGACCCCGTGTAAATAATTTGCTTCCCCATTCATCTCACATGACCTCCTTGCACAAAACAAGAGCTGTGTTGATGACCCATGAACATCTATGTGATCTCAAGTTGACCTCAGACCCTGAGATGAAAATGAGAGTTGCAGTTGACCTGAAATGAGCCCGGGTAGGTAACTGACTCTCATACTGACCTCTTATGACCCCAGGCAGCAAAAGTATGCCCATTTGTCCTGAAATAACCTCTGAGCGACTGGGTAGATCTCAACTTGACCTCACATGACTCCAGGTCACCAAAAAAGGACTTTGTTGGTATTAAAGGATCTCTGGCAAATGATTGCATCTCAAGTTGATCTTAAATGACCCCTCAGCACCATATGAGGGATATTTTAACCTTGGGTGACACCAGGACAAGTAATTGGACCTAGAGGTAGACCTCAGATTACCCTAAGAAATTAGCTGGATTTAAGTTTGACCTCAAAGGACTTGTTTGGCAGGAAATAAGGACTTTCACTGACCTTATACAACCCCTCACATAGCTAATTGGCCCTGAGGATGACCTCAGATGATCTATCTTAGGGTATGAGAGCTGGTTTGACCATAAATGATCCCATGCAAGTACTAGGACATCGCGTTGACGTCAGAGGACCTTTGTACAGCCAATAAGACCCATGATTGACCTAAAAATCTTGTAATCATAGACTAGTTTCATTTTCCCTGTGAAGGTCATCTAGTCCTTTTCCATGCACATAGCAGACACAATTGGATAAAGTTGTTGAGATTTTTGTCCAGGTAAATTTGGAATTTCTCCAAGGAAAAGGAATTCACTTTTTTTTTGCAAACAGTGAGGGTGACAGAGCACTGGAACAGGCTGCCCAGAGAGGCTGTGGAGTCTCCTTCTCTGGAGATCTTCAAAACCCGCTTGGATGCAATCCTGTGCCACATACTCTAGGTGACCCTGTGTGTGCAGGGGGGTTGGACTAGATGACCTCTAGAGGTTCCTTCCAACCTTTATGACTCTATGATTCTATGATGAGAGAGTTTGGTAAAGAATGTAGTAGGAGGCAGATAGTACAATGATGGGCAGAGCTAAGTTTAGAGAGCTTGATCTGAAGTATGCCAGACTTGCATTCTTCATTCAGTGAAATTAAAACAGGGAGCAGACTTATTCTAAAATTAATGGACTTTCTGGAAAGCTTCATAGAGCTTGGATGTTAGAATTAAATTTCTATAGACACATCTCTGTTATTATCCTTTGGGTACATAATAGATCATTATGAAACAAATTGGATAGGCTAAGTATCAGCATAGAATGGATTTACTGTCTCTCCTCCGCATGAACATGTGCAATAATTGGAATCCTTAGGATTCCCAAAGGGAAAGTCAGACAGCTGGCTGTTTACCCTCTGTGTGCCAGCAAATTTCAGATAATTACTTTCACCTACCTACAATCTCCTTTCCATTTAATTAAAGTAAGACAATTATTTATGTGAATAAAGATGAAATTGTGCTTACTGTGTGCTTTAAATACAATGATGTTGCTTCAGATTCAGGGGGGCACAAGCTTGAAAGCTTTAAATTCTGGACTTTTCTCCCTCAATCTGAGTTTGATTTCTTGGAATAAGCCTAGAACTGTAAACCAAACATCAGGAATGCATTATTTCCAAATAATGGACAGCTATCAAAGATTTTGGTTTACCAACATTGACCACAATTAGGTGGACATCTGGCCTTAGTTTTCTTACTGCTTTGCCTCTGCATGGTAAAAGGCTTGCTGTTGCACTGCTCCATAATTAATGGGGTATGTTTTTCAAGCCTAAGTTATCTCTTCTGGCCTTTAATACTATGTTCTCCCTTAATCATCATCTTTACTTTCTGGAAATACAGCACTTCCTTCACTTCTGTCCCTGAACAGTACCCTTACCCTTGATTTTCATTTTACATGCTCCATACTACCAACCATTTTGACCTTCTGCTTGCTACCCTGCATCCTGCATCTTCTGGACTTTTGAAGTTTAGCCTACTTGTAGACCTCCTTTTAACCTCCTTTCCCATAGACCACTGTCTTGTTACATGTTGCACTAACAATGGCCTCACTCCTCAACTTCTACCAATTTCTTTTCTTTCCCTTGGCTGTTTCCCTCCCTGTCTTCTATGTGATACAGGCCTCAATCCTGCCTCAAAGTCTGGGTCTTCATTGTGTCTGAAAGTCTTTATCCCTGTGCTTTAGAGAGTCTACAAAGTGAAGCAACTACACCATCATGCTGACCATGTACTCAAAACAACATATATATGGGAGCAAACTGTTTCTGCATTTGCTGCTTTGAGTGTAAAAGTGAAGTTGTTTGCTCCTGGAATTGCTTCAGGGAGGTTTAAGTATCTCACTTATGTCTATGGCTAATATTTCTAAGCTCCTCCTGGGGAGCAGGTCAAATATAAAAACTTTTCATCACTACAGTTGTTTCTAGCTCTTCTCTAATGGACTGCTTTTCTAGAAAGCAAGACATATGACTTCATAACCAGAGGTTGTACAGACCTGAGTAAAAGGACTGGACCTACTTACCAGGGAGCATGGTTTGCTTTGTTTCTTCTGTGCCTTCTTTTGTAACTCCTCTTTTCATCTATTTCTTCTGGGACAAATCAAATCGACACATGCTCTAAGTAAGTGGTACGCTGAACTTCACTACAAGAAGCATACAAAAAGTATGTAACATACCGAAGGTGGCCAAAATTTTTAAACAACACATACATGCATTAATTTGACAGATATCAGCCACCCTCTGTGTGTTCTCCATGGGATTTGGTACCTTGAGAAAGAGCTCTTGCCATGGTCTCTCATAATCTTCTCTACTGTCTTATCCCTTAAATCTGGACAAAACTGCGCACACAGCTCCTTTCACGGTGTGAGGAAAACTGCTTTAATATTTATATACAATAATACACAGTTAAGCACTCATACAATAGTCTGTTTTTGAACCTCCCACATTCTCAACAATTCTTGTTTGCCATGTCACACCTCTTCTTTCTTTCTTCCTTTCACATCTTTCTTGCTTAAAATCAGACTGAAGGATCAAGATGGGATGCTTGTGCTGGTAAAGCAGGCAAAATGTGTGGTATTTTTCCTTTATGGCTTTAAACTACTAAATATTTCATATGTTCTTCACTATAGGTCACATTTGAAGGCTGGAACAGATAGTTGCTTCGTTGATACATTTATGATAGTATAAAAGAAATACACAAAGTATCTTGTGTTGGTATTTGTGTACTTTCAAGAAAGCAGCCATCTGTCTACTGAGACGATATGGTGGGCAGAAAAGCATATTTTCAACCCAAACCTCTCCTATTAGCCAGCAGTAATTAAGCTTTTTATTTGCTTTATAGTTAGTTGGATGCTAAGGCTTTTGTACTGTTGTTTCAGGTCAGACATGTGATTTGTACAGTAGTCGAATTTGGTTTCCTAACACTACTACTAGTGTGAGGATGGACTTGAACTATCAAAACTCTGCATTAAATTCTTGTAAAGTTCATATCCATTCTTTGCATAAACAATTTCTCCAAGAGCATGTTTGGATTTTTTTTTTTTAAGTATAACCAGAGTCAATGTTACGCAACAGAAATAATAAAATCCAGTGACAAAGTTTCCAGACTCCATCATGCCAGTTGTTAGGAAAAGATTATTACCTGCAAAATCTGCACTTGTGTTTTGTAACATTCACTTTGGGTGCAAATTCCTTCCTCGCAGATCAAGCCACTTAGTCACCTGAGCACAGCAAGGGAGTCTGTTGCCCAAGGCCTTAGAATTGCGCTTGCAGTGCAATTCTGGAAGGCAAAATAAAGACACACAAAGATCTCTCTTCCCTCTTCTCTTCAAAAAATTGAAACCAAGGGTACAGCAATGACATCTAATTGCAGCATGCAGGGTCCACAACATGGAAGAAATTACAGACAGTGCTGGTGCCAGCTTTCCAATTAAAATTTGATGGATCTTGTAAATTTACCATTTCCTTCTGCAAACATCTGTGTTACGAGAGAAAAATAAAGTCCTTCCAAACATTACAAAAGTATAAGTCCTTGGTCAATGGCTGATGTTTACTATCCAGCTCAGGGAAAGACAAAAACCATATATATATATATATATATGTATGTATGTATATATATGTGTGTATATATATATATATAAGCTATATATATATGTGTATATATATATATATACACACACATATTTATATTTATATATATATAGTAGGAAATAAAAGTGGGTGGAGAAGAGAGAAGAAGGAATCTTTTATTTCCAGCCTAACAATGCAGGAAGCAGAGACATGCAGTTAGCTGAACACAAACCCTCATAGTTTTCTGAGTTTGCAACTTCATTAAGCATTCTAAAGTAAGCATTCTGAAGTAAGTCTTCTGAAGTACTACGTAATTACTGTAATGCTGTAATCGATAATGTACACAATTATTGTAATGTCCATCTCCAGGATCCTCTGATTATCACAGTCTAGTAATCTGTCTCCCTGTAAATCTTGATGTTTGAAGCAGTTGCCTCCTCTTGTTCTCCTTAGAGCTTCAGAACTTGTGTTCCCTTCATCCAGTATGCAAAACAATTTGTTGATCTGAGTAAAATCTCTTTTATATACTACCAGTCCCTTCAATTCCTCGAGCCAGATCTATGCAGAAATGTTTTCTATGCATGATGCTCTAACAAATTCTTTAAGGGATAAAAGAGAACTCTACAAGCTCACTTATAAATATCTTTTGCTTAATAAATGCTACATGCTATTTAATTTTCTCTCTTGAATTTGCATGCTGTCCTAGGCCATGCTGGAATCCCAGGAAAGGAAAGACTGTTCCTTTTCCACCTCAGTCCTGAATTCCAGCCCCAGCTCAGGCCAAAATGAAGACTGGATTAATGCACTAAGCTCCCACGCTGACTCCAAAAGCTTTCTTTCAAACTTCTCCATTATCTGAACAGCTCTGTTAACCAAACCTATTATCTTTCCCCTTGGTTTTCAAGTTGAGAAAGGAAAAGCAACTTATTTAATGGCCCACAGATTGATGATTAACATTTTACATGTCCCTGCTGGTAAGTTATAGAACTGCTTTGTGGACAGAGAAAATGCCTGTGAGAAGAAAGTGAAAGTCAACTTGCTTTATTAAGTTGTGCTGCTTCATTAATCACATCTATGTTTATTGCATTGCTTAAAGCCAAAACCATTCTACTTCTTGGGAATGGGTTAGCTTAAAACCAAGTGCTCTTAATGCACCTTTGACATCTGGCCTAACAGCTGGCTATCTGCTAATATTGCTCTTAAGAAGTGTCAGGAGCCACATTTACTGTGACCATTCTAGCCCTTCTGAATTAAGCTACTGTACAGGGCAATGAATTACCTTAAAGGAGCTCCTCTGGAAAGCCCTAAGTTTTATGCCGGACCCCTACCAGCCTCAGTGTTTCGTGAGTATGAAGAATCAGACAATTGAGCTGATTTGACTTTGCCACTCCTGGAGTTTCATTGCCTTTAACCTTGGGATGTAATGATAATAATGGCATGCTAAGTGCCTTTCCTACCAGGGGGAATAAGATTTGTCGGCTCAAGTAGGGCACCCATTCTTGTTAGCCGAGAACTGCACTGCTTTGCAGTGTGAGGGGAAATAGATTGAGCATGGTTAACACCACTTAGGATGCAGCTTATTTTCTTCCAAGGCTTTTGAAGGTGGGAAACATCCAGGTGTATTTATTTCCTTTTTAATTGTAAGCTCATTGCCAAACAAGACAATTTATTTATTTTGAGAGACTCTTTAGTGTTTACTAAAGGCCCAATAGCAGCCATCTAAAAGGTTTATACTCACCTCCACCTCCAGGTAGAACAATGATGGGCAGCTTGATTATGGGCTGCATTAAATATGGAAGCAATTGTCCCTCTCTGATGAAGGTACAGCTGGAAGAGAGATTTCCTTTCCTGGTGTTGGAAGTTTATGAAATAAAAATTGCTCAATAAAGTTTGCCAGCCCATGTTAGGAGGGACAAACTAGAGTGTTCTCTGCTCTCCAGACAGCTGTGCCCTCTCACATTGCTTTCTGCTTCTGACTTTTGAGACTTGGAAATTGTCTGGGAATGGCGATGTATCCACAAGAAAACAAGTACTGGAGTCCAATTATGGTTCCACAGTTATAGAAAGGGATGAAAGGTTCAAGAAGCAGTCTATCTGCCCACTGATACATTGGGCAATGTCAGGGAACATATTTGAGTTCTGACTTTTACCAGGCAAAGGAGAGAGATGCAAGCTTGCTTACCTGATCCTGGTGGGAGCTAGATGCAGATAGGAGACTGAGTAACTATTTAGCTCACTGATGTACTTTAGTGTTGGCATTCTACCTTGCAGCAGGAGGTACTGTGTCTCATAGAATTGCAGTGTGTCAAGCGGGAGTAGCTAGTTTCTGCTAAGGAGGAGGAAATTTCCACAGAATATTTGCACCTGCCAGGCCTCTTTCTGTTGCAGTAATGCACAAATAACTGCTAAAAAGAGAAACCCTATAATCTTCCATCTAGCAACAATACTTGTTTCACGCCTGTGTGTAATACAACAACTCTGCAAATACTCATCTGTGTCTCTTCCCAGCTGACTTCAAGTCTCCCGTGGAAAGAGTCCATGGATGTCTGATGGAAGGCTATGATCAGGATACGGAGGTAGACCTGTCAACTCTCCTGCTGGAATTTAATGGACAGAATTGTTATTTTTTTAGGGAGGTCCAATTTGAAATGAAGTGCAGAAGCACAAAAGATTAGATTAGATTAGATTAGATTTCACAGAAAGAGGAAACTAGTGGAGTCTTCTGGAGTATTTAGTGTGCTATAGCACCTGAGCTAGAGCACCGACTCCATCTCCTGACTAAACTCCTTTATCTCCCTCTTTTCCATTGTCACCTTCACACTGCTTCACCTTTTCCATGTTCCTATAAACATCATTCATCCATCACTCTTTACAGAAGCCTATCATTTAAAGTGTGTTCTCTTTTTTGCATATTTTATATATTTCATATATGTATATACAATTTAGTTATATAACAAAAATATTATTTAGAAGAAACCCTGTGACCATTATATCAGTGATTTCTATTTCAAAAATTCTGTTTAAAGATAGCATGGTGGTTTCTTTGAGGCATATGACTGAGTATATATTTTGTCCACTTAACACTGGGAAAAATGCAATTTCTAAAGGAACGAAAGATATTACTGAGATACAGGACATTTCTGTCTCCCTGTCTTGGCTAGGGACAGGCTGCAGTAAATACTCTTTGCTATGACTCAATCTTTTAAACACAGTTTAATGTATAAGTAATTCTGTGCTGCAATACTGCTCTGTATCGGAAAGACTGTTACAGTAGCTGAAACATCTGTCCATGTTCAACAGTATGGGAAAAAAGAGTTCTTCGAAAAGAGCCTAAAAAGATACTGGTAAAAACTATAGTTGCCCCAGATTCTGCCAAAAGAGACCAGATAGATAGTGCTTGTGGTAGTGATCTGTGAATCTAAAATAGAGGTTTAATTTTCCGTATTAATGCAAGCACTGGACAGACACATTTTTAGTCATCAGTAATAATAATGATAGTAGATGTATACAGACATTAAATGACTGAAGAATTTAAAATGGAATTTCAGTTATTTATCTTGCCTACTCTTCGCTCTTATTTTTAATCTCTCTGTGGAAAACCATAAAATATAGAGAGCTTTCTTCTAAATTTGACAAAACATGCTTCAATTTTTGGTTTGTTTTCTGTTAACTTTTTTAGCAATATCGCTCATTGGAAAAATGTATGCTAAAGAAAATTTTGTTTTTAATGAAAGGAAAATATACTCAATGCTGTTTTAAAAATTCTTTTTGAATATATATGGTTGCCTTTATTAATATCAATATCAAATAACTTCATATAGTTTCTGGTGAACAATATCTTCTATGACTAAAGGCTCAACACCTTTGAAAATATCATAGAATCACAGAATGCTTAAGGTTGGAAGGGACCTCTAGAGATCATCTAGTCCAACCCCCCTGCACATGCAGAGTCACCTGGAGCACATGGCACAGGACTATAGCACATTTTGATTGAATATTATTGAATTACAAATGACAAAATTGATTTTCTAATTCAATACAAAGATTTTGAAACGTGTTCATCAGGTTCAGTGATGTGCTTTCATATTCCTGCTATAAATGCAAAAAAAAAAAAAACCCCAAAAAACAAACAAACAAAATTTTCCAGCATGCATGCCTGTGATTTCTAAAAGATGACACGTGATTGTAAATGGCTTGGTGCCTATAATCTGGTACTGTTCAGAGAAGGTGTAAACAGTGTACATTTTAGTATGATTTGGATGCCCTTTAGCATCCAAGTCATACTTTAAATCACAGTTTATAAACAGTCACGGCTTTTCAGGCTTCTTTTTCAAAGATATTACAGGATAGTAGGGTTTTCTCTTAAGGATACAGATGGTGTTACAGTTCAGACTACCATCCACAAAGCAAGTCACTCTGAGGCACTGAAACAATAAGTCATCTCAAAAAAGGGCTGAGTGGATTTCATTAGTAACCCAGATGGCAGCAAGAGTCCTTGCCAAGACAGTATGGGTTTATTTGATAACATCTGGAAACCTTATGGTACGGATGGAATCACTGCTTATATCCTGAAAGTGCCAAGAAAAAAAAAACAGCTATATAGACAACAAATCATCTGCCTGCCTAAAATAACAGGAGCTATCAAAGATCAGAGTAAACATCCCCAAACTCACAAGGTTCAAACTTGATGTTGTGCTTATTTTCTAGTCGGTCTCTCAGGTGGTCATATAATAATATCATAAACTAAAGTTCATGAGGAGAAAATATTTATTTCTTAAAGTAGCAACTTTCAGCAAAGCTTTTGGATGGTGAAGTATTTTGAATGTCGTGAAGCTGCTTGGGCAGCTAAATTCAGAAGATTGCTAAAGCATGTGCCTTGCTTTAAGTTCATGGAGGAAGTATTAATTTACTTTGGATATAGCAAGAGATAAAAAGTGCACACAAGCTAACACCATTGTATTGAGAGCCCTCAAAAGCACAGTCTTCAGCTTCTCCTCTGCTAAAAGGCAGCTAGAATAGAGAAAAAAAGGAATAGTGTGAAGGATCTCAAAAGGGACAGAAATAAGGGAAGGGAGAGACCCGGAGAACATACTTCACTTTTCAGATGACTCTGAAGTGCAAACTGTTGAACATCAGCATTTGTATCAGGCAAAGATGCAAGCCAAGAGTGCAACAGGGAGGAATTTTCTCTTCTCTCCCAAATCTGGTGCGATTGTCTCCAGGAACAGCTAGAAGGAGATGCTGAGTGCAAAAATATTTTACAACTTGAAAGGATGCCATGGGTAGCACTAGCAGCACTTCAAAAGGCAACTGAATTGGGGCCTTATACATAGCATATCCATATGAAAGATTTTCTCATTTTTTTTTTAAGAAGTATAGTTACACACACAGTCTTAATGCATTGTCAGGTCTGTTGTGGGGGAGATTATACTTTTATTAGCCTATTTCATGTAAATGTAATAAAAACCCTTTGGGCTGAGAGACCTTTCATCAGATCTAATTAAACTCTTAAACTCTTAAAACTCTGTAATAACCTATTTTCTCTCACATTTTCAGATAAATAAAGAAATAACAAAACCCCTATATAATACTATCACAAGCAAAAACTTTCCAGATATGTAAGCATGGCCACTAACACAAAAATTGCACCTAACTTTCCAAGATATTGTCACTTTAAACGGGAGCATGGAAATTTGGCATCTTGTAAAGATTGATTTTTGTCCTCCCAAAGCAACTCGCAATACAGTTTAAAAAGTATTTTTCTGCAAATTTATTTTTGGGGTGGGGAAGTGATGTGAAGAGCAGAGAAGCAGTAACATAGGAAAGAGGCAGAAAATTTGCTTTGCCAGATTCTGACTCATACAGGACTAGCACTGGACTATTTTTAGGTTGTTTATCACATTTGATGAGACAGTTCTTTTTATGAAAGTGTTCTTCAAAAAGCCCAGTAAGTTAGCATCAAATTCCTCTGTATCCACTACATATCATGATCTAGAAGGCTATATCTGCATGAGCTTGTAGCTAAGTGAACACATGTAAATATATAATCTGGCTGTGATTGATTGTCAGTTGTTGTAATTTTGTGTTGTATTGTCTAATGTATTTCACCTTTCTCTTTGTTTTTATTGAAAGCATATATTAATTCATCTACCTTTGAGAAACTGTAATGTGCAAAGAGTATAAGATTTTCATATCCTTACAAGTAAATTTACTGGGAGCCTGGTGAATGGAGTTACACTGGCACAGAGTTAAAACATTTTCCAAACATTCCTAGAAATATAAGCCAGTTTAAATATACTAAAGCCAATTAAACAGTAAGGAAGCATAAACTACACAAAATCTGCTGTTTTTTTTTTTAAATACATTGCTTCTAACATTGTAATTGAGAAAAATATGAGTTTGTATTTATCTGAACACCTATGGACAATGATATTTATGCAACTGTGTGTTCTGAGAAATGCAAATACAGCAGTCCATGTAATTCATATGGATAATAAAAGCCGTATGATGCCTCCAGCATGAATATTTCAATATGAACTAATTTTTACATTTATTTGAAAGGATTTCAAACAGATTGCAAATATTCAAATGGGTCTTAAATGTCTAGAACTTGAAACTCTAATTATGCTAAGCTGCATTTCCTGCATCTCAGACCCTAACTTACCTGCTTGCACTGTGATCCCAGAGTCACTGAACACCTAGCTTAAGAGCTTGAAAAATGAGGCCTTTAGGTATTGTTATTTAAATTTAAATATAACCTCCTAAAAATGAAGATGGCACATAGTCCCCTTAAAAGTTACTTATCTTCAGCTTTGACAGCTTTCTGTCCAACCACTGCTGTCCTGTCAGATACACCTCAATTTAAAAATATTTAATTTATATATTTATTGTTTCTTGTAAATATGCTATCTTCTTTTTGTTTGAGATAATGTCATGTTTCATTACTACAATTTTTATTCATGCAGGTGTCTTTTCCTTAAAGTGCTTTGTTCTTTTAATAGCTTTAATAACTTTCTTTAAAATAAATAGAAAATAAATGAATAAATTTAACAATTTAAATATTCAAAAGTTGCAGCTGAAATTTAAATTGCAAAACAGATCTACTTTTGGTGCACTGGTGGAACACACACTATCCTTAATTCAATTGGTTTAAAGAAATCCTGAAAACAAGTACAGATTCCTGATGTTTATTTTTTTATTTTTCTTCTATGCTGGAAATCTTTGCAGATTTTTTCCCTGAAATGATCCAAGTAATTTAAAGGTAGAGGAAATAAAGTAACACAATAGATTTTATTTTCTTATACTTTTTTTTTTTTTAATTTTGTTCAGCATTAAAGAAAGGAACTTCATCAACATTGATTGTCAATTACAGAAAACATTCAGAAATCATGTGTGCATTATTATGGAATGCTAACAGTATTGAACTAATAATTTACAGGACATAAAATAAGACAAAAAATCTATTACATTCTAAAGTAATATAGAACCTTTTCATTTGACAGGGATGCTGATCCTAGGAAATTCATGATAAAAAATAAAACCCTCGATGGTCACTTTCTAAATGAATCAGGCTGTACTTTTACTCACATACACATAAATTAGGTAAGATATATTAAACAAGGGAGAAAGATCAGAAGAAAATCGCAGATGTAAAAATGTTGGATGAACTCCTGGCTCCATGGAAATCTGGGATGGCCTTCCTGTTGATTTTAATGGAGCCAGACTTTTACCCAGTATGTCACGGTTCATTTATGTTTTGCTTTTTGCATCTACAAGCAAGTTAAGATATATATCATAATTATTTTACAATTAAGCATCAGAAAAAACAAAGTCACTATTGACTCTATGAGGCATAGAAAGGAACTTTTGTTCTGCTTCTGAGAGTGATTCATTCTGAGTGTTATTTGATCATTTTTAACATACTTCTTAACAGGCAATGCAACTCTTGTGCGTTACCAACACACAGTAAGACCAGTGTTTTGTGTTTGCCACTTATCAAGTGGCAAACAATATCCCCAAAAATTAAATCATATCGATTTACAACAATGCAGCTACACCCAAGCACCATATAGTTTATGGCTTGGAGATCTGGGTCTTAACATCTCATTTCACTATAACAAAATGAACTGGAAATAGGATAAAAACATTAGATATTTGAAAGTTGGAAGTATATGAAAAATCAGTTTCTCTCATAATCCTAAAAGCAAGGAAGCATTTTCAGGGATATTTCAAAAATATTAGAAAGTTTCTTTTAAATCTAAATATCTATTTTAATTATGTTTTCTTTTTTTATAAATCGATAATCATAAAATACTAGCAATTAAAGTCATGTTACTTATGCTCCTGCCTTTGTTATTACAGCTGTTGATAAACTGGACATAATTTATTTTTCTAAGATGATCTTCAAAACATGTATTTGGTGAAGGTCAGTTATGGCTTCAGATTACAGCTAATGAGTGGCCTGACCTCAAATTTGAATAAGAAATTAAAAGCATACAAAAATATTTTGCTCATTGGAAAGAAAAAAAAATGTTACTATTAATATAATCCATGCCAGAAGGATTCATAAAAGCCATACACTGTAAGGAAACATTATTTGCTTGAGCAACCTTTCTTCAGATTATATTATTCAAATACAGTCTGCAGGTATTAATACAATACTCACTATACAGACTCATTGGGAACAGGCTTCTTTGACAGCCCTGTCCATTTTTTCCCCATTAAAAACAGAATTATACACTGAACACCAACGGCTGGTCAAAAGGCTTTATCTATTACAATCAGTTTCCATAAAAACTGAAGAGTACATTACACTTATAGGAAGCAAGTACATAATTTGCTCTTTGATGTTTTTCCTCTTTAAAAAAAATCATTACAAAGTCTTATGCTTAAACAGAGACATAGAAAAAAATCAGTGTATTCACTGTCCCAGGTTATTTACAGCAAAAATTACGGAGACAGCGTACGTAGTATTAGACTTCCACAAGCATATATTAAAAGTAATAACATTTGAAAAAATATTTTATTTGTCTTCTACATTTCTACAATACATACTCAGGTTTTTATTCTTGCTTTGTTTGTTTAGTTTTTAAGTAACTTTCTTTAGTGTTAATCAGATGAGGCAGACAGTGCAGCTGTAAAACAAGGGATTTTGTTGCTATTCTGACTCCTAATTTATTTATACTGTCCATTCATTACAGCCAGAGTAATTAGTTTAACATGGGAATTATCTCGCAGTGATTAGCATAAATCTCGGCATACCCCATGCGCTTGAGTTAGCTGGGTGTCGACAACGGCTTGCGTAGAGTTCAGTTGTGCTTTATCGGTGGCCGCAGGTACAATCAGGGAGCCGCTCTCTGCCACCCACCGGAGGTCACATTGCAGTAATGCGAGAGGCAAAAACTATCACAGCTAGTTCACTCACTATGCTACTCAGTGGCTTTTTAAGAATAAGTGCATGAATAAATCCCCATCTACTGCACAAGAATGCATGATCTACACTTTGTAGCATTAAGTTATTATTAGCATTTTATATTAACAACAACAACAACAACAACAACAACATTTTTTTTGCCCAAAGACATTGAAGTGACACGTTAAAAAAACACACCGTAGTGCATATGTATCCCCAAAGAAGCTGACAGCTTAATCTAGTTACTTTGATTTATTAAGCTGAGTGTCTAGTCAAGACATATATAAGTGCTTTTTTTTTTTTTTTCCTTCTTTTTAAATAAATCTGTTTTAAGTGGAACAGACTTTAAGGTAAAGCCTGTTCTTTGTGGCTGCCCATCTAGCCCTGCTTGTTCTTCAGTCAAGTTGAGTTTTTGTTGTCTAAATAATAAGGGAAGGGACCAACATGATCATAAAATTGAAAACTAGGAGACAATTTTCTAATTCTGTCCAGACAGAGTTTTATATTGAACATACTTTACTGTTGCCAATGTATAGCCACAAACAAGTTTTTTTCCTTGAAGCACATACATTTTTTCCAACAGCAGTATCTTCAATTGCAAATTAGCAGCTCCATCCAGCAAATCCAACAAATATGTAAAAACATTGTGATATCTACATTAAACTATTTTTTCTTTATAATATTGTACAGAAGACCGCGTGCAAAGCAAACATTTTCCTGCAAGTACAGTTACAAAGAAACACTTATAGTTTATTTATTGCTGCTATATTCAATGATGTTTTCTCTCACTCTCCCTATGTGCTGTGCTTGGAATTGTGAAGATGATGGAATTATGTAATTGTAGTACATCATGCTAGTGAACTCACTGTCCTCTCTGGCTGCAGTTACGCCTAGGAAATATTTGATCCCAAGCCAGCTTCCACCTTTGCAAGTGCGTTTTGCATGTTTCATTATTTTCTCAGCACAAACAAAAAGGAAGGTTTGTTTGGAGGATGCTGACACATCTATCTTGTCACTGGGCTTTCAGACTGCCTTTTTGGGAAGAGTTACTGGTCCATGACTTACCACTGGAGAAATTTAGAGCCTATTCTTTTGATAATAGTTTTTTGTCTGCAGTTTAGAGGGCATACGCCAATGGCTTTCTATGCTGAAGTGGTCTGCTGGAAACCATTTCTGAGACAGCAAGTTCCTGGGCTTTTTGGCTCCTTGTCATGCAGTCCTACTTATGGGGACAATACATGCAGGGATAATACAGTCGTGACATGCAGGGAGGGGGAGGAGAGAGGAGCCTGCTTCCTGCCTTGTCTGTGCAACATATCTTCTGCAAGCTGGAACAGCTTTGAGAAGGAGCAAAAATGAGTCATTTCCCACTCCAGACTTCATTCACAAGTAACAAGGTGCAGAAGGGAAAAGAAATAGAAGTAGGTACTCTGGCCAAACAACCCTACTTTTGAATTGGCAGGTGAAATGCTAGCAAGAATTTCAGTTGCCGGTAACCTCAAAGATGAAAACTCCAAATGCAGTGTGACACTTGGTTAATGATAAGGACCCTGATGCTTAGGGGGTCTTGGTTTCCATTCCAGCTTGTGGTAAGATCCTTCCACCTAGAAAATCCAGCCGACAGGAGCACATATGGATACCTACATGCTGTGAGGATAGGAGCAGCAATCAGGCTCCGAGAAGGGGAGAGACTCTTGGCTAGAGACCTGGCATCAGGTCAATGACTACTAAGAAAATCCACTGCAATTTGTCTTTCTGCGTATGTTCTTATAGTGATAGGTCCATTGACAATACTTGGGATTGAGCTAGGGAAGGGCATTTCAAATCTCTCACGATTAGGCAATGGGAGTATTTTTCAGTAGCATGAAATAAAAAGCAGTCTTACGCACCTTTGCAGCAGATTAGCTGAGGCCTTGTCATACCATACAAAAGTCTGGCTGATGGTTGTGGCTTGATGCATCCGTGAGAAGAAGCGATAGCAGTTAGCCACTTCATTTTATATTGCTCACTATTTATAGGCATTTCTCCATGTGGTAATTCAGAAAATTGTGGCTCTCATTCCTGGTATGCCGTCATTTATTCCATATCATAGTCTTTCCTCCTACATACCTGCAGCAATTCTGAATATGAACTCACATTAATGGTACCTTAACTCAGTAACTTTAAACTGCACTTTCTGTTGTCAACTGCCTAAATTCAGTAACTCATACAGAGCTCGTTTGCATTTTGTCTCCAAAGGTCTTTCACAGCATAAACTGATTGCTCAGAAATGCTCCAGTGACTGTGAAACAACGGGTGACATAATTCCTGCATGAAGCTGAGGAAACACTGAGAGTGAATTCAGTTTATACCAATGTTGATTCTAATCACTGGCTTTAAAGCCTTGTCTGGGTCATGTTTGTTTGGGCAACTCAACCTGCGCCCCTCAAAGCCTCTAACATTCTCTTCCTAATTATTACTGTTATATTTATATAGCTATTTTTAATAATGAAACATCCCTGAGTGGCATACAGTGCAACATCTGCATCAAGCAGTGATTGTCAGTTAAAAAGTGTGAAACTTAAAGGAAAGAGGACCGGTACTCCAACATACTGTTCCTATAGGATGTTGGTCTTTCCGTTTCAACACATATACCTAGACACAATGTATTTGGACCAAAGAGACTGTTTGGTGTTTCATCCTGGGATGTCTAGTAGACAACTCTAAAAACAGGAACTGATCTTCCAGGTCAGATCTTGTCTCTGACGGGAACAGACCAACACAAAAAGTAGGGAGGAAGGAAGATGGTGGAGCCCAAGTGCCTTTGCACAGCTTTTCAAGAGGAGAGAAAGAAAGGAGAAAGGTGCAGGTGCCATTACCTGCAAGGTGAGGAGCTGGTCAGTGAACCACTTGGAGACACTGCAGAGGAGCAATGCAGTGGGAGGGGAGAGCATGAAGGAAAAGCTTTGTATCCTCCTTGTGCAGAAGATGTTAGGACAGAAAGCGCCATAAAACTAGCCTACAGGGAAACAGACATCTGCTGAGATGTGAGAGCAGAGACAACCACTTAACAAAGCTCATGTTCATGGCAGGTCATGCAGCTGCCCCAGCTGCAACACCCTACCCTTGGATGCATGCACTGAACAAACGCTGGTGCTCAAGACACAATGCAGAAGATAAACTGGCCCCTGAGAAAGAGAGCCAAAATGAAAAATGTGAAGCACAAAGTAAAAGCATTAAAAAGTAAATCTGAGGACAACATCTGACTTGTGCTCAGCAAAGCTCAAAAGGGACCCCATAATGCTGAGGACCTCTGACCTTATGCAGGGATGAGAATCTTCTGTGTGGTACCAAGATGCCTCCAATTTTAACAGCTCTAGCCAGAGCTCAGGGAGCCTGACAACTTGCAGAATCAGATCCTAAATACTGCCTATGACAAACCAATCATAAAATACATATTGCTTTTGGAAACAAGTTAGTTCAACTGAGTGTCTCCTATTACCCTGTTTTTCTAGCAATCGCTAAAGCAGTCTTTTCATTAAGAGAAAATATGACTCTTGGAATTAATTCTTTATACAAAGAGCTGACAAGAGTGACATTTACACCAAAATAAAGTCCCTGTAGTAGTGTAATGAACAGTCTACATCTGCCTGCTTGACACCAACAATAACTTAGATCTTTGTGGTTGCATTATCTGAAAACAATGCTAGAAGATGCAATATATATTTAAAATCCTTTTTTTTTTTTGTTAAAAATCTGGTGTTCATTATTGAAAAATAAGTCCCATGTGAAGAACTTGACATGAAAAAGTCAATGTGCTCTAGATAACCCAGCCTGAGTAGGGGAGTTAGACCAGGTGATCTCTAGACCTCCCTTTCAACCTCAACCATTCCGTGATTCTGTAATTCTATGATTAGCCATTATACCAGAGTAGATGTGGCAAATATTAGTTCTAGGAACTTACTTGAAGGGTTTTAGATACTAGTGATGAAAAGTAATATGGATACAGATAAATAATGTCTTTTTCACTGGTCACCTTCATTTAGTTATCTTAACATAAGTCAAAAATCTAAAGAATTGATATCGTGATTTGAAAAGAATAAAATATTTACAAGAGGCAGCACATAACAGTGAGAGCCATATATGAACACAGCAGAACTTCTTTATTTACTAACACCAAGGACAGAAATTTATATAAACTAATCTGTATTTCTGTAGGCTGCCTAAATATCATATGTTTAATATATTAAACTGTTTTAAAAAGGATTTCAAATACACATATGTGCATGTTCCTGTGCTTGGAAAAAGGAAGGTAGGTATTAAGCCTCAGAGATCGAACATATCTCTTCTAATGTTCAGCTGGACTGGACATTTTCCCATATAGGCCATGGATAAATATAGCTCATTAAGATTCCAGAAATTAGAAAGAGGCGGAGTTTGTGGTCCTGTTCACGAACTTGCCATATAAAAGATGTAAAAAGATATATCACTTTTATAAAGTGTTCCATTTTTAGAGCTCAGGTGGTATACAGAAGCACCAACTGCA
This sequence comes from Tinamus guttatus, assembly GCF_000705375.1. Next base: position 104,693 of record NW_010581858.1, on the reverse strand, counting down.
GTGCATTCGAATCTATGTTAACTTATGGCATTTTAATGTCATTAGTAGAAATCACAAAATGTGCCCTGAGTTTGGAGTAAAACAAATATTTTAGAAATTGCTGTTGAAATTTTGCAGTTGTTATCACATTTACAATAAAATTATTTTCAGCTCAACTGATTATGGCATTTTTTATTTTCTGGAGTTGAAATGGATTTTCAGAGAAACACCTGTAAATTTAGGATTTATGATTGCTGTTGTATCTAAGAGATTGCTACACAGAAAGAACAGACAAACAACTGTTGGTTTGTCTAGTTTGGATGTCTGTTATGACATGTCTCATGAACCTCATGATGGAGGGCAAGGGAAATCTTTATAAAATACCCTTGAAATAGCGTGTCAATTATTTGATCCTGCAGAAAGAGGAACAGAAGAGGGACATGAGAGCTCTGTTAGTCTCTTGGAAAAGCTGGAGGCATTAACCTATTGCAACAATCTGTGTTTCTGCATGTGTCCTGGGCCAGTTGTATCCCTGGGGGCTCCCACGACACTGTGGTGCTGCACAAGCCTGCACACAGCCCGTCTTTTGGCCTCTCTAAAAAGGACATCAGAGGAGTCTTCTCTTGAAAAGCTTCTTCAGGATAAAAGGGTAGTAAGCACAGAATCATGGGGAAAGTTGAACCTTGCTCTTTCACAGGTAGGAAGCCTATGGTTTGTGACTCTGGCAGCATCCACAGGCATTAGTCATGACGGCTAACTAAATTTAGTTGGTCCGCAAGATTGAGTCTGTAGCTGTCTTTCACTCTCCTTTGCTTGGTTTGTGTTCTGTAATATAAAGTTATAATTTAAAACCATGAATCGGAATTTGACAGGGCTGAAGTGGTGGTAGCTATTGTAATTCAATCTGCATGTTTCCAGATCAGAACTTGATCTGTGCTGGCCTTTGGTTTTGCAAGACAATGGACAAAGTCAAAAGTCAGTTCAGAGACAGACAAAATCCCTGATCCTTTGCTCCCCTCCTGAAGAGCATATAAATCAAGCATATATGTATATATACACATACATGTACGTGCATATGTATATGGAAAATGGAAACCATCAGCTCATCTATATGATAGCTATGTGATATCAAGGTTGCCTTTTTAATCATGATTTTTGCTCGCTTTGAATTTCCTCTTCACTTGCTTTCTCCCCTGTGGTTGCTATTCTTCAGAGCTACGTTTTAGGCATCCTATGGTTTTCACTGAGATTACTATATGCCTTTCCATTGACTTCAGCAAAAACCAAACAAGCCTTGTAATTACTTTTCAGAGAAACATATAAAATAAAACCTTTTTTTTTTTTTTAGCAAATCAGAAAAATGTAAGAGTGGGATAGTCTACTTTTTACTCTGTTTTAGATACTTACTGACATCAGATATTGTCTTGTTACTTTTGTATATACTCTATCCCTACCCCAGAGGAAAACTCAAAAAAGCCCCTTTTCCTCTTTCCACTTGAATCTTCCAGACAAGGCTTTTGCACCATTGATACATTCCTGATGTTTCATTTACAGATTGCACAGATGTACTACATTACACATCTCAGAAAAGATCCTGTCGTTATACATAGGCAGTTGATGATTTAACTCTGACTGGCAAAGTAAATCTTGACTGACCAAATTAAACTGAATATTTTACTTGGAGAGTAAGAAATGTATGAGAGCCTGACTGAGCATCCTTCAAAAGTAGGCATGGTATTTTTAAGCTAGAGCATGTATGTATATAATACATACATATATATATATGTATATAGCACATATACATATTTATATGTGTATTCCATACATGCACAATAATTTCCAAGACAGCTACAAATTTCCACATGCATTAAACTATCTAAAAAGGAGAAATAGGCAAGCCTAATAAGTGGAATTTTCTTAAATTATATTTGAACAACAAACAGCAAGAGTAATACTGCAAAATACTGCTCTATTCTCATTTATATCTACAATAAATTTCTATGAACAGTTGTCTCCCAAAACATATCCCAGTAAAATAATAAAAAAAGGTAAAACCCAGTGTCCTATATTTTTATATTCATGGTCATCTCAAAAAAAAAAAAAGAAGAAAAAAAGAAAAAAGTAAACAAAGAAAAGAAAAAAAATAACCCCACTCAGAGGTGCATATTTACATTCTTCAAACTGTAGCGGTGAAAAATAATTCTATTAAGTGCAGGACATTCCTAGTGTTGCAGTAGTGACATTTTTAATAAGTTCTTCATGAAAACAATTCTTATGTCTTAGCAGTGACGCATTCCATGACTATATGACAATTCTGTCTTCTCCTTTACTTGCAGCCAGTGGTAGAATCTGGATTGAAAAGCTCCTTATATAATGGAGGAAACAGTGTGTTCACTATATCTGGATGAGATTGTTTAAATACCTGTAGTTTCTCTCCGTGCAAGTTGCAAAGTGCAGTGATGGTTGGTATCTTGGCTATTAACTGTGAGATATTAAAAAAAAAAAAAAAGAAAGAAGGTGAAAATAAAATTACAGTTTCTAAAGTGAATTAAAGTAGCATCTTGTTGTCTGACTAAATACAACACTCTGAGCTCAATCAGAACCACCTATCCAACACACCAGAAATTGTTCGTACCATTAAACAAAGATATCCTGAAATTTTTAGTCAAGTGTCAAAGAATGTGTCTACGAAGAAGGATACATCTCCTGCCTCCAGGGATGTTTTTATAAAGCAATCCCACCTAAGGGCACTAAATAAAGTCATTAGAGGTTTGCACAAGAAAGAAAGAATAAGGAAAGACATTCAGAGACTGGAGTACAGGAACAACTTTCTTCTTCTCCCACTCAGTGCAAACACTTAGTTTGCTCCTTTTAACTTACACTAATGAACCAATGGACAGAGGAGTCGCTATTAAAAAGACACAAGATCTCAGAGTACTCCGTCTTTCTTTTTAATAATTTACCTTTGTCAAAGTCTCATCATCAAGGTGGTTCTTCTGGATCACATGTTGAAGTGCAAAGTAAATTTTTTCCTGAAGCTTTTGGACCTTCCTTGGCTCTATTAACCAGGCTCGATCTGAGAAAGAGAAAGGCAGAGGCTCAAACCAAGGAAAGTATGGAAGTGGGGCATGCTCACGGATGGACATAGTGTCCTGTGGGCTTTCACAGCAACCACAGGTCTCTTGAGGACTGTAAGATTAACACGTGGCTTCAGAGGCAGAATTTCTCCGTCCATTAAAGGATCACCTGAGAGTTTAATTAACACATATAAAATGTAGAGCAACACAATGTTGTTGCTCTACATTTGTTTGTTTGAGTGAGGAGAGAAAGGTAGAAGAAGAAATTTAACAAGGTCCAAGCATTTAATTATTCTCTTTTGCTACAGACAGTGTTTTTCTAGCTTCGTAGTGCTGAGGTGAAAAATATGTCATGTCATTTCAGTGACTTTTTAATCCATAAATAATAAACATATTAATCAAAACAGTCAGTCCTTTGAAAATAATAGAATATAATTATTTAAAAATTAAAACAAAATATATCTCATTATTTATTAGGCTAACGTTTTGAGACCAAATATTATATTCTGACTAAAAAGAAATGGCTTCCTTCAAAAGAATTTCTTTAATAATTCAACAGAATTATGAGTTGTTGTGACATCTTGAAGTGTAAATTTCTCATTATTTAGAAATGCTCTCTTTTTGAACAAGACAAAATAAAAGATTATCTGGGAGAAAAAACATTACATATACAGTTGTTTGGTACTGTATATGGCTTCTGCCATACTCAAATCTCCATTGATTTCAATGCGTGTAGGAGGTCTTTCTTAAGATCTGTGTTCTCACAAGCCATGGCTTCTTAAAACAACCACACACAAATGAAGTAGCAGACCTCAAGATAATTCTGAAAATATCAATGCAATGTGTTTACTGCGCCAATAGACTATTATGTTCCCATGCTGCAAACTTATTTCCTTCGGCAGCTCTCACAAACGAAACTGAAGCTTGGTACAGATTTAGCTTTCAAACAGGAAATGAAAAATAATCCGTTTTGTCACAGGACATGAGTTAGAAGGTACAAAAACCAAACTTTTCTATTTAGAGCTCTTTTTTTTTCTCCTCTTCTGTTACTAAAATATTCCATATATACACTGTAAGTGGACCATTTCTGTGAGATGCTCATCATATGGACTACATTACAAGAGTATTTCTGTATAGAAGCTGCTTTCTGACACAATGCAAGAAGACTGCATGGTAAGTGTACATCATCAAAAACTTTTTTTAAAAAAAGGCACCAAATTTCCAAATACTTAGCAGGTGCTCAGAAAAAATCGCTCTGTTTTTCTGTTGCATTAGTAGGCATAGAAAGAGAATTAGCTAAGAGTGTACACAGCACCCACAGAAGTGAGCACACAGAAGAATGTAGAGTTTTTCCAAAGTTAGATGCCAAATTTTACGCTATTGCAAAACATGCATTTCAAAAGTATTAAATCAAGGCCTATTGTGCCACGCTGAAACTAGAAAGGTTTATTGTAGAGAGAAATCCTTAAAGATTTGTCTTTCTGTCACAGAAATAAGCTTAAAAATAGACTGAAGCTGTTGGTGCAGAGGTTTCATAAATTATCTGTCACAGAGTATGCTTTATATAGTGCAAGCGTGGTTAAATTTATGACAAGAGCTAGGTGAAACTCTTACAACGGATATGAATTTGCACCCCAAAATGTGATTTCTAAAACCTAAAAACCATCCACAACTTTGGCTGGAATTCCAGAGATACCTCTAGTTACATTTGCAAAAGTGTTGGAAAAAAAAAGTCAATAAATAAGTGACTAGTGATAAGAATATGAGAAATTCAGTTCAGTTCTGTGCTTTTCTTGTAGGAATTTGGACTCATCTACATGAGAGTGTATAGGCTACTAGGCAAAATTGTAATGCTGAACAGAAGATAAAGGTCAAATCAGAAGCTCTCCTTCTGTGAAAAGGAAGATGGGAAAAAAGGGGATGTGATTATTCGGAAATTCAGAGGAAGGGGGAGTAGAGTGCAGGGATCAGCATGTTTGTTGGTGGAGATGTTCTAGCATCCATTGTTGAGGTCATTTTACAATGTCTTAATCTCGGAAATAAGAAATCAACCCAAATAAATACCCACCAGCATGGTAGTTATAGCACTCGTGAAAAGAGAAAATTCTGAAAAGAGAATAAAATGAATCTTAGTATTTCACTTAAGGAAATGTCAGTGTCCCTATACCAGTGTTGGAAGGAATGGGGCGGGATGGTACTTAAATGGACAAATACTTCATTTTTTTTTTTATTTCTATAAAATCAAATAGATGTTTTGAACTACCTGGAACAACTAGTGTGGGGCACAAAGATTTCCTTTTCTACTATTTATTGTTATTATTTTGGCAAAAGAATAAATGAAAAATTTCATTGTCTTCCCAAGTTTGTTTCACACATGTACATGCTGCTTCAGCCCATCACTTTTTTTTTTAATTGCTTCTGTCATGGCCAAAGATACACATGCGTTCAGTTTATAGGAAGAAGCAGTCAGCAGGCATCAAGTGTGCTTTCACATTTGTGTTAAAGAAACAGGAGAAAAACACTTTGCATGTTTCCTCTTGCCTGGGTGTAGGAAAAGCCAACTTGGACATGACAGGTGGAACTGTGAATTGCTGCAGTATTTAATCTTGTCTCACCAGCTCCCCCCGCAAGCTTGATCGTGGTGAAAAGAACTTGGAATTGCCTCTGCTTATCTGTGCTACTTGGCAGAAACAGAAGCTGCTATTCAAGAAACACACAGCTCTGGAGTGCTGTATCAGGACTGCTGTATATCAAGACTGAAATTCATTAGTAGAGCTAATAGGGAGGCTTTCACAATGCATGCCTGCCATACAGCTGGCCCAAAGCCAGTGCTGTGTCGCTAGCTTCTTCAAACACTTAATGTATTTGCAGATGTTTTACAAGGAGCGTGGCTTCTCAGGAAACACGAACTGCTGGCAAAATGCAAGAGATTTTGGTGCCTCATGAACAAAAAGGGCATATGAAGAACTACAAAGCCTGAATTGGGATTTTGATATCCATTTAGTGCCTACCTGCAGCTAAGGACATTTCATAAACCAAGTTTCATTACAGTCGGCGGGAAGCATTGCATTACTTGAAGAGGCTTTACCCAGGCATAAGGCACATGAGCCCCAGAACAGCTAGAAATGTTCTGTAACCAGATTTTGTTGGCTTGCAGTATAATTTTCGCTCCTTCCAAAATTACCTGGGAAATGATTCTGGACAGAAATCTGATTTCTTTTAAAGTCTTCTTTAAAACTTTTGACTTCTTTTTGGCTAGAAATCACATAGTGACTCTTTTCCCTCAGAAGTAATCTCCCTGTTTTACCCAAAGTGCTCTGAATTCAGCAAAAATATTCTTATTGCTATCTATCTAGCTCTTATTTTTGCAATTCATGACATTTTAAGGAAATTAAAAGTAAAGTAAAACACCTCTTAGATTTTAGGAAAGTCAAATGCAGATCTTCTTTACAAGGATTCCAGCAGCTTTTCTCCATAAGAGGAAGAACTTTACTGTGAGAGAGGCAGAGCCCTGGAACAGGCTGCCCAGAGAGGCTGTGGAGTCTCCTTCTCTGGAGATCTTCACAACCCCCCTGGATGCCACCCTGTGCCACGTGCTCTGGGTGTCCCTGCTGGAGCAGCGGGGTTTGACTAAATGATCTCTAGAGGTCACTTTCAACCTCAACATTTTTGTGATTCTGTGTGTGATTCTAACTTACGTTGCTTCATAATATGAAGCAAATTGGAAACAACTAACCTATCCCCTGCTTCCTCTGTTGTTACCACGCTCTTGAAGAACTTCACAGTCCAGACCTCATTGCTTTCAGCAGTCTGGAAATCTGTTTGGTCTAGCAAGGTATCCAGGACAGGAGTAAGCTCACTGCATATAACCTACAGAGCATCATTTATTGCTGCTTGACACATTGCCTATCCCTTGTCATGGTCACAAGCTTGTTCTTCTCAGACTGGTGGAGGGATGGTGGAGAAGGACCTGTCAGGATGTCATGTGTTCAACATCCCAGAGCTGTCATTCCTGCATATAGCAGAGATGTAGCCAAGGTACACACGTGCTGGGCCACTCAAACCCTCCTATCCCTGCAGTCACTGGCTAATCCCTCTCATTGCAGAGCAGACAGTGTACTGCAAGGACTGCTTGAAGGGAAAACAAAAGGAGCAAAGTCCTTTCAGGAGGTGTTCTCAATGATGAGAATGAACATGTTGACACCATCTGTGCTACTCTAATTCTGTAATCTCCGCCACAGACGTGCAAAAGGGCAAAGTGACCTAGAACAGGCTGTTAGCAGAACATGCTGGAAAAATAATTTGCAGCACGATTTTTATTTTGTAAAGAGATCTAAAGAAGTTATTCTTAATGGGAGTTGGTGGGGGCGGGTCTACCACCACATTAAACTGTGAGCCTGATCCACCTGCTGAGGCAATTCAGTCACCAAAGCTCCTTTCCTGTGGCCAGACATTCTGAGCTGATTCAGAGTACACTTGCCTGGGAGGAGCTGTGGTGTGTGAACACGTGCAAAAGAGCACATTGACCCAAGATGCACCATGTCGCACTTGCAGCTAAATTCACACAGGACTGTGGACAGTATTTTATACTTCATCCTCACATGGACAATCCCACCAGAATTACGGACTCCCTTATCCATGTGCTTCCAGGAGGAGTCTACCTCAGAGCAAAGGGCAGAGATGAAACCTGGAGCTGCCTGGAGATCCAAGGAGGAACATGTAGCTCCCCAGGCACTGTGCTTCTCCATGCAGAGGGTGGAGGGTCACCACCTGGGCCCTAGGTCCAAGCCTTGCTCCAGGTCTGCCACCAGCAACTTTTGTCTCATGATAGATCCCACAGATGGTAAGCTGACCCTTGACTCAAACATAGCCAATCTTTTCCTACGGTTTAAGTTCAAGTAGCAAACAGACATTTTTTTTGGGCCGGGGAGCGGGATATGACTGTAAGTTTCCATAACTGCATAGTCTGTCTGAAAATTTTTATGATGGCATCCTCTCATTCAAAACTATTTCAAATATGTTTTAACTGCTGACAGTTTTCCAAAAAGAGTGGGTGGTACATTTGAGCAACACATTCATTCATCAAATTGTTTAACACACCACGTAAAGAAAAGCAACAACTGTTTAAATAAGTAGAAATACAGGTGGGCAAGAAATACAGGTGACGGAGGCGATGAGGGGAAAGAGGGATTCTTTGTGGGATCTGCAATGAATAATTACCTGGTGATATCAGAACAGCAGAGGAAAACAAGGCAATCTCCTCTTCAGTCAGCTGTAAGGAACATAAATTCTTTGCAAAGTCAAATGCTTCATTCACCAGATCATCAGAACCTACAGACCACAGGGGACAAAGTCAATGCTTTTCAATAGAAATTCATCAGCTTTTTAACTTGACTTGAAAATTGGCTTGTTTTGGTGTCAAAGAAAATCTGAAGTCAACATTTGTACTTCTAAAAGAGGTGTCTTCCATCAGCTATAAAAATTCAACCTAGTGTGAAAACTTGCTACTTCACGTATCACTAAAACATCCAATGAAGTTACCAAGAGTTAGGGAAATGACTTTACCAAAAGCACAGAGAGATCTCAGATTTTTTTTTTCTATGTATGTGGAAAGTAATGTTATTATTAAACAGATACTAATCTAAAGGACATAGATGACCAAAATCTAAGCAAAATGAGTAACTTTAAATAACTTCCATGTATAACATTTATTTAATGAACAGTACAAACATTTTTGAAAAAATGTAAAAGTATAGCAAAGATCAAAATAAATCTACTACTGCATATTAACCCAGGCAAATGTTCTGTTTATAAAATTTATCTATCCGTAACATGGATAACCACAAAACCCATAGTAATGCTATGGTTATCAATATGCTAATAATAAAAATATACACATACATATGCATATATAGTAATATATGCATGTAAAGGAAGTAAATCTCTCTGAGTTAAGTCCTGATTTTTTCATAATTAAATTAGCTGTTATTATATTTATTGCATGGATGGACAAAAGAAAACATTTAGCTGTTTATAATTTGGGTAGCACTCAATATCATGTTGAGAAATGAAGCAATTTTTTAATATACGGATCTATGAGCTTAAAAAATTCTGCGGATTCTGATCATTTTAGGTATGAAAACCTAAAACCTTTCATATCTTTTCATATCTTTCGTACCTTAGGTATGGAAACCTTGCTACCTTTTGCTATGGGCCATCCTTTTAGTCTCCTCACTAATGAGCATAAAAACAATTCTTTCCTTTACTCCTTTGGCACAATAAATGGGAGAGATTTTATACATCAGATATAACTGAGCTATGATGCCAAATCATTTTGGTTCTATCGCAATTTCTTTTTGCAAAATTTAGAGGTCAAAATAGGAAACATCTCATGGAACTCTCTCAATGCATTTTTTTTTCCACTATCGAAAACCACTTAGTGCTAGCAGATATGGAGTCACTTTTTAAGTTCAAGCATGCAGCTTTCAGGATTCAAAATTTGCTGAAGACTTCCGCTGCATTCACTACTCCCAAAAAACCAAATCTGCCACCATTTGGTTCAGTGCAGTGATTGAAAAGAAAGAAACAGACGTACCCAAGGCTTTAAACATTTGCATCCCTCCATACTTTCCTTCAAACAGAACAGTATTGTTGAGTGGGTTGAAGGCACGGCACATTCTCACCAAAACCACTTCCAAGCAGCCTGTGGGACCCAAAAAAGAGTAAAAGTGTCGTGGATTACTGAAAAAGTCACAATATGGGGAGTTTCAAGAAAATATGTAGGAAAACATTAGCCATTAGATGCATCATTGGGGAGGGATACACACTCTTTTGAGATGCATAAATGAGATCTCCCTCCTGTCTGGGTTGACTAGAGAAAGGAGACATTTCCAGTCCAAGCCCACTCCCCACCTTTTTTTTTGAAGTGGACTTTCTTCATTGCAGCAAATTGGTAAGCTGGGTTTGTTTTGTATTTGGCTAATTATTTTCCACTACAAGCATTTCTCATGAAAATTAGTCATTTGTTGTCTTTTTTAATAAACGTGTTTTATATAAAACGGAGCTTTGTTCAGTATGGTTATGAATATCAGATTCCTATGGTTGAAGGAGTAGAAATATCACAAAGTGCTTTCAGAGAAAAAACAAAAATTAAAGAACTACCAAAAAAAAAAAAAAAAACACACCTTCCTAAATCATGTTTTCCTTTTGTTTCTCTCATTTTTCTGTCAGGTTGAGAAATGGCCATAAAAACCTTTTTTTTTTCCCCCTTACCCTTTTTTATTACTCCCTACATTCAAAAACATGCAGTTTGGAAAAAAAAATGAAGAGAAAAACAATTTCAGATTTATCTCAATTTAAAATTCCCTGCCTAAATCCAAATTTCCTGCAAGAGAAACTGTGAATCTGGGGGTTCTTTTGCACACATATTTTTGAGTGAAAAAGCCTGATTTTCCAACTTCTTCTGCTTAGCATTAGCAGCAAAATGGAAAATAAAACCTGACATGTTTAGACATGCTGAAGTTAACCAGAGCTGTCCAACTGTATGGCCAAATAAAACTTTTTCCTTAAGGTGCAATTGTGTTGTTAGTTTTGCCAGGCAAGTGTCTGCACCTACTTCAGGTGCAGACATCTGCAGAAGTTTTGGAGTTGGTATGAGCTTTACAAATCAGTCTCAAGTGAAGAGCCTTTCCCTTTGCAGGAGTCTGCATGTGTATTCCCTGTGTCTCCATGTCTCCCTCACTGTCCCCAGTGCCTTGGGTCAGCCCCACGCTGCCTTGTGGCCCTGGGCACGGTGCACTGAGCCTCACTGACTCCCAGACTTAAAGAAGAGTTCTCCAGGGAAAGAAGCAGCATGTCTTATGCTTTGATGAGCCTCCTCTGGAGTGAGGAGGGAGCAAGAAACTCCGAATGACGCAGCTTGCGCTAAACTTGTGCAGCTCACCTGCTAACACCATTTGTCCTTCCCAGTTAAATGGAGCTATTACATAGCCACGATAGACCTTGTCACCAAGGATGGAAGTTCCTGAGGCCACACCGTGGCAGCACCCCCATTCCCCATGCCCTTTCTAGCAAGCATGCACCGCCACGCGTGCTCGGAGCTCCGGCTCTGCCCTAATCCGCTCTCATCCCTCCTGACACCAACTGGCGCCAGCAGGGATTTTTCCCCCTGCACATTGGCTGCAGGCTATTGTGGCAGCCTCATTAGAAAGATTAGAGATGACCACAGAGGCAGGCCCTTGTGCTCGCTCCACTAATGACAAGCAGGGTCTTAAGGGGTAGCAGATGAGTGAGGCAACCAGCCGAATTCGCAAGGTCCTTCCACTACATGTCAGGTTGGAGACTTCAGTTTTCATGGTGATTTTGTGTGCATGTGAGTATTAAATCACCACAAATGGTGGTAGAGGGAGAGAACCAGAAGGAAGTAATGTTCCTGACATGCTGATGCTGGTGAAACGGACTGAGGAGCTGCCCTTCTTTAAAAATTAAAATGACCTGGTAAACAAGACAACAGAGTACGCATGCAGCGGGCTGTGGGGATATATGTTCATTGGCATGTACCCACCTGACTTAAGGAGGAGGATTTGGTCATTCTGGCAGAGCTCCATGAAGCCGGTTATCCGCTTCGCAAACTCCACCACGTACTGAATGGCGTGGGTGATCTGAATGGCACACTGCTGCCACAGAGCTTCTCTTGTCTTCCCGTGAACATGCGAGAAAAGCAAAGCAGTAAGCAAGCGGGTTCATTAGAGCATTAAGGATTTCAGGTGGCCGGGCAGAAAAGCGCAACCCAACCCATGGATTTTGCCCAAGGCAGGGCTAAGGCATCCCTATTTATTAAATTGCCTGACACTTCTCATTAGAAGGCTGTTTGCACAAGTCGTTTGTCCGAGATCTGAACTCTGGCATTGTCTCTTCAAAAGGAGGGCTGAATTGGCCAGTGCTATCCATTGATTTTAATACTGGCTTTTGTGTAGGATTTATAAACAGCAACACAAACATCCCAGAGTACTGTTAGAGGGGAAGCAGATCAGTGCTAGAAGGTCATCTACTGGAATATTTATGCTAGCTTAAAACTTTTTTTAAAAAATCCTTAAAGTATCATTGTAATCTTAACAATGATTACACCAGAATTTTATGTCCTTGATACTTAGTTTCATTGTCCATTTGTGTGCACATGCACCTTGATGCTGTTGGGTTGCATGCCACAGCTCTGTAAGCTGTGGTGTCTTTATTTCTGCCAGATCTGCAAAGACACAAAGCTTTCAAGTAACAAGTTTGGCTCTCTGATGTCTGTTGCCTGATCAGCTATTCTGTCAACTAAATTTTAGTTGCAGAACCATCGCTGGTGATGTTACAAATGAGGAGGCACAAAAAACACAGCAGGGTTTCGGTGAACTGGTCTACATCTGAAGAGCTACTAGTGAGCAATATCCTGAGCCAGCTTGACCTGCAAATCATAGAGCTAAAATGAAAATATAATTTGGTCAGTTTTCCAATCACTTTTGAACAACTGCTTCTTACAGAGTACTTTGCTTTCATCATTGTTAATATCTAAAAGTGATTGATATTTATTTTGCTTGTAGTGAAAATATTTATTACTCACTATTTCACTTTACTACTGAAAGGGGACACGTCTAGCAGATTTCAAAATGATATAAAACAAAGCTGTGTAGTCCTATTTTCTGAAAGCTCTTGCTTTGGAGAAGGGCTGATCCTGATGACCTTAAAGTCAACTGAAATTCTGCAAAAAGCTTAGGCCTAATGTAACTGTGAATGGAAAACTAGATTTTATAACCTCTCCCAAGACTTGACATCAGCAAATATTGTAACTTGCTGGAAAGATGCTGCTTAAGCATTTAAAAAACTTATTTTTAACTCTTGAAGAAGAAACTGATCCGTTTATCCTTGCCCAATATGCTGCACTGGAAACAATTTCAAACAATGGGGAGAAGAAGGAAAAAAAGCATATTACAGGACTGTACCTTGCTCTGGTAGACCTTAATTTCTTCATACGTGTGAGTCTGCCATGCTAGCTGGTGTAGTTCCTCCATTGTATATTGACAAGTCTCCAAATGAGATTTAATGATATTCTGTGCAATTCGATCTGAGAAGAGAAAAAGAGAAAACAGCTTGGATGAAACACCCTGGTGAACACTGATTTGCAATAGTAAAAAGCTGAAAACATTAAAGTTATTGGAAAATGCAGATTTTCAGAAAAACATATTTTCCTTCCAATCGCACCTTTCTAACTCACTCATTCACTCTCTATTTTTTTATTTCTGAAAATGTCTGTTGTAAAATGTTTTGATTTCTGACCAAAGCCAAAGGATACTCAACTTTTTGTGGCTTTGCAAGTGAAAATAACAGCAGGTCTTGTGAAAGTGTTCAGATGTTTCATTCTGTAAGAGATTTTTCATTGCTGTATTTAAATAAACATAGATTTGAGCCCTGAATCACTACTGTCTGCCTGAGTCTGTGCAGCTGCCCAGCCCTGGTGCTTGGCCCTGATTTGGGCATTTGCATGACCTTGAGGAGATTCAGATCAGAGAAGCAGGATTTTTTTTCTGTTTTATACAAATTATCTTCCATCTGGAATCTTGCTGAACATGGAGACTAGTGCTAGTGAGGGGCAAAAGCTGAAACTAGCAATATAGGTTTTAGAAGTAGAAGAGGAGGAATAGATTGCACTTTTCTGTGACAGCTCAGGATTGATGTGAAATTACAATCTTATAGTAACATGGAATATAGGATATACGGGGAAATAAACTGTTCAGTGCTGGTCTGATATCTCACTGAAATTAATAGGAAATGTCTTAGAGAAATATTTGCAGGCAGGTATTTTTCTTTCAAACCATGTGATGGGGTAAAGAAAGACTTTCTCAGTTAGTTTCCAGTATGGGTTCATTAGCTCCATGGATATATCATGTTGCAGCAAAAGAAAGAATTCCTTAATTCTGTATGAGTAAAACCTACATATCTCATGAAACTTAGGGCTTCAGCCTGACGACATTGCTTAAATGAAATACCTTTTAAAAAGGAAACAAGTAAAAGTCATAGGACTGAAGTGAAATGCTGTTGCAGAACCTTACAAAGCAGAGATCACATTCAAAAAGAAGTCAATCAAAAAGATACTGCAACTGCATTAACCAGGCCCAAGAACGGGAAATAAAAAGGACCAAAGATGTCATCATTATTCATCTATATCCTCTGAGTCAGTCTGAGCACAAAGGATGGACCTGGTACTTTGGAACCCAAAATATGACTGTTTCTTTAGTCATATGGTAATTGAATTTAATAACATAGTTTAAAAATGAATTTACGTGTATATGTTCACTGCAATCACTGTGATAGGAGTGTCCTTCAAATAAGAGATGTCTACCTTACTGGTATAGTTAATAGGCTGAAAATACTGAAAGTCAGTGGTGAGGTACTGAAAAAAAAAAAGAAAAAAAAGAAAAAAAAAACCAAAACCAAACCACAAAAGAACTCCAAGATGAAACCCACCCAGCACAATCTCCACAGGATTCACTTAACAGGTCACTGCTATCTTTAGGCTTCCTGATGGAAGAACTGACTCAGGGGTAAAGAGAACTAAAAGTGTATGTTTAAAAAGTGCAGAGATCCATCCACATTCTTTCACAGAAGGACAGCTGAAAATCTCGTCCCAAGATGGTAAGTTTCCTTATTTCATAGTAAAAAAACACCTACCAGATAACTGGACATGTTAGAATAAAGAGATGAATAAGTTTAAACAGTTGTTTGTTTCTTTTTTTTAAGGCAAATCAACAGAGGTTTACTAAAGAAACATAATTCAAGAAACTCTGTTCCATAGCACCAAATTTTACTACCTATCCCCATGTGCTTACTTAAGTGCAATTTTAATAGAATCATCTTTCTGGAATTATCCTGAATCATGCCAAATATGACTGCAGAAATTAAGCTGTGGAATTGTGGAATTTGCCATCTATATTGCTTGAAGGATTTAACCAGATGAAACGAAAGTATGGGCAGAAGAAAAAGCTTGTGTCTAAAACACCTGTAAAAGTAGTATAATTTTATCTTGCATTACAGTTGCCTATTCTGAATAGCAAAGGATCTCTTCCCCAAAAGGGCTATTCTTTCTCATGCTTCCTAATCCAGTTGTCTTCCAGTTGTCCTAATCCTCACCATTCATTGCACAAGCCTCAATTAACCACGTTCTTCACACAGATAAAATAAATAAACCCTGGTATTATTGCATAGCTAGATTTTGAATCTGGTAAGATGGCCTGAGGGCTACAAAACTAAATACAATACACTTCTGCTTCACTGACTTAAAAATGTATTTGATTAGCAGGCCTGCGAAGATTCCCACCCAGGCTCATTTTTTTCTTTTCTTACCACTTATATATTTACCTTAGGAACCTACGGTTGAGTGGAACTTCAAGAACTCTTCAGTGTTTTGTGGGATGGCATCTTGTTTTACCCTTATCCAGCCCTAAGGGTAGCTATTTTCCTACACAGATATGTATGCAGCCAGCAATGTATACTCGTGGCCAAGGTGGCCAAAGGGATCCTGGCCTGCATCAGGAGAAGTGTCGCCAGCAAGATGATCCTGCCCCTCTCCTCAGCTCTGGTGAGGCCGCACCTGGAGTACTGGGTGCAGGTCTGGGATGTCTAGCACACGAGGGATGAGGAGCTTCTAGAGCAGGTCCAGCGTAAAATGACAATGATGATTAAGGGACTGGAGCATCTGTCTTGCGAGGAAAGACTAAGTGAGCTAGGACTGTTTAGCCCGGAGAAGATTGAGAGGGGATCTGATCAACATGTACAAATACCTAAGAGGAGGGTGTAAAGAGGATGGAGCCAAACTCTTTTCAGGTATAAATTAAAATATTGAAAGTACTCATTATGGGGAAGAACTTCTTTTGTGTGAGGGTGACAGAGCCCTGGAAGAGACTTCCCAAAGAAGTTTCAGAGTTTTCTTCTCTGGAGATGTTCAAAACCCATCCGGATGCAACCCTGTGTCACATGCTCTTGGTGTCCCTGCTTGAGCTGGGAGGGGTTGGGCAGGATGATCTCCAGAGGTCCCTTCCAAGCTCAACAATTCTGTGATTCTGTGATACATATGGTTATGTTAAGCTGAGAATAAAACTCACATGAGTTCACAATCTTAAAGCAAGAGCAGCAAGTAGGAGCACTGAGCGTGGCTGTCCAAGAAGGAACCAGGTGCAGTACAGATCTTAAATTCTTGTGCTGTGGGCAAGGCAAGGTGGAGCATGTTGTGGAAAGGGTGTACTTGCTCTGAGGGGTGAGTGCCTGGCTACCTTCTTAGCTGGCAGATTAGAAGGCATATATGTGGCAGGGAGCAAAATGTAAAACAAGCAAAAACTTGTTTTGGCTTCTCCGAGGGGCCAGCAACATGAGATTTGCAAAGAGGCAGAGCAAAGAAGGTAACTTTTGAAAGATTGCAAAGTCTACACCCCTGAATGGAATCAATTTGCACCTCTGCCTACAAAGAACTTAATGACCGTCACTAGGAATAAAATACTCACATCTAGTATCAACCTGATGAGCAGCACAAGTACTGCATGTACCCAAAGCACAATGAATTTCTGGGAGACTGGGATGACCTGATTGCTCTGAAGTGCTGCTAGCAACTGGGTTCAATAGATGAGGTCTTTCAGCAGAATCACAAAGAATAAGGAGAGAAGACAAATGGCTTCGTGCAGCAGGAGAACTATTTTCTCGATGTAGTGGCCGCGGCCTTGACCCCATGGAGGGAGCCTGCTGGAGTGCTGCTCCGCAACCCTGTCCCTCCTGTCCTCCAGGCCAAGACCCTGCTACTCTTGGCCTGGATACTCCATGTACTGGGCCTTGACTTCAGTTTGTTTAGCTGTGTGCTACCGTGAGCCAACACCTATAATCAGGAATCACATTAGGAAGGGCTGCAAGCACCATGAAAGGCAACACTGTTTTTTTAGCATTATTGTGAGAGATGTTTGTCCAGTCGTAATGTTGTCAAACTCCATCTTGCATAAACTGCAGGAAATTTGCAATTTTCCTGTATGAAAAAGCAACTAAAAGTGATGATGCTGTCCACTCAGATATGAGAATCAAAGTTTGCTAAGTTTACAAGGAGTATCTGCTGTAAGAGTGAAAAATAGTAAGTCTAACTCAAACAAGATTTTGAGACTGCATAATGGCATGCTATCAGCATTATACCTCCAGCTGTAAAGCGTATGTCTTTTAAAGCATTTCTGCCACAGTATGTAAACAGAGGTATTGTCTAGGGGCTTCATTCATCTTCTTTTGTCTATATTTTGTGTTTCTTACATTAGGCTGATCTCCTATCATGCGTTATGGTCACTTGATACTACATAATACCAAGCTGATGGCCGTTGTATATCCTTGGAGACTTATTCTGTCAGGGAAACATGGCCTACAGAAACTGGTGATTTTCAAGAGACTAAATTCCAGCATGCATTGTACATGAAAGCACTTCCATTAGACGGTTTGGATCTTAATCTAAAATGTTCATAATATTGGTGCTCTGGAACTGTTTATGCAAAACAGGCACATATTATAAAAAAGTATTTGGTTCCAGAGAAGTCAACTTGTAAACAACAAAATCAGTCAACCGAACAACAATTTTAACCAGTATGGGTCTGGAAACATCAAAAATATACAGTATATATATTATATATATTAGATATTATATATAATATATAACATATTATATATTATAAATAAAACTTGGACAGAAAAGCAGTTCTCCTAAAAACTGACAATGGCATTGAGCTAGAGCAAAAGTCATCACCCCTCTGCTTCAAGTCCCCATATGAACTTGTCAGTAGGCTGATGAATGCGACTCACAAGAGAAAACATGTATCTGAAGTCTGTTAGATACTTTCAGATAATTGCTGATTAATGAGAAAGATATGAAACTCCACTAGATAGCTAAATGGAAAAGCAGAGGATTTGGAAGAGCTCCAGAAAAGTAGCTAAAGAGGCAGAGAATAAAGCCAGCCACGAGGGAGCGAGCCTGCTCATAGCTGCACCAGTGCTGACAGAATTTCCAGAGCAAAAATGCTGTTTTCAGAAACCTGAGTGGTCAAACTGACCTCAGAGCTACACTGTGGATGGAAATGCTCTCCATTCTGTAATAGAAGTTCAGATGCTAAAAGAAGCCCAAAGGAGGGACAGACAATAGCACTTTTCAAAGAACAAGCCCCTACTGTGCAAGAGACATTAAATCTTTTGTTACTTTGATTCCTGTCAAGTGATGAGATCTCAGAAACAACAGCCTGTATTTTAGCAGCCCTGTAGCATGCTGTACCGCCATTACAAGTCTCTCCTGCCAAACCTTAATCCTGAATGCTTTTCCAGAAATAATGGTAGGAAAAATTGAAAGAAAATCACAGAAAATGAGACTTTAATCAGAAAGAAAAAGGCAATTAAAAAAAAAAAAAAGACTGGGAAGCAATAACTTGGATAGTACCGGTATCTAGTATGTAGGAGAAATTAATGGTACTATCAGACAGATATAGAAATGATAGTGGACAATAAGACCTTGCAATTCAACAGTGTAATAAAGGATCAAATACATAGTAGGATATGACAAGAATAAGCTGGAAATTGTAAATGGGGAAGCTAGAAGATTATCTGTTAATAAGCTTTTTTTTTCCCAATGTTAAGATCAGCTGCGTGTTTCCTGAAGGAAGGGAAATTTTATGATCAGTGTTACACTGACAGTTGGAAGACTCTGTGATAGAGTCTGGAGACCGGATGAGGAGTAGGAGGAAGAGGAGTGGGAGCAGGGGAAAGTGGTGCTGGTTTGGTGAGATGCCTGGCTTTCAAATTTAGTCTGGAACCTGCTTAACCTATTGGTTGGAGGAAAAGGGGAATCCAGCTTGAGGCGACCCTGTGCACCCTGGGCTCTAGGTGTTGGGAGCTAGACAACCTGCAACCCCACCTGCAGGAGGGTTGAACTAGATCTCTAGAGGTCCCTTCTAACCTCAACCATTCTGTGATCTGATGAGGCCGGCACATGGTTAAACAAGCAATACCACAATTAGTGGAAGAAGTTCATCAGCCTTGATTCCTGTGGTTCCTTGTGGCTTGGGCAGGCCATCTTGGCTCGCGGAAACACCGACCACCGCCAGATCCCTAAGGATGT
>NW_010581858.1:68802-85335 GCF_000705375.1 Tinamus guttatus | reverse complement strand
AAATTTTACCAGCAAAACAGGCCAAAAGCATATGCTGCAGGAGCAATAGTGGATGGGTCGTATCTCTGTGGCAGAAATCTGGGACTGCATCTCGCAACTTCTAGAATGGCAAGTGACCTTTTCTATTTCCAATTTCAGCTATTCAGTTTTTTTTTTTTTTTTCCTATTGAAATTTCTTATTTTAGGCTTCAGTAGATACCTCACAAAAGGCACTCTCCAACGGTTACTATAGCTCAAGTGTGCATTGCGCTGGTGGTTAGGAGCTGCTTGAGTCCAGAGTATATATGGAAAGATGAACATTGCAACCTAGATAATACAAATCATCCTAGCACAGACCTGCAGGGGTCTATCGTCAGCTGATGAGTCAGTCCTCCACTTTTAATGTTAATACTCAGAGATCTCAAGCTGCCGCATTGAGGGAAGCTCAAGCTTGGGGTCAGGTCCAGAGCTGCTGGCAATGGGCGCAACAACTCCATGAACGAGCACAGCTTTCAGCAGCTGTGAATTTGGCCTGCTAAGTGAAAACTATCCACAGACTTCTGCAGCGGCAGTTTGCTACAAGGTCCTGAGTTCTTTCATTTGTCTCTCTGCTCTCATGAGAGGCTCTAGTTTTTCTCAGTATTCCCATCTTTTGCACTGGGAGCTGAAGAACTTTGAAGTGTGCCTCCTAAAACACTGATAATCATCCTCAATTAAAATGAATAATGAATTTTTAATTTACCACTTACCCTTAGGATCCAGTTGAGTAGCTAAGAGCTAATTTCAGCTTATATCCTAAGTTGAGCTCTCGCAGGGATCCACTTTGAATTAATGCTGCAATAACACTACAGCTTTGGCTGGCTGCTGTAAGCACGCCTATCCATACTAAAAACTACAAAAACTCTACACATTGTAATACCCAAAATAATGCCAGGCTAACAATCCCATTTCCACTCCTCTGAACCCTAATTCAATAGTATTGTGACTGCAAAACAAAGAAGTTTAGCAAAGTGGTTTCCTTACACAGATTATATCAAGAATTTTTTAGGCAGCAGTGTAGGCAGTAACATAGGGAATAAAGCAGAAGTATGGCCTGTGTTTTCTGTACAACATGAAGAATGGGTCTCCACATTTTTTAAAATGAACTAGCTGAAAAAATCTTAAAGCGGCTGGCAAAAAGTGGGAGCATTTGTCCTAAAAATTGGTTGCAAAAAGCACATCTCATTTTTCATTCGTCCTTACATTTTCAATGTAATAATAATAATAATAATAATAATCCCCCTTCAAGAACCGTTACAGATACAGCAGCGAGTTTCAAAATCCCTTTTATTTAATAAATTTGTAACACTATTTGATAGGCAGTCTAGGTAGACAATATGAAACATTCAAATACTGACATGAGTCTAGAAGTGTTTGAGTTTAGCACAGGAATAATCCTCTCTTGGGCTGAAGTTATTGAGTGCTTAGCATCAGGAACAGATTGCACATTCAGGCAGTTCTGAGTGTGAATTTTGTATTTCCCCTCTCTCCCTTCAAATAAATCAGTGTTTCATTTGCCTTTCAACAGGAAAATATACAATTGAATAATGCCCTAATACAAAGGAGCCCAGAGGATGGACCCAGTTCTATGCAGAACGCTGTTAAATCCTAGTGGATCTTTATGAATGCTTAAAGGTCTCCACTTAATAATAGTTTTCCTGGGTCTCAGCCAGTTTAGTAAAAAAGGTATATTTCGTACTAATTAGAAATCATTTAGCTGGCAGCAAAAGCACAAACCAAGGCAATAGCTAGAAATTATGGGATATAGACTCTACAGACACCATATAATTATCACAAATTTGTTGAGATAAACTGCTTTCTAACTTCTTCCAACATAGCTTACACAAAGAGGTTTTTATATTAAAATTCAGCCTGTTCCAAAACAAGACCGTCACTTTGTTTATTATGATTAAACAAACATTGTTTGGACATTGCTCACTATGAGACCAATAAAAAATTAATGGGACAATTAGAATATTTCAGGTTTTAAAACTGAGCTGAAAGATTTGCTCTGTCACAAAATTTAGAAGATAAGAGTAGTATTAGGCATCCCACATGTGAAACCTTTGAGGTTTGGTATATTGGAGAGGTTAGACATACATCTAGCATTTCTCTTACTGTCACGAGATTACATTTACTCTTTTAATAAAGATTTCATGCAATCTATGAATAAAGATGTTTCTTAAAGCTATGAGAAAATATTCTAAAATACTTCTATTTTCTCACAGTGCAGTGACTAAGTCAGATCAAAGTGGTGCCAGAGTACTGAGTCAGAGAGTGAAACAATTTGGTTATCATTAGCAACCTCAGTGATTTCACTGATCAAGAGAAAAGATATCCATGCAGTCAAAAAGGAATGCAAGACAGTGCTCTGTGCTTTAATATCTGGCTTTAACTATTCCAATTTATATGCTGCTTTCATCCCTGCAAGACTGCTGCACTTACTTTAAAAACTGTTTTCTGATGTTCAGCTTCAGCATTTCTTGTCTAAATTTCAGCCCCGTATGTCTCATTGCAATAATTTTTCCCACTAAATATATGCACTGTTTCCCCTCCCTCTTGTGTGTTTCACTCCAACTTTTTCCTCATATCTTTCCACTCTTGTACTAAAGAATGATTGCTGTTCTTTGAAATAAAGTATCAAAAATGAATGGGCCATCTAAAGAAAGACATCCCTACCCATAGAGCTCTTAACAGCATCACAAACTGCATAATACA
The DNA here is from genome assembly GCF_000705375.1 of Tinamus guttatus. The sequence continues at coordinate 82,599 of NW_010581858.1, read as the reverse complement.
TGGAATTACATTATTCTCTGCTGTAGAATGGAAAGTAGTGAGATGCATGAGCTGTGCAGTGAGATTTTCCAAACTAAATGGAAAAGCACAGGGTGTGCAAAAGTGAACTAAGGTCCCGGAAAGCCGAAAATGTTGTGTGTATTCAGAGAAGGAACAACTGCAAAATCATGCTTTTGGAGGTTTCCTCGTGTGTCAGTGTTAAAGAAAGGCCAGACACTGTGGTATTGGGTGACAGAGAAAGGCAATACGAACCCCAGATTAAATTCTCGAAAAGCACAAGATGAGTTTGTAAGTTGTTGATATTGATGACCCAGAAACAACATACAAAAGCACTCAGGACGAGGAGCATTGACAGAAAAACAGGGGGTTATTCAGGTTGTTCCCAGGATTGCCACTGCAGGAGCACCTTGGCTCTCACTACACCGCTCACTTCACTTTGATCTGCTTGTGTGATTTATAAGATGACAATATTCATAGCACTGTGCTGTTCCTGAGAAGATTATCATGATATATGGTAATATATGGGATATGTGCTATGGTACTTTACATATTTTGATTGCTACAAATGGTTGCTTTCTATCTGCTTTCTGGCTTCCCAATAGAACGAACATATTCTGTCAAGTTCGGTTATGTAAGGACATAGTCATATATTTTGAGAAAAAGGAGGAATGTTAGATACTTGCTTTAAGGGATTAGAAGTGTACATATTATCATGCGTTAGAAATGTAAGCTATGGATTTTTTTGTTTTTAATATTGGCTTCCCTTTTTAATTCATTTGTAAAACAGGCTGAAAAAAGGAACAGTCCAAAAGAACACAGAAATGTCCCCTATTCGGATACGTCCCAAATTTCAGATAAAGAATGTCAATGATTTTACTAATTTAAATATATAATCCAGCTGCTTGTTTTATTCAAATATTCATAACCACAACTTGAATAGGATCTCGTAGTCTTGGGTGCTGCAGAAAACACATTTTCAGTGGCAAATTTCTGTTCCCCAAAACACGCATCATACACCAAAAGTAATCAAACCTTTCCTGACTGTAAGTAGCTCTCCAATTGTATTCTTACTTGCAACACTTAATCCTGCAATAAACATAAAACACGATATTTTAAATGCCATTTTTAGCAATGTCTATAGTGCATAGTCTGTAGCCTGATCAAATTCCAATTAGGAACTCTGCCAACGGTTGTCACTGGTAACATTATTGTGACTTTATTAGTCAGCCTGCATTTGACATAAAAATTGACTTAATTGAAAGAGAAGTTGAATCCCTTTCAGAAATATCCAAAAAGCTTTAGAATTTGCAGGAAAACCAAGGCTAAACTATAATTTTAGTCTATCTATCTTCTGCAATTTCAAATAGTTTTAGATTAATTGCTGGATTGCCCACACTTGAACTAGGTTTAGTTAAAAAGGAACATTGTATCCTGCTTATTGAACTGCTGTAATTTGTGTTAAGTGTACTCAAGGAGGACTGCCAGAATCAACATGAGTCTGATCCAAAGCCCACTGCAGTTTGTGGGAGTCAGTGGGTGCTCAGTGGTTTGAAAATCACAAGGTGAAAAATCTGGTGCTTAAATATAGAACCTTCCAGAACACATTCTTTATTTTCTGTGTCTGCACCAAGAGTTAGAAGACAGACCATGCCCTTCTTGAGTCTCCTTAAGTCAGCAAGTGCTAAAATATGCACTTAGTACAACAACATAATCAGTTATTTATGAATATTTTGATCTTTTAAACTATTGGGCCCTCAACATAAACTCAGTAAAGCCATTATGTAAATTAGCAATTAGGATGGTTTTGATTTGTAAATTTTCATTTGTAAATATATAAATTTACAAACATAGAAGGATTATTAGTTTGGAAGGGAGAAAAAGATAAAACTATAACATTTTACAAAATTTCAAAAAAAATAAATTTTTACAGCATTACTGCCAAATTATATGGCAATTTTTGGGGGTAAAGATAGCACTTATTTCTAAGTAAGTGATGAAGAAATTGAAGTCTACACTTATTAAAAAAAAAAAAAAAGTTCACTTTGAAGCAGCTAGGATGCTTCAGTATCACAATGATTTAATTTAATCCTATACTTGTATGCCCGTTTTTGATGAAGTTGAAATATTTTCTGACTGAAGAAAGCTGTCAAATTGGTTTTAAATCTTGTCACTCTCTGCTCTTTTCTTGAGTGTATGAAAAGGGGAAAGAATTAATTAATTAGTTAAAAAATACCAGGAGAATGGGCCTAAGTTATGTCAGATGAACTGATAAGAGCACAGAACTGAAATATTAATATATGCTGATTGTTACCTCTAAATAGGTAATGATGTTAAGAAATATATCCTAAGGGTGTCTACACATGAATACACATGCTGCACATTTTTAAGTGCTCACCAGATGGCAACATTGCTCCACTAAAATACAACGATAGGGCTTTTTTCCTAGGTGCACACACCTGAACCGCAAAATTTGACTCTCACCTTTGCAGGAGGGATAATAAAACACGTCTCAGAAAAAAAAAAGGAAAAGAGGCAAGGAAACATGATTAATGCAGGACTTATGTCATGGAGCTCTCAGTTCTGCTGTACTGTGTGGTGTGCCACAGCACTGGAAAGAATTTGCAGGAAAAAGAGAACATGAACATAGTTTCTGCAATTCCCCTTCACATAGCATCTGAATGACCAGCGTAAGCTGTCTATTAAAACTGGATTTGGCATTGAGAACAAAGCATAGAGAGGAAGAACTGAGTTCAAGAAAAAAAAAGTGTATATATGTAAATATGTACTTTGAGAATTGATTTTGCAAGGCATGCCAGCATGGCACAGCTTCCTTCCCAGGAGGCCTGTGTCTGGCTGGGCTTGTTGCATGCACGGAGCAGGGTGCTGAGGATATCCCTGAATGGGACAGGCAAAGAGGAGCATTCTTCTGAAGTTAACGTGAATTTCTGCTAAAAGGAGGAAGGTGTGAGGCTGCTTTCAAATACATCCTCAGCAAAAGAGCAGAGAGTGTTTCCACAGTAGGACCTCCCCACTGGGGAGACACTGAATGATGTCTGTGCTGAGCTCCGTCTTGAACATTAGTGCAGTGAGGAAAAAAGAGCAAATATCTTCGCGGCACATAAGCTGTTCACAGAAGGACCCGAGATGGATGTATGAACCCAGCTAAATTAAAGATTACGGGTGCACAGGAGGTTATTTGCAGTTTTCCAGCGGGGCTTTTCTTTGGCATACCCATCCTAAGCCAATCTTTAAAACATTTTGCAGGTTTTGCCTCTCTGTCATTTTCCAGGCAAAGGCAGAGTCAGGAGGGCTGTGTTTCACAGGGATTTGGTGAGCAGGACACATGATTTCTTCCCCAGTCTCCTCACCATGGAGCTGCCCGAGGGAGCAGCCATGCAGGGTCAGAAGAGGCTGGGGATAGGTGGGATGAAGCCCAAGGATGGCAATTTTTCCATCTAATTTTCAGTTTGGGTAAAAACTTTTAAGCACTTCAAGCCTTTGGGTGCCTCTTGCTTCAAATAATGCTAACATAGTTCTCCCTGAATCAGACTGTTTCCTCCACAACAGCATCCACTAATATTTTTTTTATCATCTTTACAAAATCATGAACTGGTATCTCAGCTGCAATCAAGCCAGGGAAACCTTTCAGTTGGATCAGAATCCAAGCCACACATCTCATGGGAGAAATAGGATGCATAGCTCATTGACGGCAAATATTATGCACATATATTGAAAGGAGATGGCCTTTTAATTTGACAAATTTCTAAAAATAAGCCTTTAATACCTGCTAATTTAAAACCACGCTGGGGAGTAAGTGCTGGTGTCCTTCTGCGGGGGTCAGGAAGCAGAAATCCCTTTACCTGCAGCGCTGCCGCGTGCTGGCTGACCTCTGCAGCTCTCCCTGCGAGCAGGAAAGCGAGCGCAGAAGCAGCAAAACTCCCCTGCAAAAGGAAGGGCAGCTACCCCACAGCCCGAGCTGCCAGAGAGACAACAGGGATCTTCTGCCTTCCCAGTGAGGAGAGACCAGGCCACGCTCTGGCACCATGAGAATTAAGTGAGAAACTTGCTCCTGTGCATGGGAGATGCTGCCTCTTACTTTATCGTGCTCCTCCATCCGGCTCGTCATCAGCTGCACTTGCCCACGAGCAAGAATGCACCAGCTCTAAACACACTGAAGGGTTCTCTATGTAACTTAAAATTGTCAATACCTACCCTTATTGCTCGGTATGTTATTACCATTATGATGGTAAGCACACAAGTCAGGAAAAGCTGTATTTTGCCCTCTGTGCTGTTCTAATGACACACATTGAAACATCTACTGTGTGAAAGTTTTAAAGTTTTTTGAATTCCTAAGAGGAGCAGTTTAACTTCCACCACAAAGTCTAATGCAGATTTTGAAGAAGAAAATACTATTTTGAAGAAACGCTATTTTGAAGAATTCGTTTTTTCATTGAAATTAAAATAATATAACTTAAAAAATGACCTACGTATGCATGCCTGACCAATTCAATTACTTTTTAGGGGGAATGAGAAAATTAACTTGTGCAGAAAAGAACACAAATGCTGTGTAAATTATTTGACAGACTATGTCAGAAAATACTGGATCTATAATGGACAGAGAAATAAAATCTTGGGATTTTGGGGAGAATCTTACTGTTGGATAGCAAGCAAAAAGTAAATACTAAAGTAATTTATGCAACTGCAGCAAGTTGTTTAGTCAGGTGCAGCAGGGACCTTTGTTAGGACTTGCTTTACAAGCATTTAACGTTTTCATTAATAATGTGGAAGAGATGATTCACAGCATATTAAATAAATGAACAGATGATTCTAAATTGAGAGAAGTCACAAATATTAGTGAAGACTGAGGCATAATGTAACAGGACCAAAAAGATTAGAAAAGTGAGTATGAAAGAGATAATGAGATTCAAACCTGGAAAAGTGCAGCTTGAGATATCTTAATAAAGTTAACCCTATGCAGGAAAACTGTAAGTGAGAAACAAGCAAGGCAACAATGCTGTAAGAGTAAACAGCTAATTGGATATTGATTGGCAAATAAAGCAGAAGCCATGAAGACTGCTTTGATTTGGCCTGCCTGTGGAGAAATCATCATGTCTTCGAAAGGCTAACAGCAACTCTTAGTAGCTCAAAGGTGGAAGGAATTTCAAGCATGTGTTCATATTAAGATCAAAATCAAAACAAAAAAAAATGAAACTGAAGAATATAAATATTAGGGAAGAGCAATGCCTGGAGATGTCCACCACCATAAGATCTACTAGAAAGTCTCCAATGAGAAGAAGATCTAACATGATTTGGAATATCTAAAACCAGGGCTCAGTTCATTACTAGGTGAGACAGTATAAAGAAATTTTTATCTGTGCACAAGGACTGATGCAGTACAGTTTTTCCATCCCATGTTTCACCTAACAGTTTAGGCAGATGACTTCTACTTAACATGAGTTGAATGTATTCCTAAATCTCACTGGACTGAGTAGGATGCAATGCTACAGTTAAATTTAAGCACATTGCTATAAGAAATCAATGCATGCAAGTGCTTTTGAGTTTTCCTGTTTTGACTTGGAGACTGCAGTTTTAAAAAAGATCCTGCAATCCAGTGCAGCATTAAGAGGCTGTTTGTTTTTAAACACTGAAAATAACATTAACTGTGCACTGATCCCAATATTTTATGGCACTTCTCATCCATGTTTTTCAGTTATATCGGTTGATCTGTTATGCTACCTTATCTCTCACTAATATCCTTACCTTTCTGTTGCAGGCATCATAAATGACATAGAAGAGAATCTGGGTAGAATCTTAGCAATTTAGGAGCCTAGGTCAAATTTTCCCATAACTGTGCATAAATCCAAATTCACAGACTGTCTAAACTGTCACCTCCTGCCAGGGTCCTCAGATTGTCCAAATGCATACATGCATTTACGCTTACTGACCTCTTCTTTTTTTTTGCGTAAACAGGGCCGCATGACCAAGCCAGAATCTGTCTGCAACATGACGTTAATTCATTTGTTATGTGTGCTATTGAGCAACATTTTTTTTCTTAACTTCTTGTTCTTTTTTTTTTTTTTAATTAAACTGAATTAGAGAAGTATTACCCTTTAATTATATTTCTAACCACAACTGACTCAGCATTCATCACTTGCTGAGGTGGGAAGTACCTAATTAGGATGCCAGCCTTCTTTGATGTTTCTTCTTCACAACAGAAAGCACCACTTCCAGTTAGGTTGGAGCAGTAGTGCTAGAGCCATTAGCTGAGCAAAAAATCTTCCCTAGAGAATGATCTCTAACTGGCCTTTCAAGCTCTCACATCTCACAGAGAGGTTTCTTTCCTGCTTTTCAAGGAAGAAATCACACCACAGATGCCTGAGATGGTTCTCCAAGGCATTCTAGCCTTTGAGCAGGGCTACATAACTGTGTTCACCTCCACCTTTTTTGTGCCTCTCATGAGATCAGAAAACTTACTCCGAAAGTACTCTCATGCACAGAGTTAGGGAGGTTGGTGCTTTCCACAATAAATAGACCAGAATGAGCTGCCAGGGGAGTTCTAGGTGTTGATAAGAATAGGAGAGGCTGGTTGAAGAGATCATTTATCTGTCCTAATAATGAACTCATTTGAAACAAGCTCCCCACTGCTAATTATCACTTGGTTCTGATTGATTCATCACCTGCTTTGGTACTCCTATTTCATAAACAACACATGAAGTGCTGGGCTTAAGAAATTGAATAATTTGCAGATTTTGATTAACAAAAAAATCACAAGAAAAGCTAGCCTGGCCTGTGAATTACCTCTATACTATACTAATTAGTGCCACACTGCTTTTCTTTTGTGCCTCTGTGTGTTGGTTAAACGTACATATCTATGTGCATATTTAATTAGTGCACAGTGGCATATAGAATGCCTGTATAATATTGTAATAAAGATGATCAAGTAACCTAATTTATATATACCCATTACGAGCTGCAAATTGAACATCAGAGGAATAGGAAAAGGCCTTACCTATTTCAGTCATGGATATCCCCGGAGCTAATTGCCCATTGTTGAAAGAGCTATAGGTAAACAAGTTTGGTACAGAAGTGAGGTCATAGATAGGTTCCTGCTTTATCTGTTTGATTCCAGTCATGTCTAACCCGGATTGATCCGGGGAAGGCTGAGCAGAATCCACATTGTAATAACCCTCAGACTTTGGCAGGTCGATGACGTGCCCGTTGGAGTAAGTGCCGCCGGTCTCGTTATTCAGGTTGCTCAAGCCATTGCTGATGCTGTTGCTGTAGACCCTGGCCAGGGCTTCAGCCTCGCTGCTCTGCTGCTGACGCTGCTCCTGCAAGCGCTGCTGGTGCTTCTGCACTTCAGCATACAGGCTATCCCTCTGCTTTTTGGACATTCTTCCAAATTTCACAGCTGAAAGGCAAAACACATGATATTTACTTTTCATACTGCTTTTGCTGCAGAAATGTATCTTTTTCTATGGAAGAGAGGATGCATAGTTTACACACAGGTATCTAACAAAAGGAAAGGTATTGAGTGCTTGGATTTACAAGGTGACAACAACTCCTTTCTATCAGGAGGGGCCCCAGTCAAGTAACTTGCAACTTACGATGAGTGCTAAAAAGTCCCTGCATCTTTTCTGTTCTCTCTGTGTCACCAAACAACAACCCGGAGCTATACGAAATGTGCAGTCTTTAGATTCATATCCTATGTGATTTATCAACTTTCCACAAACTCTTAAACTGTTCACTAATTGGATTAGTACTCTGGATGAAAACAGGCCCTAGAGCTGTATTATCGCATCCATTCAATGGGGTGTTATCTTCGCACTTTTTTTATTTTTTTAATGTTACAGGTTAGAGTGAGAACATGTAGGAAAATAAGAGATGTGAAGATGTGAAGGTAAACAACACAAATGAATGTCATCCACAGAGGCAAGACTCGGAGATTTACACAATCAATTTACATAATTTCTGAGCACAAAATCCGTGCGTTCCTCTTATGAGAGAGGGCAGAAAATGTCAAGATTGCAAACCCTTCCCTCCAAAAATGGTTCATTACATCAGCAGTGAAATTTTCAAAAACAATAGGTTTAACTGCCACAGAATTCTTGGGAGTGAATCTACAGCCTAAATATATAGTGGGTCACATGAAATTATTATTTTTTCTCCCAGTGTGTCTTTAAATTCTGTCTTTCTATTGGACTAGGCCTTGAGATCTCAAAGGAGAGATAGCTTATCATGCTTTAGAACAAGCTAGATCCTCCAGTATCTAGAAGAGTTTATCAGAACACAGATAACAGGAGTTTCTCTATGAAATATAGTTACAAAAAGAACAGGAATAGTCATTTTTATATACTAGACGGAGTATCAAAAGGGAGTATAAAATCATAAGGGAGAACGGATGCCCTTCGTTTTGTTGCAGTGCTTCATTCTAACAACTCTGTTTTCTTGTATCGATCACAACTTACAGCTCCCTTCACACAGGCTGTGAGTTACCTTATGCAAACGTACAGGCTGCCTCTGGAGTCTGTCCTCAATTCATTTCACACTCCTATGGACATTACACAATGACTTTATTTTGAAAAATTCAACTGAATATTTTCTTTAATTTTAGTGCCTCAGTAATAAAAATAAACACCCACTGTTTATTCTTATCATATATTCACTAATTGGATTCTCCAGCTGCTGTCAATTAGCATCCTGCCTCCACATGATAAAAATGAAGCTGTTATATGGCTGAGAGGTAAAATTCCTGTTCAACTTCTCTGTTAAAAAAAAATCCACAAAGGCCATCTTAAACATGCAAGAGTCCTCAATACGGTTAAGTACCAGCACCTTACATAAACGATGAGAGAAAAAGGAGATGTTGTCATAAGAATCATTCTTTGTGTGCAGGCAGCAGTCCCTGAATTACAGGTTGGGAAGACAGCACTGTCAGTCACATAAAAACATCCCAGTGATACCTCAAGTCTTTGGGAGATATAACTTCTAGGGAGAAAGCACATCATGCTGATGAATTACTGAAATTTTACTACTTTAATCTCCTTTGGGCAGAAGCAGGGGCCTATGCTGCACAATAGGACCTAGACTGCAAAAGCCTCCCAAACCAAAGAGACTTAGCATAGGTTTACAAAAAAAATGAAAGAAATATGGGAAATACTGAGCTGGAAAGACCTATTGGAAGTCAAATTCTCAGAAAGGTTTATGAACTGTGAAGCATCTAATGAAAAAATATTCATATGTTTTATGTAACTTATCCCTCAATGAACATTAATTTACAATGAAACATTTTGTGTATACTAAGACAGAATGTCACTAAAAGGAAATCCAAATTAATATAACCTGCCTTCAAAAGAATGACATTTTGGCCTGCTATTTGGTGAGAATTTAAAACTTTGCTGTGATCTGGAAGCCACCTGCATTAGCAGTGGTGCTTGGGGCAGGTATGACATAGGCAGCTTTGCTCCAGCTTTGCATGGCATTGCCATGGTGCCCTGCTGGCTCATGTTTGTAGCCTGCTGAAAATGGGTCTGAGCTGTCCCATGACCAACGGGTCCCACCTTTCTTTACACCATGGAGCCTCCTCCAAAGTTTCATATGGTATAGATCTCATTTTCAATTTTATAGACCTACACAGGGGCAGCGCAAAACATTGGTTAAAAAAAGTCTCCCCTATAATGCAAATTGTTCAGCCAAATGCTTTGAATAAAACAAACAAACAAAAACCCTAATATGATCTCACAGACCTTTGGAGATTTTGAGGAAAAGGACACATTCATACATCAATATTTAATGTCATTAATATGAGAGTTGGTCTAAACTGCAGTATGAATCTGTCTCTCCAGGAGTGACCCTGTTGTGCTTTTAATCAGAAAAACATGTTTCACTCCTGACTCTTTCTAACCCAGGCTCACACTGCCCTCCGTTTTGCAGTTCTCCCCACCCCTACCATAAAAACACACTCCTTTTCTTCACTGAACAGTAAGGCTCTGCCTTGCAGCATGCATAAGGGTCCCTCTCCTTGCTCTCCTTGCAGAAGTCTGCAGGGACGTCCAGCAAGGCAGCAGCGAGGAGTTTCAAAGGATTGAAGCACGAAGCAGGGATCTGATCCGTACCATCTCGAGACATTCCGAGGGCAAGACACTTCTGCAAACGGCAGTGTTGGCATCGGTTTCTGTTGGTTCTGTCAATTAAACAGTTTCTCTGCCTTGGGCAGGAGTAAGAGGCGTTGTTCTGCTGACTCCGCCGAAAGAATCCCTAGGGACCGGGAGAGAGAACGGAGAGAAGAGTTACCACGCGCAGATATGCGCACACACACAGAGCCGTGTAAATGGCTCCAGTAAAAATGCATTTTCATTCATGTCCCAGCTTTTCAGATGCTCTAGTTTTGCCTTAAATGACGAAACTAAAGAACATCCTCTACTAGCTAGAAGATTTGTGTATTATCCTGTAAGGAATATAATTATTACTTTGTTAAAAGGCAAGAAATAGTTACAAAATACACTCCTATATGAACTACCATGTACCCTCTAATGATTTCTCCTAACAGAGAACAAACACATTTGCAAACAGATAACAAAAGTAATCATTCTCACTTTTTACTTTCTTTAAGGAAAGAGACTGGCAAAACCAATGCAAATAAAAACAAGCGTTTTTACTAGTGTTGAAAGACGAAGACTGCTGCTTAGTTTAACCTGTCAAATGTTGATCTTATCTAAAGAGACACTTTAGGAGTGAAAAGTAATTCAAATTCAAGCATGCACAAAAGCGCTGGGGATTAATGACTGTATCAGGTAAAGCTCACATGCAAAGGAGAAAGTAACACCTTTAAACCCTAGCATGAGAAAGTAATGACATTTTCTATGCCCACAGAATATAGCATTATTTGTTTTACATATTTAGAATCTAGTAGGTAAAATGTGTTTTCTTGTGAGAGGTGTTAATAATAAGACATGGAAGTTGCAAAGGCTGTGTGTCTGTGGAGAATGACAGTGGGGAAAGGAGCAGGCTACACTGTAACAAGGCTCAATTCACCTTCAAAAGGTGAAGGGTTGCTCAAGTGCTAGTGAACTGCATGATGATAGCATGGGCGTCAAGAGTGATGGAGAGGGCTAAAGACACTGACGTTGCTAGTGCATGAGGTCAAGAACAAAGAGATTCACTGCATCCTCTCTATGTTGGGTTTATCAATGACTATAATATAGCTAAGAATTAATTTAAGTTGCATTATATGCACTCTGGGAAATAGGGATATTCTTTAGGGGAACTGTTAGGAAAATCTGATGGTGATTTATCTGATTGTTCTTGACCAAAACTCCCCTGCAGTTGTAGAGGGAGTTTAATTTAAGGCTAAAAGGATACTAATTGTAGAAAATTTAACATCTATTTGCTGAACTTTACAGTCGATCTTGCTTTATATGTAAGTAGGATTTCCAAGTTTAGATTTCAGCAGCTCCTCGGTGAATAAGGATTTGAGAGAAGAAACAAGCTAAATTAAGTTAGAAAAATCTAAATAACACTCTAGCATTGACTATGTCTTATACTAAAGATTATTTTCCCTCATTAATATTGATTGAATCTCACAGGAGTTTACCTGTTTATTCTTTGTCCCTGTTAGAAAAAAAAAATCTATTAATCTGTTAACTTACAATAGGTAATTTTATTTTTCCAAGGAGAATTTTATACTCTTTTACTCTCCTATAAGAACTGAATGTTTTATTACAAGGTGTTGAGCATACTTTACATGATGTTTAGGGGATCTTTAAATAATAATGGCTATATTTACAGAGAATAATTCCCTATGGGCAAGATTGAGGCAATTCATTACTGAGGAGCAAGACATCTCTCCCAATATTCCCAACACTGACAAGAATTCTGTCTGCATCTTGAGCAGTTCTCTTTGTCCATCGTCATCATCCAGGTGCCAACATGACACGCAGGATGGAAACCTTCACGTGTCACCCTTCCAATGTGGACTGTGGCAGAAGCACCGTTTTGGTCAAGGAGCCCAGCACCTTGCCCTTCGCATCCAGCCCACAGCATCAGTGGTGTTTGTGATGTCCCTTCAGCACTTGTCACCCGCATCTGCAGCAGCATCACTAGAGTAGATTTTCCATTGTTAGATGGTGGGTCCTGACCTGGGTGTGCATTTCTGTACCCTTTCTTCCATGTGTGCTCTTCCTCTTAATTAATTAAGATTTCTACAGTGTTCAGGTAAAAGGAGCAAGAAATGAGCCATTATTAGCAAATAGTTATTTAATTGTTGGACAATAAGGAGCTGAGTTAGGCTGCTCAAGACAAGGTGTACCTAAAGAGAGACCTTTGACAAACTGAAACACCTCCCATTGAACCTGATGTGAAAATTGACATCTTTTTTTTTTTTTTTTTCACAACAAGCTCACAAAACAAGATCACACTAATTGATCTGATACTGCAAAGCTGGCACAAAAACAATAGGGTTAAAATTGCTGTAAGTGGAAGAGGAGCTCTTTATCTCAATAAGCAATCTACATACAGAGCTGAGAGGTATCGTCTCCTCTCCAGGCACACACAAGGGCCGGCATTAACACTAATCACATCTACGGGAGGTTCTACCCCTGACTGCTCTGTGTAGGCTGGCTACAGCAACAAGAAGCTACTTTTCTGCTTAAAGCATTTTTCTCCTGTTGTTTTGGTGCCAATTTTGAAGTATCAGATCAATTAGTCTAATCCTGTTTTGTGTGATTATCATAAAAAATGCTTATTTCCAGTCCAGAAACATGTCAAAATGAGAGATGTTTCAGTTGCAATTCTTAGCATTGCAGAAAGGACGATATGATCTTTGACAATTTATTGCTTCTCAATGCATTAGCTTTAAACCTCTCTTTCAAATCTCTATTTCAGGGATGGGTGTATTCAAATTTTAAGAGTTTTCAGATGTTTTAAAATTTTATAAAGCATTGAGGAAATACAGACTTCACATGTCACTCTCCAAAGAGGCATCTTCTCTTAAATGTGTCTTTGCATATAGAAGAAATTAGAGGTGCACCCATGTTACCTTTCAAACTTCCCAGTTAAACTCAAAGCTGAAATACTGACATGTGCAGTATAAAAATATGGATTTCCATGAGCAATGAAATAATTCTTGAGATATGCTAACAACAGAGCCTTTTAAAATTGCAAACTGAAGCCTTCCTTCACCTGGTTTAGGGTCTGACTGGAGCTGATTTGATTGATCCATCGATGGACTAACATGGATGGACTAACATGAAGGGTGGAGGATGTTTATATCTCTAATTCACAGCAGTTCTCCTATGCTAGAGCTTAAAAGAAGGAAGGATCTTTTTATACTACTCATAATGTGAAGCATTTTTTCCTTTAGAGATTTGAGTTTAGCTTGTGGAAAATACACAGGGGATAAAATACAACCAAATAGACACCTCTTTAAAGATGCGGAACTGAGATACTGCGCCAACTTTTAATGCTGTATCAATTGTATAGGAAACAAGAGAACAAATTAAGCTCTGAAGATAATTTAAGGTAGAACATGTGTGACATATAATATATATAATATTATATATATATAAATATATAAATAAATATATAAAAATATATAGATAAAAATATATAAATATATATAATATTTGCCAGTCTCTGTATCAGCACTTATGCTGCCTCAAATGTGATTAATTCATGTTTCAAACAAGAAGGCAATTCTAAAGACTATTTGATGAAAAAGGAAAGCAACTAGTAAAATTAGACATGAAACACATCTATATCAGCAGCAGGCTTTACAGCCCAAAGCACCCCTTGCTTGAA
>NW_010581858.1:30095-68645 GCF_000705375.1 Tinamus guttatus | reverse complement strand
TGTCCCTTAAATTTTGTGGGAAAAAAAAAAAAAAAAAAAAAAAAAAACCTATTTTGAGTGCCTTATTCTATTTCATTTCTTTCTCCCTCAAATGAAGATCATAAAAATTAGAGTTAATACAGTAGGTAACCTGCTCACTCCCTGTTCACCCAACATAAAATTGTTTCGTATTACTGAATGCTTTGCTTAGAAGAATTTTAATTGCTTCCCATTATGTAGTTCCTACAATTCCCCACAAAACTCTCTTCAACAGTTTAAGCTCTCATGAGTAGAGAGTTTTTCCTCATATTCTTTTGTTTTTACTTGTAAATTTCATCATCATTACTACTAATGACAGCTATTAGGGATCCTAAATAATTATCCAGATTGTTCTTGTTTACGATTTTCAAATATTCATGACTTTACCCTTTATTTTGCTGAGGTAGAATTACATGACATTTTTCAATGCATTTTTTCACAACATTAAAGATTTCACAGCCTTCAAGTTATGGTTTCAGGAAAGACCAAGATACTAATTCCACTTACAGAAATGGTTTTTAAAATAACTGCTTAAGCAAGGACCGAAAATAGAGACTAAACATTCTGTGCCAATGCTTTGGGATTCTGGGGCTAGACAAATGATTCAGAAAGCAACCAGAGATCCAATGGCAGAAAGATGTTTGAATAGGAATATGATCAGATGCTTTTATAAATGAAATGGATAAACAAAATGGTCATTTAATTAATAAAAGGAAAATAGAAGAAAAATATCTCTTTTTTTCTTTCTTTTGACAATATTTGCTTCCATCAGCTGAATTTTGAATTCTCTAATATGGAGGGAAAGGTTGTGTCTTATTCAAGGAAGACGAGAAGTGCAAAACCTACTTTCCCTTCCATTCATATTTCTGTGTGAGATGCTGATACCCAAAGAGCATTCCATTTCAAATCTGTGGTCATTTAGAGGGGTCATAAATGCCGGAAAAAAATACTTTAAAATGACTTTAAACATTCTTTTAAGCTAAGAACTAAGCACACTTCTACAATGGATGCTGTGGCAGTATAGTGGCCTGATCTGTATTTTGCCCAGTTTCAACCCATAGTTATCATTTATTACTCCTAGTAGAAGAGTATTCTATGAGTAATTTCCCAACTGACATGAGGTGAAGGAACAAATTCAAAGCAGTGTCCTGCAGAGGCACCACACCTGCCCTTGGGAGGTGCAGTGCATCCCCCATACAAAGGCAATGATATAAACTCTGGATTGAGAGTAAAATCCATAAGGTGGCCCCCATTCAAAAATCCATTGGCAGCCCCCATTCTCTGGAAACTCAAGTAACTATTACTCTGCAACACCATATCCCAAAGGAGACAGGGAAAAGTAAGATTCATGGATGTCTGGAAAAACTTCAGCTTGCCAGTGTGAGCTCCATTTCCTGAGATACTATTGCTAATCAAGCATGCTTTCAAGCAAGGTTAGCACTAGTTTAGGAAAGCAAACCAGCTTTTAAATTGGTCGCAATCCAAAATGGTTAGGCTGAATTTCAGATGGAAAAGACTCGAACAAAACTCTCCAATGTCTCTGCACATAAGAAAGTTCATAACCTGAATGTTAGCCTTTCTGGCATGATAACCTCATAAAATCAAGGAAAAATTTCTATAGAAGACAAGCTGCAGTTCCTTGGCAATTTTACCTATGCTATACAGTTTGATCTTGCTAAAAATTTCCCATGCCTCGTTTGCATTGAGGCCATTAAAAGATTTAAATGTACACCACCAGGAGCTAATGTTTGAGAGGCTAGTTCAGCAAATAGCTCACAGATCTGTGCTTGAGAGTCATGTGGAGGGAGGAAGACTGGGCGCTGGGACAACACACTGCTTTCTGCTGGATGTCAGTATAGGAACTACAGCAGGAACACAAGGGGATCCTCAGGAAAAGACAAGCACAGGAGGAAAAAAATGCATAGAACATAGAATAATACACAGAAACATAGAAAAATACATAGAACATACTTTTAGTGCAGCTTACTCGCACATACACTGTGTAAATGCGATAGGAACAGAAGCAGAAGAATTATTCTACAGCCTTCGTGCCACTAAGCATTGTCCTCATCACTGTGAGCAATCAATAATTCCACGTGTGACTTGCAATTATAAGCACTAAAATAAGGGTAAATATTTGCAGATCAAGTCACTAAATGTTAGGGCTTTGCGTTTCAATGAATATGAAATAGATACTGTTGCCCATGATTCATCAGTTAATTCAGACCCTTACTCAAAACTAATCACTGTATAAATCAAATATAGGGTATAATGTAAATATAGGGTCTTTAGCAAACTTCTGCCACAGCTCTTTGGAGAACACACAGAAAAGGCAGAAAATCTCTAGGACACAGAAGAAGTTTGGAAAAGTAAACTCTAGTACTGTCTCCTAGGCATTTCCCTTTGTTCATAAGACAGCAGAACAATTTAAGGATTCGTAACAGAAAACTTGAGTCGTTAATTGTACAGGCCAGATGAAAAAGAAGCCACTGTATTCCCAGAGACATCTTGAATTACTGTAATTAACACCCAGTGTACCAGGTTTCTTTTGCAGATTTAATGATTGTCAGAGGCTACTACACCTTTTTCACATTGCATCTTTGTTCCGCGACCCAGCATTGTATATTGCCTGTCTTTCTCCCTTCTCCTCTTCAATCAACAAGCAGTTTTGGGAACTGCATGTTCTGCCTCTCATTTGGGGTATTATTAAATAAGCAGCTTACTTCTGAACTCCTTACCAGTACAAATGCATCCATTCAGTACTGCTTTCTGAACACTGAAGTGAAAATGGAAAGAACTTAACAGTGGTGTTGCCATAATGGCAAATTTCTGCAGCACGGGAAAAGAACTTATTTTATTTTCATCTAGCAAACACAAGGAAGTGTAAAACAGCAAAACTACTTAGGTCCGCTTTTAAAGTCCTTCCACTTTCCTTCTCACTCATTTAATAATGCAATTCAGAATCATAGCTCTTGACCCTTTTCTATCAATAACACAAATCTCAACTGTCTATTTGCCCAATTTTTCAACAAGTTTCAGTTTTCCTCATCCTCGGGGAGTATCACTCCATAAAACTCTGCAAAACAACCATCATCCTGATATCTAACAGAACAGTAATGTTTGGACACTGGGTGCATTGTAATTACTCAGCTGTGATGACGCGGTTCTTTTATCAATACCATGCATTGTCCCATCTCTCCACTGTATTCACCTCTTATTTTATACTTAAGTGGCGTGTTCTTTGGACTAGTAACTGTCCCTAGGTTTATATGACACCCTGAAAACCAGAATACTGCAACAGAAATGAAGTAATTGCACGTGAATTATAACAATAATATAATTCTCTCTGATCAAAAGGAAGAAGAGTGAAATTCTACCAAAGAGACAAATACAAAAATACAAAATCATGTAGTACATTTGAAATGTACCACTGGGGAAAAAAAAAATCCATCCATGTATTAAATCTATCTTCAAACCAAAGAGTTATTTTCTCAAACGTCACTCCAGGAGGAATAAAAAGGTGTGCTGAACTTTTATTTATTTATTTTTCTAAATCTAGAAAGAATTTACTTACCAAGATAAAATTCATTATTCTAAAACAAGGCAAGCAATAGTCAGGTTTCAAAAATTGCTATACCAGTGAAATTAGAAATAAATCTGGAAAGAGATACAGAGTTTAACTTGTTAAATTCCTCTTGAAACAAAGACAAAAGTCAAAAAGGCAGGTAGCATGTCTGTTGTGTACTGGTGAGCATTGCCATATAAAGCCATATGTTGTATGACAAGAAAAAAGCAAAGCGCATGTTTTATGTAATCCTAGTTTAGCATCTGAAGAACTTCATTCAGTGGAG
Organism: Tinamus guttatus; assembly: GCF_000705375.1. The sequence goes on along the minus strand of NW_010581858.1, from coordinate 64,776 downwards.
ACAGGACTGTAATCTCCCGGACTTGTAGCTTTGGTTCCAAGGGAGGAAAAGTCTCAGGCTTTCAATATTCAGTTTTTGATCAAAAGAGTAGTGTAAAGTATAGTGGCATTAACTTTGAAGGGAAAGTCCTCTCTGATTTGGTGATCCAAAAGGGATTCACCAAGGATAACATCAAGGATGTTACGGACACATTAAGGATAATCAGAGAACCAAGGAGGGGAAAAAATGCATCTCCTCCACCATGCAAGAATTCCCATCACCTTCCCATTGGAGTTATTAAAAAACTGGCAGTAGACTAGCTCTGTTCAGTTTCATGATTATACTCCTAAATCATATCAAATTTAGCATATTTAGCTTTTTAAATTTAGTTACCAGTTTTGCAATTTCGTCCTGACTGCTGTGAACCGGACACGTTTTCTCTTTTCTTTTTCCTTCACATTGCCATCAGTAGAAGTTTTCAGCTTAAGTTATGCCACTAATTAGATGTTTCTGCTTCCTTTGCAACTGGATTAGACATTTTGTGGCTGCAGAGCAACACTTCCGCTGCTTTGCGTTTGTATTTAATAATTTGAAAATATACATCCAAGGATACTAGTTGGGTATTTTAACCTCTGCTATACCTCATGCAGTGACAGATATGATATTAGCAATATCTCAGCAAGTGAATTAATACTAGCTAATGATAATGAACACATCTCTATGTACGTTTGTTATCAACCATACCCCAATTGAAATATTAAAGTAAGTAGATATGTCGGATTTCACACTGGAAAATACCTGATTCATAAAATCTTAGAATTTAATTTCTAAGAATTCTAAATCTTAGAATTTAAATCTTAGGAGAATTACAGTACAGTACAGTACAGTTCTATATGAATTCATAATTCTGGTTACAGGTCTGCACCCTGGACTTTGTTAGATCTCTGACTGCTGCCAGGTCCATTCTGCTAAGAGCTCCCTGTGCATGTGCTGCAATGCCAACAAATCCTAAGCACGTCAAGTCTACTGCTGACATGCAGACACACAAAAATGTGCAAAATGCAGCAGTTCTTGCATAACTATATATTTTACCAGCCACACTGGGCTCACACAGCTGATCTGATCTGTACATACTCTGTGCCAATTTGTCAAGGATTTCAAGGGAACTGGTGGTCCTGACTGTTGGACCAGAAATCTGATAGATCGTTACTCAAAACAGCAGTGATAGATTACTACTAAAAAGATAGTTTTCCTCATAAATTCATAAAATTGCCAGGTCTAATATCCTTCATGGCCTCATGCTCTCAGCTAAAATTTTTTAGTTCATAATCGATGTCACTCAGAAGTTTTTTTTGGTGATAACTTTTCTTTCCTCCCTTCTCTTTTATGATTTCCAGAAAAAAAAAAAGGTGAAAAAAAAAGACAAAAGCAAAAACAAAGCACTGCACCTAACCTCTTCTCATAGATCAGTTCTGCACTTTACTACCTGACTGTTTTAAAGGCTACAGGGGAAAAGCTTTGAAAATTCATGAGGGTTTTCAATGAAAAAAAAAAAAAAAAAAGCATTTTTTTAGGTAGTTAGGCTGTGCTTTTTTATAGTGTATATTTAATATTTATTTTTTAAATGGTCAGGAAGAAGCAGACATAGATTAGGTTAGAAGCAGATTACAATGCTTCTAACTCGTGAAATATTTCAAAATAACATGCTATATATTTGCAGATCTCACATATGAAGGAAAACATTTCCATCTACACCGTAGATACGTACAACTGAGTCAGCTTGTACTATGGTCATAATGATGTTTACAGACCATTATCAAATACTTTGAAATTGATAGATGATGAGTAGTATGAGTTTATTATGGTTGTACTAGAGCTAATATCCTAACCATCCATTTTATCCTATCTTACTGTATCTCATTTGTTAAATACCAATTTTGGAACATATCCGAAAAAAATAATTTCTACTGATTATTTGTCTTTACATTCAGAGTGAAGGTTAAATTATAGAAGAAAAGAGACCAACTTCCCATCACAACATTAAGACCAGAAATAAAGAAAAATATTTTTGTTCAAAAGCCCTTTCTATTTCTGAGCGTAAGTACAATAGATCTGTTGTTTATGAATTGCTGTATGTTATGATGGTCCAAGGATATAGATGAGATTCAATTTTTCAGGTAGATATTATATCTTTTATTAAACCATCAGATAATGTTCTTTTAAAAAGAAAAGCTGGTGGCACCAGCTGTTCATTATACCTGTGACAGAAGCAAAGGACTTCAAAACTAACACAGGTTAAGAATAATTGTTCAGAGCTGAATTTCATTATGCTAATCAATAAAAAAATCTGGGAAACTTGCAAGGTTGTAGGATCCTCTGTGGAGCAAAAGTGGATGTGAGCAAGAGAACCATAAGAGTCTTAAGAGTACTGGCACAATGTCGTGAGATAATTGGTATCCACTTATTTTGGATTATCAGTCCTTTTTTTTTTTTTCCCCTCGGAAGTAATGATTTTAATGAGTTAAAACATACAGTAAATTAACAGAAGATCTATAAAGTGGACTTCCATTAAAAGCTTAAAGATTATTATGAGCCAGTGGTGGAGATGCTATTCCCTGAACTCAAATCAAATCCATACAGGTGCTTCACCAAGAATGGCACTCCAGAACTCAGAGAAACACCAAAAAGTCAAGAAGACCTCAAAGATACTTGAATTTCCTGCTGGAAGCATTTATTTGCTCATTTTAGTGGAGACAGGCTGGAAGAAGTATGGGAGACAATCAAGCAGCCGAGGCTGTTCGGGCCTTTCCAGGCAAGGCAGAAGAAGCAGAACCACAGGCTTTCTGCTTAGTGAAAGTTAGTACAGACTAAGGAGTAGTCCAGGGTCTGGATCCAAAAATACAAGAATCAGGACCCTTGACGGAAGCTATGGCTCAAAGCCTAACCCCTAATACCATGTATTTGCAGAAAACAAACAGTCAAAACACCATTATATGAGACAATACAGAGACTGCTCTGTAGATCTGCATGGGCCTCTCAGTGTGGATTTTTCTATAATAATCTAGAAACTCTTTTTGTTTCTTAACTCATAAACATGAAAATTCTGTGTGCAACTTCAAAGGATAGTCTTGAAGTAAAACAAGTTACCACACAACAGAAACAGGTTGCTGCCAAACCCATAATTTGGGCTACGTAGTTGAGTTCAAATCAGTTATTTAATTAAATTCTCAGAAACGTAGCTTCTGTTTATAAAGATCTCAGAAACTTGCCTTATTCCCAGGACAAGATTTAAGCGTGCAATAAACACAGAATTCTTACTGTACAGTTTCTACTTCCCCCAGACTCAAGGTTCTGCTGATACTGCACACTTTCTCTAAAGAGATTACTATTGTAATCCCAAATATTATACTACCAAGCTATCTTATATTTGAGCTCATCGGATCCAATGTTCTGCAAATAATCTCTAACAGCTTTAGCTAGGGTTTATATAAGCTGGTCAGGATAGCTGCTTGAGCAACGAAGACCATTTTTTTTTTCTCAGAAAGGGTGTGCTTGCTCAAACAGTACCAGCCAAATACATTGCATATGGAAAGTTGTCACCTAGAAGAAGTACACGGTATAAATATTTTTCCGCCAGGCTATTTTTCATAGTTTATATATGTTCACTGACCTAGCTTACAATATAGCAACAATTTAGCAAAGACAGAATCCTTCTTATCCTTCTCCTTCTTTGTCTTTAGTCGATAATTTCCTTAGAATGCTGCTCAGTGTGGCCTGTTGTTTTTTTTTCTTTTTTTTTTTCTTAATAGACCAGAAATCCAAGGCTATTTTTTTTCAGGACAAACAAATTGAAATTTGCAACTTGAAGAGGAATGGGATAGAAATTTGTTGCAATGGAAGGCAAGGGTCAGTGCTTATTCTTAACCAAGCCAGAGCAGACCCTGTTTGTGCCAGCGCCTGGTTCTCCAGTGCGATACTGCCAGGCAGCACACTCACAGTCCTTTCATTCCCTAACCAAAATATCGTTGAGCGCAAGCACCCTAAATTTTCTGTTCTTCCTGCAACCTCAAAGCCAGAGCTTGACGCAATCCAAAGCCACCAGGAAAAATGAGCACCACAGTGTGGTTCACACAAAACCAGCTGACAGTCGGCAATTTCAGTACTCATGACTCAGGTGCCTCTGAACGGAACCTGAAGCCCAGGGACTTCGAATATAATCCTATTTAACTCCTCCTCTAAGACTGTTTATTTTCCAAACCGCTTCCCCAGCACTTGCTCTCATAAAAAGAAGAAAGGCTGCAGCAACACTGGGCATGGGGAGCCACTGGGAACAGTGACAGCCTGTGCAGCGGGGTTTGTGTAATATGGAAAATTATGGTGCCTTGTGAATGACTAAGCACCTAAAGAAGTTTGCCTAAGCTATGGATACACACAAAATACAGTTACGGGGCACACGTAGAGTGCAGCTTTGTAAGGAGCTGGGCCAGAACCTTGTCTTATCACCTCACCTGTCAGATGCCACATTTTTTGTACTTATTTTCATACTTACAAATTTCTACATTTGATAATTAATGAGAAGGTTGTTCACAAGCTGTGGAAGATGCAGAGAAATTAAAATGCTCTTTCCTTTTATAAAATAAAATCTAACAGAAAAGAATCAAACAGTATGTCAGTCTTTGATTCTGGATGTTATTAACTTATATGCTGTTAGAAACAGTGCAATTTAAAATATGATAAAAAACAGAAAAAAAATCATGTTATACTTAGAATGTAAATCTGTTATACTCTCTTATAAGTAGGTATTCTTGCCATTCAAGTAACCTTGTATTTATCTTTTATACTCTTCCCTTCTGTGAATATTTAAGTATATACGGGAAGAACTGATTTTTACTTAGCTCTCAGAATATTCTGATTTTTATTAACTATTGCTATTGTTAAGGCTTCTGTAGAGAAAAGGCTATATATAAAATATGTGTCTTTAAAGGTGTAACAAAGCACTTCAAAATCCAGAAATTGCTACATATGGTAATGTACACAAAAAGTCTAAAACTTGTATCCTGTACGATCCTTTAAAAAACTTATATGAAAATTCTCTTTAAATATTGTTTTTGCTACCTGAAACATTATCAGGGAACTGTATACTGGACACTATTTCCAAAGATAATATTTCACTTTTCAAGTTACAAAAATGTAACTTTACATAACTTGAACTGCTAAAGTATATTCATTAGATACTGATAGTTTTCACAACCTGTGGAAAATAATTGCTTTCTAATATTTCTTTTTCTTCTATGCATAGTACGTTATACATATAAAAAAAAAACACCCTTATCTAGCAGTGATGTATAACACAGACATATTTCATATGGTAAGTGTTCTGCTATGGAAATCACTTGTAAAATAAAACAGTTTTCGATTTGCTTTATCAATTAGACCAATACCTTATTTGTCAGACTAATTCAACTGATTCTTTTCAGCACCTCACTGTTACTAGTAAGATACCTCTTCTCCTTTTTCTCATTGACTTGCCTATAAGAAAATTTAAATGTTTAATTACATTCACCAAACATCTCCTCAGTCTTTGCTCATTTTTTCCTAATCAAAAAATCCCTAATATGAATTTTTATACTTTTACAGTTAGTGTAGCAAGCAAATTTCACAATACTTAAACTTCAGGAAATTTCTGTTATGTTTTCTGTCATTCATCTCACACTGAATATTAAGTATACAATGCAGCTCAACATTAATCTGAGAACATACATATTTCGATACTGTAGTCCCAAAATATCAAAGGAGCACATCATGAAGCAAGGTGTGGAAAAGGAAAACGGAAGGGAAGCATAAAGAGGTATTTGGCACTTTGATAAGTACAGTTTTGTGGCAACATCATTGTTTTTTTTTCCCCTGCCCCTTGATACTCCCATTTTCTGGAAGGATTCTCATTCCTGGAATCTCTGCCAACCTATCTGTCCACTGCAATTAGAAATCCTTAATTATATTGTTTTCTGACTGCCTTATGCAAGAATCTTCAGGAAAATTTTGGCTGATTTGAGTATTAAAATCTTATACTTTGATTAACAATACTATGGTAAACCACAGTGCATGATGCAATTTAAAAAAAAAAATCTAGTAAGCTAAATATGTTGTGTATTTGCAGTCCTGATAAACCACTAATTAATGGAGCTTTTCATGTTAAATGTTTTGCAGCTTGAGGCTTCTTGCCAAAACAGCTAACCATAATGCTCAAGGAAAAGTTCATAAGGAAGAATACATAAGCATAGTTTATGTATTTATTTTTATTAATGGGTATGATTCAGAAGCAGAAGTCTTTTAATATTTTTTCCCCCTTTTTCTTTTAAGATAGAAAACTACAAGGCTGTCTGCCTCAGGGAAAGAAGGCATGGGGAAATGTGTTTCTGCTGGTACAGACTTAAGATTCTGGTTCATACTAAGTAAATTTGGAGTACCTCAATACACTCCAGCAGAATTGCAGCAGTGCAACAGAAATAAAGAAAGAAAGAAAAGGATCTAACTTGCACTGCCTGTGACCTTACGTACCTGACACCTAATCAATGGAAAAATTTCCTATCCACTTTGCTGGGGATTGGATAAAAATTTTCAGTACTTTTTCTCATACCTATACATAATGTAACTCCTATCAAGAAAAATGACAACAGCCATAGACAACAGGAGGAAAACAAAAACAGTGACTTTAGACCACAATGACTCTGAAATCTTTTGATACTTCAAACTTAGAGGTTTTTGAATTTGAACATACTTTTGCTAATCACTATGGATTTTCACTTTTGCACTTTTTGATTTAAAAATAAAATTGCCCCATCTTTTGAAATCAGCTGGAGATATTCCTGGATTTGCATCTCTTACAGTCTGAAAAATGTTATACTTTCCGACTGTCTACTTACCAATTTAATCTGCCATCTTTTAACACAGTAGGAAGAATTAATCTTTAGTGAAACTCCAAGTGGAGTTGTCTCAGGGACAGATTTGGCACAGCATGATTAATATTTCTCTATTTATTCTTCATGGGAGTACCTCATATTACTAAGGAAGGGAAGAAGAAAAATGTTTGAACTCACCAGTAGCATCAGTTTTTATTCCGGGTTGAATATCACACATTTTTTTCATGCATAAGTAAGACGCCTAAGTGCAGAACAGAATTCCTCCTGCTACTGTACTTACTCACTGTTACACCTGTACTGTTGCAAAAGTGGAGTCTTAGCAGACTGCATTAACCAGATTAAATGGGAGAAGTGATAAAGGCATAGACTGTTCCATTTCATTAAGGAAGGGAGGCAGACGAAGCTTGAGAAATGAAGTGATGAAATAGTATCATATTCTGATACGATTTTACACAGAATGAATTTCTTATCCTAGACCCATCATTTAAGAATAATATTTATTTCCTGGAAATTAGGGAGAGAAACCTCAGCTTTCTTTTGCCATCAGTCATTTTTGTTTCAGATGATATATGTAAGGAATGAAGGATTTAGAATGCCAGAAAAAAGATTCTAAAATAGTACAGATAATAAAACCATCTTCTGATATATTTCATCTTACCTGCTGCTTACAGAGCTAATGAGTTGATATGCTCTGCCGTGTGACAAAACTGACAGAACTCCCACTTTAGACACTTGTTAAAGTAATACAAGTCGAATCCAGGCTATCCTTATTTTATAGAGAGCTGGGGAAGAGAGATTTGGAAGTCTGGAGTCTGAAACTCCACATGTGTCTCTCGTTGTGACCTGACAGTTGTCAGAACCCCGAAAATACTCTTTTTAATTTCAGTGTTATTAGTGTTATTATTTTCTTCCTGTGCTCCCACACTGGTCATTGCCTTGAGTCACTTTCTGGCTCACAGGTTACACCTGCAAGGGCACACAGGAGCTGCCATACACAGTGCAGTCAAACAGTAAGCACTGCAAACTTCACATGGGCTTTCTGACAAGAAAAGAAAAGAAAAAACTGAAGCACAAAACAAGAGCTCCTTTACAAGACAGTTAATAGTTTGTATACAGTGCCTCTCCCTAATTTGCTTTTCCCTTGAGAGCATTTGTGGGTTCTCTGTGCTCAGAAAGAATTCCCCTCACGTCCCCTTTCATACATTCCCAGGCTGTTTTGCCGGGAGAGCTCCACCACATTACTTCATTTCCAGGCAATCTTTCCCTGCTAAACCATACTCTCGCAGGTCCTAACCTTTTGCATAAAGTACTTGTTGGCATAACTGATGATTCAGATTTTAACCGTTCTGTTGTGCTAACTCTGCACCTTTGTTCCCTCGGAATTCCTGGCAAAGATAAACCTGAGGACCTCATTTTCAAAATGCAATAGGCCTGCTGCATGCAGAAGATAGTTAAGCCCACCTACTGCTAATAAAAGGTGTTCAGAATTGCTGCACAGATGTTTAGCTTTGAATGTTTGTTCTCATTTAGTGGTGGAGGAATTTTTACAAAAGGAACTGGTGCTAGGGGAAATATTAGGAGAGAGTTCCAAAGGGGAAATATTAGGAGAGAGTTCCAAAGTTTATCAAAATAAGGAGAATTATTGAGGATTATGAGGAATACAAAAAACAAACAAACAAATGCATGAGCTGGGAATATGCTCCCTGAAAAAATATTTTTCCAATAATGGGGAAAGCAGTCTTTGAAGGATAATAAGAAGCAGGATGAGTTAATTACTTATAATAACTCTTTTAAATCTGTATAAACATTGCATGGCTATTTTTTGTTACTGTTCCTAGAATGAGTCACGTAGGCTACATGTGATACTATGGGTTTATAATTTTAAGTATGGTCCCAAACTCAGCATGCTGCATTTCAGATGAATAGAAATGTCCTGGCGTGCTAAAAGTGTAGGAATTGTCCTCTCTTTATTATTTCATAAATGGAAACCTTTGAAGTTATGGGGCATAATTTTTCTTGACTGGATAAATAATTGGTGTATAATTTTCCTCCTGTTGCAACACCATTTCATTCTGCTGAAGTAGTGATTGCTTAACAAGATTTCTAAGTCTGACTGTTTCATAATATATTACAGTTTCCTATTAGACACACCACTTCTGTCTCAGATAAAAACATGGATCAAAGAAATGACCAAAAGAAATGAACATCATTTAAGGAATTTTTTTTCCTTTTCATTTTCTCTTCTCTAATTCGTGTAACTGAGAATTAGTTCTGCATGAGTCAGGAAGAAATCAATCGATTGTTGCCAAATATTACAAACCTTTCTGATGCAGGAATTAGCTTCAAATGGGTGCTGAGCAATGATTCCAGATATACTGGATTTCAAACTGAGAATCTGCCAGTTGACTACCAAGTCTAATGCATCACCCTGTATGTCCTATTGGGTGTGCAGCAGGCACCAGCAAAGGCAGACTTGAGAATCAAAATTACCAGACAACATGTTTCATAATGAGAACTCAGTGCTACAAAAAATGCCAGTATTTGAAGTTTTACAAATAAAATACAAATACCAACTCCAAATAGTTTTCTATTTTTAAGTTTGCATTTCTAGAAATGCATCTCACTGACTCTCAGCTGAAGGAAAATTCTATTGAGGAACAATTATAAAACTAAACAAACATAAAATGAAACTCCACTCATTTATAACACAGTAGTTAGGCAAGCTCTGGAATACATACATTGCTAGATGCACTTTTGTCCAGAAAGCTTGATTGAACACACTGAACTAATAAACCATGCAAATAAAGGTTGTTATGTACCTGGTCTTTTTGTAACTGTTTCAACAGAAAGGGATTGTGAAAAGGGCCTATCTGCAAGTTCGTGAGAAATGTTGCCCACGTTTAGTTTTGCAGCATGAAATTCAACAGAGGAAAAAAGGCATTTTTTTTATCTGGTAAATATTTTTAAGGTCAAGAAAGAAGCAGGTAAGTCATTTCCAATGCCATAAAACTTCTCAAATCCATAGGTTGAAGCTAGTTAAACCTATTAAATTCATTTGTTCCCTTACAAGTCAATTCTCTCATTAACTTAATATGTGTAGAAGTTTTTATCATAATATGATAACACACAATCCTATGCTATGTATAGAAAGGAGGAATATAAACAATTTACTCAATAATTTAGAAAGAGAAAAAGCTATAAAAGTGGTGTTGGTCCTTTGGCTCCCCAAAGACTTAGATATTCAAAGAGGCAATTAAGCAGCTATCATAGGCTTTTATAGAGATTGCAGACACTGAAGTTGTAATCTTTTCCCCATCCTACTCACCCACAAGTGAGCCACACATTCACTTTTGTGCTAAAATACTCATAAACTAATTACATTATATGGCAAGGAAAAAAAAAAAAAAAAGAGAATTCTAAGCTCCAGAAACAGTGTTCCTTACTTAGAAATAAAACCCTGGGTGATGCTATCTGTCTCCCTGTGCTGGACTGGTGTTCTCCAACTACTCTTCTTTGAGTCTCCCTTCACAAAAGTGAGGCCATTTTTTGCCTGGCTTTGTGTCCATCGCAGCACCCAGGAATGCTATTGCCCTTGCTGGCAGCAATCTAGGGCTTTATTTTTTGCCTCTGTATAACTTGATTTTGACAGTTTGTGTGGATCCAACCCCATGGGATAACCACCTTGGTGGCAGGAACCATCCTGCTCAAGATTTCCAAGGATGTTTAGAATGTTCAAGGGATAGGCAAGCTGCTCTAGGTAGAAAACATCTTAAGTAACACTTCTATTTAAATTGGTTTGTCTTAACCAAGGGTGGTTTGGATATGGTTTTAGAGAGCAATAAATTGGGAGATGGGTGGAAGGACTTGGCTGGATCCACTACCATCCAGATACCTCGCTGTGATTAAGGACAGGCATCAGCTGCAGCAGGAAAGACGCAAGTGATGTGTGAGTGTTTATATTTATATAAATTATATTAACTGTAGGTCAAGTTTCTCTCCTCATTTGTTCCTAAATTACAGTATAGCTTAAAAGCAAACAAAGCAAGTGTTTTTAAAGGGGCTGCAGATAACTACAGTCTCCTCTTGAAGGCTGTGTATGATACATCCCCTGAATTCTGTTGCTGCTAGAGGAAACTGAGCAGCACCTTGCAGGTTGTGGGCCTGTACAATTTCAAAGAAAGAGCTTCTGTAGAAATAGATATAATCCTTGGGGAATGGGATCAGATGAGCCTGCTGCTTGCTGTCTTCTGCTTTGTATATTCTTCAGACAGGGAGCTCTGATCCACCTTGCAAATGTCCTTTTGGATGCCGGTCTTCCTCCCAGGCGGATACAGAATATGAAGTATAGCCTTGCTGCATCCGGAAGTCTTGTGATCTGTAAATCTAAGTCTCCAGTGCCCTGGGGACATTTCATCAATGTGAATCAAGCTCTATCCCACTTACAGGCTAAAGATACAGATATGGTGATGCTACCTCCTGTTTTTTTTAAAAAATAATACACATGTATAGAAATCCAAGAGCTTTAATTAATGCTGCTAAATATGGGGGATACATTTTTTTTTAAAAAAAGAGGGATTAGTACAAAAAATTGTAAACAGGGCTTTTTGTTAGTTTTGTTCAGTTTCCTAAACTCCCTGGTGAAATGTAAACCCAGTTGCCTGGGTGAAGGGGAAGAGTGAATGAGAGGCAGCGTTCTATATAAAGTCTATTAGCCCAACACACAGTGCACTCTAAGTTCATTGAATTCAAGAAAAGATAACAGAGGCTGTGCCTCTATGTGAAGAAAAGAAGTATCTTTGGAACACCTTACAGCATTAGGGTGACAGCCTTCCTCTGTTAGTGTGACCTCTGATGGCTTTGAGCAACACTGAATGAGTTTTAAGAACTGAGAACAGGATGGTTAGCCATAGAAAATCTTTTAGGAAAAGCAAGGAGATGTAGAAAATTGTATCTTTGAATTGGGCTTAAAGTGTTGACCTCAGATTTGGAGCTGGTCTATTATTAAACTTCTCTGTGGAAACCTGCAATGTCTGGACGACCTGTTCAGAATCACTTTTTTTTTGTCTCATGACTTCTTATTTCACCTTCCAAGGAGTGACAGGCTCCTCTGGGAAAAAAAAATCTGTCCCCTAAAAATAATGTTGGATCTCTTTGGAACATATAAGGAGAGATGTAGGGTAAAATCCATTCAGAATTGGAGGCTCACACCATTTAATACTGATTTCCAAGGGTATGAGAAGACTAACAAGAATGCAAAAAAAATGCGGATAATTTATAAGGTCAGTTTCACATCAGTATCTTTCCATAATGTAAGACCTCAGGTTCCAGCATTTAATCCAATCTTTAGTGACTGCTTTTTGGCGCTGGAGCAAAATATCTATCATCAGCCATTTCCTGAAACAACAGGGCAACTTTTATGCCTGTGGAGCTACTGATGATTTCCAGAGTTCTCTAGTTATAACAGTGCTTTTCCAGGGAGATTACAGCTATCGGTGCTATAAAGAAGTCTCTAGCAGAGCCCTAATGGAAGTAGAGCAGCCCACTGGTGCTCCTTGGAAGTCCCTGCCATCCTCTGGGCCTGGGATACCCAGGCAGCCTTCAGATTCCTGTGGGTCCAGCACCACTGGCTCTCCAGAGAAGGACTGGGTGGGTTGCTGACCTCCAAGAGAAATTGGCCCAAGGCCCAGGCTGACCCTCGGCCAGGATCCCTGTTCTGTCAGTGTCACCTTTCCTCCTATAAGAGTGGGATGATCAGATATATTTTCGCTAAGGCTGGAGGTTATCAGGGCTACCACATTTCGCCACCAAGTTTCGCATTCATTTTTTCGTAAACACAGCACTATCTTTCTATAACACGCAGCCTGTAATTGATGGCAGACTTTCTGACAGTGAGTGAATACACGCGTTCACACACGTTCTCCAAGATTCGAAGCACTGGGTAGTCTCAGCCAATATGCTGTGCTCCACTCTTCACTGATTGCCTGATTTATTGATATGTTTTATTTTGTTTAAGAGAGCCAGCAAATATTCTCTTAATTGTGAGTCACCTTCTAAATGTAATAATGCTTTGAAGACTGTTTTCAAGTTTAACCCATTGATCTATTACTCTCTTTCTGCTTAATATACTGACTATGAAATATATAGCTTGGCTACCAACTATTTGCCTGCAATAGCTGAAGAATTGGAGGTCCTAGACTTTGGCAGGTTACAGAAATGATGTTCTTAGTAAAAAACAAGCAAATGTAAAAACAAACAAATAAACAAACTAAACGCTTCACAGCACACCTTCCTGTAAATCAAAGCATAATTCTTGAACTTAAGTACATATGCTATAGCTTCTCCTTCCCATCAACCATGTCTCTAATAAGCTGTTTTCCCATAACTCTTTTTCTCCAAGATTGGTATATCACAGAGATAAAGGAGTGATAGAGTCTGGGTTGGATGAGGTAAAAAAAAAAAAAAAAAAAAACAACAACAACAACTAATGAAAAAATTCCCAAACCTGGACTTATGGATTCTCACTGACCGTATATGCATGAAAGAATCACAAGGAAGTCACTAACAGAACTTTACAAACATAAGTTGGAAAGAAGGAAAGTGAGATTTTAGCCACATTTTGTAGCTTTTCTACTAAAGTTCAGCAGTTGGGAAAAAAAAAAAAAACAAACATAATACTGTTGCTTCATGGGTCTCATAAGCTTACAGGGCTGCTGTAAGCTTGCTGAGGCTGTTCTTTATCAGGATGATTGTGCCTCCACAAAGAGAAAAAAAAAAGAAAAAAAAAGTCAATTTTCTACATTCAAGAACCTTGTCTGAACTTTAAGGGAAGCTGCAAATTACAGAGGCCTGTAGACTTGGCTCCCAAGAAAGCTCACAGGATAGTTCACAACAAAAGTGAAGATAAATCTAAGAGAATGTTTTGGTTTCTCTTTAAGAAAGAATAAATTGCTTTCTACATCAACAAACCAGCGGTACCAGCAGCCCTTGCATTTTTTTTTTCTGGGATTACTGAAGTGGTCTTTCACAAAGAGTAGCCCCTACATCTTCAGAAATAAAAAGCAGAAGAGAGAGATTTAAATAAGCTTGGTAATTAGGTAAACTCTACTGAAAAACAATATTTCAAAGAGATCCCTAAGATAGGGCCGTAATTGTTAGTACTTTACATACTATACAGAGACCTTTTTGGACTTAGTCCCACAACAGACTGTGATTTCACTCTATCTCCTATAATGCAGTCCACTTTAAACTGTCTGGAGTAACTATAATGTGCAGTTGGAAATCTAGTAAGACAGGACAATTTATGTGTCAAGACCACAGTTACCTTCGTTAAATAAATGAAGGCAAAGCAACCATACATGCTTCACTCCTTTATATCTCCACTTTAACATAAGGAAATAATAATGTCTCAGACACCACTGCACTGTAACTACCAACAAATGATATTTAATTGGCAGCAATGGATGCTCTGTCCATGAAGTGTGCTTATATCATGGCCCAAGTCTGTCAAGCCCAGATACTGGAAGCAGTGGGGTGAAATGACTAACACAGCAGAACTATTCCAGGAGGGATCTTGTACCTCTCATGAATTTGTGGCAAATCCAGTGGTGGGGGACAGGGAGGATTTTGTAATCTTTAAAAAAACTCAAATAAGCTTTCACAAACAAGAAAACGGTCTGTCAGAGTATAAGGTCAGCTGCAAAGAAAGGATCACTGCTGGGTTTCTAATCTTGAATCTTGTGCTCATTAATAATACACAATACAACATCAAACCTTTCTAAAACAACAAGCCCAGAATTTTGCTTTAATACCTCTGTCAGCACTTCTCCTTTGCACTCCCAAGATGCGGATTGTGCTCTTTGACAGAAAGAGCGAATGCTTTTAAGTCACTCTTCCAAACACCACCACAGGCTTCTGTTTACAAGTACAGCATGTGAATAATACATGCAGTGGTCAACAATTTTAAAGTGTCTGTTGCAGAAGGAAGAAGTCTCACTGATGAGGAGCATGCACTAGTCACGATATAGCGCCATTTTAACAATGACATTTGATGGCCTCTCCAAGGCTTGTGACACCAACCTTGAAAGTCCTTCAGAAACGCATGATATGGAGTGGAGATAAAGGGCAATCAGCACAACATTGTTCTGAACTGTTACGGAAAAGATATTCATCCACAATGAAATAGTGGAGACTCTTAAAACTTCTGTACAATGACACTTGTTTTTTCAGAAGTGGTTTTAATGAAATTGGAAATGGTGAACCTGTATGAAATGCCTAGCTCTTCTACATTATATGGACTATGTTTTTTGTTGGTTTGTTTTGTTTTTTTAAACTGGATTTGGCCACATCTGGCTTGGTCACATAAGAAAGCAGAAGGAGAAATGAAAATTTCTGAGCTGTCCTGGATGATCCATTGAGAAATATTTTAATTTGGAAAATCTACCTCATTTTGTTCTCAATAGTGACAGAACAATAAAATGTTATTAATGAAGTCAGAATTTGGGGGAAGTAGTGAATGTTAACAAATGTAAACACCTGCCTACAGTGATATTTTGCCTATTTGCCTAAAATACAAGAGGTTGTTTATGTTGGTGGTTTTTTTTTCTTTATTTTTTTCTTTATTTTTTTTTCTGCTGACAAAACTTTAATGAACATATTATAATTTCATTAAGGTTAAATGGAAAATAGTTTATTTTTTTTCCTTATATCTGCTTATCATTAAATTACAAAGGAAGAGAGAACCAGGTTATAAGTACACGTCTAGCACTCAGTGTTTGGGAGGGATGACAGCCACCGTGGAATTGTGGCCCCCATGAGACAGAGCACAAAGCCTCCCAGCCTGAAACAGCAGTACTATACCACAGGCTGCCCAAACAGGTTGTGGAGTGTGCTTTGCAGATATTCAAAACCCACCCGGATGTGACCCTGTGCCACATACTCTAGCTGACCCTGCTTGAGCAGGGGGGTTGGACTGGAGGATTCCTAGAGGTCCCTTCTGACCACAACCATTCTGTGATTCTGTGTGATACTGAAGAAGAAATGCAAAATCTTCTAGTCAAGCAAAACCTTGGGGGACGTTTAGTTTAACATCAAGTATGCCTGGAATACTAGGACTAATGTGTCAGAATGCTTTCACCATGCACAGTGAGAACCCTCTGCATGAGCCCCTCACCCTTTTATGCAATTGATAGAGCGTTTCACCATCTACAGGCCAAAGAAGAGCAAGACCAAATGTGTCACAAGTAAAGTTTCCTGCCAGGTCACTGAAGTAATATAATACATCTTTGCTAGAATTCTTTCAAAAAGCCATTTCCAAAGAAACAGGAATGAGCTGTGAGAAGAGACCTCCAGCACAATTAGGGTGTTACTGCAATTTTTTCATCACTATCATACTGGTCTGTCATTGGGTTGGGTATTATTTTCTGACTTCCGCTTTCAGGAAGTATCAATGGATTTAGAGAAATTAAAGGTAAGACTGTCTCCCCGCCTCTTAGCTTATAACAAAACCTCAAAACAAACAAAAGTAGTCCAGAAAACTGCCAGTGGACAATGACAAAAGTTTTAGGAGGAAAAAGGACTGCACATTCTTTGTCATCTGTCATCTTCATGAAACATAAAATCTTAGAGGTAGAGCAGTGATTATTTAGGCAGTGACGCACAACCCCGGTATATTTTGATTGTTTGCAATGAAAACAAAAGATATAACCTTTGACGAAGACAATAAAATGATTAGATGCAAATGTTGTATCTCTTAATGAGATATGATAACTGATGAAATCTAAGAATCCAGTAAGAAAAGCATAATCAAAAATATGTTTCTTGGAATATTTAATTCTGATACTTGTGCAGACAAGATAAGTCCACTTGTCTAAACGAAAGATTTCCCATTCTGGGTGCTGAGCTTCAAATTTAATTTGCTTTAAAATTTAAAAGGGTGCCACTGAACAATCATATTTATCAAGGCTAAGTACTAAGATGCTGTCCAATATATTCTTATACATTAAACTATAGTCATATTACATCTGTCAGAAATGTCACTGCTATTAAAAATGTTTTAATGGTGCAGTATACTCAAGTCTGCTTATGGTGACCTTTTTAGCCGTTTTTCTTTTCCCTATAAATTCTCTTTCTGAAGAGGAAAAAGTGTATATCATCTGTCCCTTTGCACAGTTCTCATGCATAATGTAATTACTATGATTTTCTGCACCTCAAAAGTGCAGCCATTTCCCATAACTACACAGAGAGAAGGAAAATGACCCAAATTCAAATTACTGTACAGGAGAGAGCCCTTACTAACATAGCTCTTATTACTTAAGATGACAGTGAATAACTACAGATAGCACTAATATTTTCCATTCAGGTGGTTATATGTTTGATCATTAACCAGTCTTACCTCATGTTCCCTTGGACACTAATGACTTCTGCTCATGTGATTCAGCAGACCTTGGTAGAACTGTAATTCAGACCAAGAATTACCTACCTAGGTAAGGAGGAAACAATATGCCAGAGAGATATGTCACAACTGCTGCCCATGTTAATATCTTTTTTTCAGGGTAGCTTTAGCTGTTAGATCCAACAAGGAAAAAGAAATGGCAAGTCCTGCAGTAGCTGGATTCTTTCCTCTTACTTTCCTAGCAAGTATTGCTTAGGAAAGCAAGTATTCGTATTCAGACACAAGTGTTTTTCTTTGCAGAATAATGGCAGAAAGCATGATTTAAAATGTCAAGAAAACTATTATATCTGCTAAAAATTGTAGGCATTAAAGAAAAGCAAAGAAAAGCAATTTAAAGCAGATGTTTTCAATATCTTTACCTGAAACCTTTTATAACAAAGTTCCCTCTCCACACCATCGATCTAAACCTTTAATTGGCAGACAGTAAAGTCTGATGGGAAAATAATGGTCTTTTAAATACCTGGGAATGAAAAGCAAATTGAGTTAGCACAGTGTAAGAGGCAAGTAATTACATAATGTCAATCCTGTTTTATACAGTTCAGTCTTTAAACAGCATGCAAAGAAAAGACATGTCGGAGAGAAAATGTGAATCTCCTTACTTCAGATGACTTGTGTGCTCTTTTCCCAGTAAGAAGTTAGGATTATTACATGTAACAGAAGATTCTTTGCTTATGGGTTTCTCAAACGCTAATGGTAACACTGTTAGTTTGTGAAACTTCAAACTTTTATCACCCTCTTGTCAAATCCAAATGCCAGTCACTGGTTATAAGATTACATATACTATACATACTAGGCAACTTCCAAAATGGTACTCTCTATAGAAAGTTTCTGTTATTCAATGCAAAGAAAAACCCAAAACCCACAGCTCTCCCTCACATGAAAAACAGAAGTAAAATAGTTTAAAAAATGGTTGAAGTCTCAAGCATATACACTATGACACTACATATTCTCTCTGAGCTTGTATTCAAGAATTTTCTGTAACCTAAGTAAATTGATAAAAACGAATAAACACTAAAGGAAAGCATTAGATGTCCCATGTCTCAGCTCCTCACTGACTCTGAGCTCTTCAATGCCCTGTCTCTACTGTCTTTGCCTCATAACTTTTTCATATAACTTATACCTCAGCATGATTTCAGATGACAGACTCAACACCAGAGGAAATGTGTAGAAAGGGGAACAAACAAGGACTGGAGCCAAGAAATGACATGGAGCCAGAGCTCAATGCCTTTTTTTTTTTTTTTTTTTCTGTCATTGATGGTTAGAAACTAGCTAATTTTTCTATACAATGTCACCTATTTGTTTAACCATGAATATTTTCTATTTACAAATACTTCTCTTAAATTGTCCTAGGTGCAACGATTGCTCGATAGTAATTGCGAGTGATTTACCTAAATGTATTCTTGGTAGGACCACAGGAATAGGACTGTTGAAAAAGCAAACATCCGCCTGAAAGTGAGAACAGCTATTAATCCTCATTATTATAGACCTCCTCCTTAATCATGCCTATGGTTGGCAAGGTGACAATTTTGGGGTTAGGGATCTTCTACATTTGCCTTTTCTGTCTCCTCTTCCTTGGTAACCTCAGAGTAAATGAATTCATCATTCTTTTTTCCAGCTCAGTCTTCTTTCTCAAAAGTCATCTTAGGATGAGTTTCTGCCAGTCTCCCAACACTTCAACTCCTCATCATATGTTCAAATCCTCTTTGCTATCTCCTTTCATGAAACTTTCACGGATCCTGCAAAGGCATGCATAAAAACACATTTTCCTGCTTTCTTTTCAGGAGAAATTGAATGCATGAATTATTTCTTTCAAATCTGTCTTTCTTCCCTGGAATCAGAACCAAAAAAAAAAAAAAAGGACACTAAGCCTGCTTTGTTACTGCCCACCTCAGACTCAATGTAACATATTCAATTTTGAAAGTGCATCCAGTAAGTATCTACTGCTAGGGTCCAGAATTCTGTTGCCTATTGACCACTGTGCCAATGACTCAGACTTGCTCACTTGCTCTGTGTAGTGATCACTCTCACTAGCTTGTCACATAGCACAGTGATATTTTTCTTGCAAAGTTTTTTTAAACTTTTGAACAATTCTCAGCAGTATAAATTTTTTTGTTGTTCATATGAAGTAACAGTGTCACAGTTCAGCTCTTCCAATATGGAAATGTTTCAAAAAGGGTTTTTGGCAAACATTTTCAAATGACATTTTCTGACACACAAGGCCACTACAACTCAGAAAAAAGAAACAAACAAAAAAAGAAACCATAACAGCAGCAACAACAACAACAAAACCCCAACAAAAACAGAATATTGGAAGAGGTCAGAATTGCAAGGCAATTAGCCACCCGCTGTGCTTTATTAGTCAAAATGAATTGGAGAGGCTCATGATATAACTCTCTATAACTCACCCTGTCTCTGAATATCTTTTGCTTTGAATTAAAAGTCGTTAATGGAAACCATAAATAAAGACACACATCAAATGTTGTCGAAGACAATTCCTATCTGTCACTGGGAAAGGAGAATATGCTACAAAGAGTCTAACAAAGAGTTAACCAAGAATTTTGAGGTAACAGTCATGCTACATTTTGCTAATTACTATTCTGATGACCTTTTTTTTTTCAAAGTTAATCCACTAGTTAATGTCTTTCCTTTACAGAAACTCCAAAACACTGTGAATAAATCAAAACTGTTTTCTAGAAAAGAACTACATTTATGTGGCATTTAAATAGCAGTTACTGATATATTCAAGAAAAATGTCCTGCCTTGTAAACAACAGAAACTACCATGCAATTCATTCATACCATTCAAGATATTTCAACTTTGCTGGGCCCCAGAAGTTACAAGTAATGGGAAATATGAACTAATTAGTTGTATGCACAGTTTTCTTTGCAGAGGATGTCTTTGCTGAGTGGGATACACCTTTCCAGGATGTGAAATCACTCAAACGTGTAATAAAACGTAAGTATAAAGTTTACGATACAGCAGAATGACCTTCTCCAGCATCAGACATATTGGAAAATATTGTTAATTAATGCATGTAAATGAGTAAAGCAGTACATTTCAAATAATGATTGTGAATTCTGCATCCCTAGTTTTGCAAAAACTTTCTTATATCTCCTCATATACTTGGGGAATTCTCATTTTAAATAACAGCCTTTAACTTTTGAAGTGTGTGGGTGCAATAGAAGACCTACACATTTTTTCTGATAATTATTCTAAGACTTCCTTCTGATAAGGTCTGTATACTAACAATTATACACTGGGAATGCCTTCTGATGACATTGCTTACACATATCTCATACCAAATGTCCATATTCTTTTTGAGCAGTTGATATCTTGTTATTCTTCCTAAATATTCCTGATTAATTACTATAGTATTGGTTAATTTTAAACATTTTCAGATAATAAGCGCCAATTTACTCAAAAGAATTTTGAGGATGATTAGGCCATGTCATCATTAACCAGGGAGCTGGAGGAAGCAAGTGAGGGGAAGACCAGTGGATTTGAGCTCTTCTTTTCAAGCGGATGCAGAAGACTTTTCAAGAAAGATGGCAAGTGGGTAAGGCAGGCAGGGAGGACTGACATTTTTTTTCTTTTTTCCCCGTAGGGACAATGTTGATGCACAAAGAGAAAGATCTTATATTTTTCCATTGGATCCTACTGGATTATGTTTCCATTAATATGCAGGGCTCTGTATGTTTTAAACCTTTACTTCTACACTAATGGAGGCATCTCTGACCTTCTTGGCAAGCTTATCAGCTACTGTACCCCTATGAAAGCTGTATTCTTCCTTTGCTGGCCAGGTGTCCATGCCTAAATTGGGAAGCTTAGCATAGCTAGTAGCAACAGCCCTGCAAAATCCTTCTCTGCAATGCACAGAACAATCCTATTTGTGCCTGCAAATCTGCGGTGGCTTAGTTGCGTAGATGCTGGCCAGAAAGATATTTCCTAAATCTTTTGTGAATATTTCCATTTATTTTTTTCCACTGAGGATGATTTTAGAAAGACAAGAGATTTGGGAATTATAGAGAGGAATCAAAGACATCAGAAACAGTGCAATCTTCTAACCACCTCCCATTGAATTTATCATGGTCTGTTGTGGAATGTTGGAAACATTTAACTGAGTCACTTTTTGTCTTACGATAGGGCTCCCTGAAAAAACAATCAGAATAACATCATGTAAAGTTCCATGTTTGCCTTTTCAAAGCACATTGCTTCTATGAGAGGCATTAGTTCTGTTTTATTAATATATTCTGCTTTAATTGACCTAAAAACTCAACCTGTGGCCTTAGAGTCTGCCAAGCTCTTTCTCATCCTATATCCAATAAGTCTTGTCCAGGAAAATAAAGGACAATAAATGTTGTCCAGAAAAGTAATCTTCATTTCTTACTCCACTTTTTTCTCCAGTGTCTTCAGCTGGTCTGAATCTTACAAGTCTAAAAAATTAGAACACATCCAGGTAAACGCTATCTTTTTTTTTTTTTTTCTGATTAAAGTGACTGCACAATTTGAATGCACTACAGAATCAGAAAGTCTCATTAGTAAGCCTCCAATGCTATTTCCCCAATGTTTCCAATGCATTTGAAACAAAAAGAAAATTAAGAGTAAAAAATTTACTTTAAAAATCAGAATGAAGACTCAAACATAAAAGTGCTCTCTCAAGATTTTAAAATATTCATCTATGTATGTAAACACTTAGGTATATTTACACCTTTAATCTGAATAAATCAATCTGGTATATTAATCTTGATGTATCCTGGAAAAAAATTATTTAGCCACAATTTTAGAATTGTATTTCCTATGGCAGGAGGAAGTTGATCTTTTCAAAGTGCACTGCTAAAGTAGCACAAAGGAAGTTAGACTTCTGCTATCTGTAAACTTTATGTAGTCTTTATCATTATTGTCAATATTACTGAAAAGCAAAATCTCCACTTCTCATTGATGATTATTTTAATCTTTAGTGGTGAGTGGATGTCTCTCACTGTTTCTTTTGCCTTTTTATTTTATTTTTTATTTTATTTTGCTACTGCTTTCCTTTGAGGAAGATACAAGATCTGCTTAAGATCCCAAAGAGAGACTTAAGAGATCATGTCCAAACTCATTTAAGCAACACAACACTGTTAGCAGTTTACACAGTATCACTTTTGGCAATACAACTGAAAGCTGATATTAGCTGATCAGATAAAAATGGTTTGCAACACTGGACAGGCCTTGTGAGAGGTTAGTTTTCCACTGCTATTTCCTCTTCTCCTGTTTCTAGAGTTTAGCTCTAGAAGCCATTTTTGAACTTTATTTTATCTTGGTCATAAAAGCCCGATTATTTTAAGCTTATGACGATATCAGAACACAAACAGGGTACCACTATTTACATAAATTCAAATTAGCAGTACCCCTTCTACATTCCTAATAATTTCTCAAAAGAACGTGTCGGATGTGCATTTCTGTGCTTCAAATCCTACATACCTGAAGTAGCTGTTCTTTCAGATACTTTGCCAATAGGAAGTTCTCAACCTACATGTGATTGTATGTGCTTTTCAGCCCACTTGGAAATCCAAATACAAAATTCAATGCTCTAAGACATAATGCTGGTTTGTGACAGTATCCGAAGTACTCCAGACCCCAAAAAGGATGAATACTTCATATTGATGTCTACAAGTAGTTTATCAGCTCTGACAGATATCATATGGGTAACATTTAAGAGCTAATTCACTTAGCATCCTGTATCAGTTAGCTATGTAAGTTAGACAAATTAAGCTTTGCTAGCTTAGCACACAAGGAATTTCTGTTTTTGATGTGCCTTAGCTCTTCATGAAGAAGAGCTCACACCTCATACCTCCTACCTCCATGGAAACCCTGTGTGTAAAATCCTGCATTAGATAAGCATCAAGCTTATCACTCCATAAATGTGATTATGGAAGACACAAAAGAAGCACAAGCAACAGAGGTGATTCAAACACCGTGTATGACCTGGAGACCTAGGCAGGTCACACTGTTTGGAGCTTGTAATGTCATGCTAACATCATCTATTTCTGACAAAGAAAACTTAGCAGTTCTGAATAATAGAACAAGGTGAAATGGCATACATTCAGAGCTTCAGAACTATTTGTATGAGTTTAGAATACAGGCGAAAGAAAACTGTGTTCTTGAAGTATATCCTACAGTTATTATAAACAGTTATCCAACAGTTATTATAAGCAGCCATTTTGTGCATTTAGACAATAACTTGCCAGTGATATTATTAAAGAACAATGAAAATCTATCACATCATTGGGTTAAAAAATTTAACATCTCATGCAAAGAAATAACTGTCTTTCAACCAGTGCATCATTTTTGAAAACGTAAGTTCAGCTGTGAGTAGTGATCATGAAGTAGCAGGAGGAACAGCACCGTGTTAGAGTTTTGACTATTTGAGTTTTTCCTAGCTGGAATGTTAGAGCAAAGGGAAAACCTCCTGGCAATTGCAGACAGAAGTTGCATTGAACTGGAGGGGTGCGTTCCAACCCAGCACGCCTGGATGAAGTGTAAAAGAAGGGGCTTTGTCACATGGAATGTGTGTCTAATGTTTATGGGAATTATCTGGTCTGTACAGAAAATTGACCCTACAGGAACAAATTCACAGAGATGCTCTTTACTTATGTGAGACAGGATTGTGTAACTGGTGTTGATATTACACTAAGGTGGTGAGCTGAAGTTTTAAAAAAGCATATATTTAGCTACCAATAAAAAGACAGCTGACCTAACATCAGATTGACTTCGGTGACACAGCACTACTGTTTTCTACAGCACCAGCTACTTCCATGGTCCTAGCTATATTATTGCAGTGTTTGAAATTGCCGTGCATAGAGTCTAGAAATAATTTATTTTCCTAAAGAAGTGACTGACGTCAAAACTTGATTTACCCAGTGATACAGGAAATAATAACTATCCATTGAGCTTGAGGAAAGAGCTCAGCAGAATCTGACCATTAGTAATCACGCATAGCTGTTTGTCATTCCTCCTCTAAAATTCAAAGGGCAGACTGTGTGCTTAGTTTATTTGGGTTTTCTCAATAACCAATATTTTGTTATTCCAAATATGGCAAAACCCATCATGCCAGTATTAATGACACGCCTTTACCCCAACATATATTATATGGAATAGTGACTGCCTATGTCCCTAACTAGGACATAGCCTAAAGCAAAATGTACAGACTATTCTGAAATAACAAATGCATAGGGAAAATTGGTAATTAAAAAAATTGACTAGTTGGTGTTAATGATGAACCCCACAAGGACTGCAGGCTGTTATATGGCGTATGGAAAAGGTTCAAGTGAGTTTTTTAAATTTTTCAATTCCACTATAGATAGAAGCGTGGCAAGAAAACCCTTTTGGGTGGCTTTTAGGTATTCGAAAACTTGCGAAGAACTAGAAAGTTCACAGCAGCTAAAG
Organism: Tinamus guttatus; assembly: GCF_000705375.1. The sequence goes on along the minus strand of NW_010581858.1, from coordinate 40,002 downwards.
GTAGAAGAGATTTGTCGATATTTTTTATAGAAAATTATTACACTTGTTTTATAAAGAACCTCCTAAAATAGTTCATTGACAGTTGAAGGTTCTCAAGTGCAAGCATTTTAATTTAAATTGCTTTGAAATTATATCAAACTAATCAAGTCACCACTTAGTTTTCACTGATTTTTCATCAAATCAGATTTTCAACCACATATATGTTTTAGGTAGAAATATCCTTGTGAGAAGGACGAGTTAAAGGGTTATGCAGATTTTGAAGAAAGAAACTCTACCAAATCCATAGTAGGAGAGAAATAAGAAAGAGAACAATGTTTTAAAAAAAATACAACCTGCAATTTGCACACAAATGAATTAACAACACCCTGTCATTTTTAAAAGATACTATCTTTAGTCTGTAAGATCATAGTCCTAATTGAGAGATGAATATGGAAACAAGATATAATTATCAGGGACTTACTTTCAATGAAACAGAAAGGCTCAAGAAAAGACTTGAGAAGGGCTTAAAAGACTAATTCTAGTTCTATTGAAACTACATGTCAAGTTATATTTTTTATCCAAATGACTCTGTGAACACTTGTAGAGCTGCAAAATGCTTTTAAAAGTCTGTTTAGGAACAACATATTTGCACTAAATACTAACTTTTAAAAAAATGTTTCACAAGCACTCTTTCAAAGAAAAAAATGCTATCATGTTTCAGTATGCAAACATATATATTTCAATACGAATACTGAAGGAATATTATATGAAATATATATTTCAATATTAGAGTACTAGTTAGGTGCAGTAGCCTAAAAGCATATGTAAGACAATGTTTGATTGTGAGTTCAATATACTTATGCCTTAAAAAAGTAGTCATACTTACAGGTTTGTACAGCCTTCCTCAACCTTCAGAACCAAACTTCAGATCAACCAAACTTCAGATCAAACTTCAAAGCTTCTGTTTAGGTTATTAAACTTTTTAAGTACATTAAAAATGCATGGCTATTTTAAAGAGCATATAAGGTACAAAAATCTCTGTTGTCAGAAACATGTTTTGGGAGCATGAACTTTTCCCATGATATTTCTTTATCCCAGTGTAGTAAGGAAGAAGTGATGGAAGTCAAACACAAGCCACCAATGAGCTTGGCTGAATCACCTTGCACATTTTAAAATTTCCTTCAAAGCACCAGAGCTCCCAGAAGAAAAATATGGCAGATGTGAACAAGACAAAAACTACAGAGAAATATATTCTTGACTAGCCTTGTATTTTGACAGATTTAGATAACCTTATAGGATTGACTTGATCAAGTAGTCTCTCTTAAAATACAAAGCATAGCGTTCATTACTGTTCTGACTTTGATAATGTGTACACTATCCCATTGCTGCAGTGATATTCAAGGTGACCTATATGAGTTTTTTTTTTTCAGACAGTATGCAACTGCCATGCTCCCAGTGTTTTACGTACTATAAGCAGTAGGCAAGAACAAATGCAAATCCTAGTCACATCAAGGACTTTTTGAAAGATGCCTCCCCAGAGGCACACACCTCCTATAAATAACTGTTTCTAGTAATCTAGGAATTTAGGGGACAGATCTGGATGATTTATGGTGTCCTATCCTCATTTCTGGCTTTGGAGCTGGGATAGAGGGTAAAAAAGAAGTATCTGAGAGCCGCAACACACAACTCATTAAAAAGAGGTTTTATTAAAAAAAAAAGTATATCTGTAGATATAAAACTGTAAATATAAATATATTTCTATAAATACACCAACACACACACAAGATTCTCATCCTTCTGATTTAATAATTGCTTCTTAGCTCCTCTAGCTAACTACCATAACAAAAGTTAGCATGAGAAGGGATAAAGAGTCCTTCCTTCTTGGCTCTAGGAATAAGGATAGGAGAGATTCCTTTTTAGCTCTTTTCTGCATACAATTTGGAGGTTGGGAGTGGTAAGGGACTTATTCAGCCACTCCTTTTGCAGGATAATTTATTTTTGGCTTGCTGACTGAACCAGATCATCACCAACACACTTTCAGGTCAGCTCAGGATTTAAAAGATTTTTTTTTCTTTTCTCTGAAAAATGGCAAAGTGTTTTTTAATCACCAAGATGCAACATTTGACCTTAAATAATATATTTCATTTAAATTTGCAATTATTTAGGAAATTCAAGAACAGATATTTTCTTTCAAAATAGAGACCGAAATGTTTCCTATGCTTGACAAGATACTGTCATTTCGTCATAGTAATTTGCCTGTATAAATTAGCTTTTTTTATTTTCAGGCAATTTCTCTTCTGATTTACAAGGAATTTTTTTTCCTCTACTCTGCATGGCAGATCTGCCTATAATGTTCTTCTGTTATGAACTTAGCTCTCAGCTATGTTACTCATTCTCTAAGTAACATTTTCTTTTGTATTTTCTTCCTGTGGAAGTAATCACTACTGCTACACATGATGTAAATATTTTCTTTATAGCTAAGGTGCAAATCTGAAGCTGTTTCTTCTCTTTGTGTGACATTCTGCTTAGCAACCACAAAGCTTTTGTTTCCTCAATGCAGTAAATGATCGCTGCCCTCAGGTTGGGGAGCAAGGGAGCAACAATTCTGAGAGCGTATATATATATCCCTACAAACTGCCAGTATCTTGGCGTTGCTTTTAAATGGAGTCTGCTAAAGAGGTCTAAAGTCTGGTGAATTAATCAGATTGCCTTATTACGGAATTTCAACTGAGTGTCTTAAATTGTACAGCAGTGTATAAATGAGTCACTTCTTGTGCAAAACTTGACCATCAGTGTTTTCTAAAGCCCGGCTGTTTCAAGTTAGATGCCCTGAGGTGGACGATTCATTGTGCTGTAAAATGATAATGGTGAGACTACAGCTGCTTTATCTTCTTCCTACAGCCCACAAATGCACGCCAAACACTACAAAGAAATGTATAGATATTACATTATTCAGTGTGCTAAAGGGAAACTGCCATCCTTAATCTTCTGTACACAACGAATTTTAGTAGTATTGGCTGCTCTTGCCAATGTTAATACACAAAATTTCACCTATCTTTTCACTGCAACAACTATCTAAAAATAATACTGAAACTCCACATTTACTGCTTCTCTGAAATAATTTTCATTCTCAATGCATTCTATCTAAAAGTAAAAGAAGAGATTCTGTTTGTCACTGCTAACTTTAGTAAATTGAAATAGTGACAGAGTCTTTTTGTCCCATGAATTATCATCCCTAGCATTGCTTTTAAAATAGGAGCATTCAAAGCTGTGGTGACAACCTCTGTTAAAACCATGCCTTTCCCCCACTTTCTGATTTCAGTTTGCCAGTATATACAGTGAAAAAACAGGAATCAAATATTTGTATCAAGCTCTTTCCTTCAATTCCCTGAATCAGCCATGAATTATCTCATTTTAATTTATCCTAATAGCAAAAATAGTCTCTTAAGCTGTAGTGAAACTCCTGCTATCAAAATAAAAACATCAAATGCTTAACACAACATAGTAGTTTCACCAAGATAAGTCCACATGGATAGAATTTGGTAAGCAATTCTGTTCAACGTGAGTCTAAGAAACCTTCAAATGAAATAAATTATTTTGTTATTATAATTATTTTTAGTTAAAATACATAGCCATGACAACATTAAGATCTAACAAAATGTGCTGCATTTGAATAGTGAGAAAATAAACTGTTGAGTGTGTTTGTGACATTTAGTAGCAGCAGTAGTGTCCTGAACTTTTTTTCTACATGATCTGAGCCATAACTAGAAGTCCCTTCCTTTTTTTTTTTTTTTTTTTCCAGGATTCCCCCTCAACTGGTCCTCAGTAGAGAACTAATTAAAACCCACAGCGCATGGTATGAGACCCTAGTTTGATAAGCATAGGGTTTTTATAATCCTTAAAGAATATGCCAGTAAGGAACATTGATCCAAGCAGTAAAAGATATCAGACTTTTGCCTCCTCTGTTATATCCTCTATAAAGAATTTTAAGAATACAAAGTCTTTGAGGACTGTGCATTTCAAAGATAGCCTGTTCTTTAATTATTTGACTCTGATAGGAGTCAAATAGGCTCTGACAGGAGGACATATCACATATTATAAAAGAACCGTTATCTTATGCCTTCTGCAAAAGCATGGCTAAATAAATGTTAAAAAAAAGGTCACTTAACTACATAGGAGAGTACCAGCTGCACAATCACAGCTATGTCTTTTTATTTCTTCTTGCCCGTCAGGTATGCTTGCAAAATTTTAGCAGAACAGCAGCATTTTAGCAGATATAAAGAAAGGACAAGCCTTGACAACCACTTAGGCTCATAGATAAATTAGGAAAATCTCCAAAGATGTATCTACTAGCTAGTGAGTTTATTTCTACTGGTGTTCATTTATAAAAAGTGGATTTTAACCAATTTAATTCTAAAGAAACATCAGTATGTCTGTAAATACTAGACAGCATGGAGAGTTGGGCAGAGAGAAACCTTATGAGGTTCAACAAGGACAAATGCAGGGTCCTGCACCTGGAGAGGAATAACCCCAGGCACCAGTGCAGATTAGGGTTTGACCTGCTAGAAAGCAGCTCTGCGGAGCAGAATCTGGCAGTCCTGACTGCCAACAGGTTAACCATGAGTCAGCAGTGTGCCTCGTGGCCAAGAATGGGCTCCTGGCCTGCATGGGGAGGAGCGTTGCCAGCAGGTTGAGGGAGGGGATCCTGCCCCTCTGCTCAGCTCTGGTGAGGCCGCACCTGGAGTACTGGGTGCAGTTCTGGGCTCCCAGGTAGAAGAGGGACGGGGAGCTTCTAGAGAGGGTCCAGCGTAGAGCCATGAAGACGATTAAGGGACTGGAGCATTTGTCATATGAGGAAAGACTAAGCGAGCTGGGCCTGTTTGGTCTGGAGAAAAGAAGGCTGAGAGGAGATTTGATCAACATATTCAAGTACCTGAGGGGTGACTGTAGGGAGGATGGGGCCAGGCTCTTCTCTGTGGTGGCTGGTGACAGGATGAGGAGTAACGGATGTAAGTTGAAACACAGGAAGTTCCACCTCCATATGAGGAAGAACTTCTCTCCTGTGAGGGTGACAGAGCACTGGAACAGGCTGCCTGCCCAGAGAGGTTGTGGAGTCTCCTTCTCTGGAGATCTTCCAAACCCGCCTGGATGCCACCCTGTGCCGCGTGCTCTAGGTGTCCCTGCTGGAGCAGGGGGGTTGGACTAGATGATCTTAGAGGTCCCTTCCAACCTCAACCATTCTGTGATTCTGTGATTCTGTAAATCTCCTTGTCGCCAGGTCTGCTTCTTGGCCATATATGAATTTATTCCTACAAAAATTTTAATTTATAGACCTCCAGGTACATACATAAATGTATATTTTGGTATTAGATAGTAAGTCTGATTCTTGTTTATAAATTAGGTATTATTGCCCTAGAATGATTAGTAGAACATTGATTAAAAAATGTATTTTGAATTTTCATCAAAATCTGATAAAAGTGAGTCTATTTTCCATTAGAACAAATAAAGAGCAACAATATGTAAAGAATCCCATTCACCTGTGAACTTTGACAGCATTTCTCTTTTTTAAAGGAAGGTTTCAAAATAAAAGTCAGCATTTTCCATTTATTTGACAAAATCTGAAAATTACTACCAGGTAATATCAACAAAACAAAATCCCCAAATAACCAAATGACTTTATTCCAAACTGGCCTAGTAGTCTAACTCAAGTTAAGGCTTTAATAAATTAATTGCAGTGAGAGTTCCCCTACATACAAAGAGGTAAGCAAAAAAACCCATCCAAACAACAAATATATATATATATATATATATATATAGACAAGAAAAAAGAAAATGAGGTTTAATCAGTCCAATATTTATTAATACCTCTTTTCAACTATTTCTTACAGTGAAATAATCCAAATTCATATATTTCAGAAAGAACAGATAACCATACAACTCACCTTTGAACATATCTCATCACATTTTTCTTATTTCCATAACAAGATAGAAGAACAACTCAGTGACCAACACAGTTCATTAAAACAAAACAAACAAAAAGCATTTTGTAATGTCCATTCTAAAGAGTACACACAAAGAAAACCAGTGCCTAATTTCCAAGGTAGCGTGAATCTTGAGCATTCCTCATATCTGTACAATTAATATTTTATTGGTGATAAATTTTAATAACTTCTGAGAAACAACTTCACAGTACATTCACTTACTAAAGGGTGGGTTCAGTCATGCCTACACTAGTAGGCAAATGGGGTCAAGCTGCCATTATGGATTTAATCACATTCTGCTTCCTCAACTTTTTCTATCAATCAGTCTCAATGCACCTCAAGATGTTATTTAACTCTCTCTTTCTACAGGCTGAGGAAGAACAGTATGAATCCAAAAATCTTAGTAAAACTGGAGTGGCACATTTGCCTAACTATCGTTCTCCTGGCATGGAGATGTACAAGGAAAAAGGGACCTTCCTGGTTTCATCTCCAACTTTGGCACACTTTCAAACTTTTCAGAACCATTTTTTTTTTCCCAAAGTTTTCACTAAACTGGTATATCATACTCAGGATCAAGATCCTGAAGCGATACGGAAGCTGCTGCAGTGCTCTTACTATCAGGCGAAGGTCTGGATATATAAAACTATAGCAGAGCTGGCACCTAAAATGTCTATAACTTTTCAATAACACTTTTGAATATAGGCTAATACTGTATTAGTTGACACAGTAATGACTGTGGTCGAGTTCTACCCTACCCATCACTCTGCAAGAAAAGTCCTACACATCACTTCAGGTTCAACTGTCTAGAGAAGGACTCCTTGTGCCTTGAGTCATGCAGGTCTCGGCAGGGAGCGGGAAGGATCCCTCTGCACTGTGGCACTCTCAGATAGAAGCAACCGCGAAAGATAAAATTAGAGTGGTCGGCCTCAGTAGTGAAAATAAAATAGATCTATCGACCAATAAATTTTAAACACCACCACATTCCCCCATTCACAGTACTGTCATAACAGAGAGTTTATTGATCTTGCAGAAGGGCATATAAATGCAGCCTTTCCTCCACAGAGGAACAGGTTTCACCACTAACAAGAACAGATTAAGATCCTAAAATACTTAACAATGATTCAGCAACTTAAAATTTCATTTTGGAATATGGATTAAGTCTGAATCAATGAATTTCCTCATGAAATGGTCATAATAAAGAAACATTTAAAAATCATTTTCATTTAAACAAGAAATTACATTTTCTCCTTTTTTAAAACTCATTATGAGACAAACCCATTACCTTGAATTTGTGTCACAGTACTTGTCTACTTATTACTAACATTTTAGGCACGATAAAGCAAAGCAGGGAAGGAAAAAGGATAACTTGGCTGGAAACTAGACTTATAGTGGTATCACAAATCCACTTTAGTTTTGGATAAGGAAAGAAAAATTGCTTCATTAATGCTACTCACACTGCTGTTTACCTAAGATCAGGTTAACTGCAGCAACTTAATCCTTCACTACAAGAGGATTTTACCCTGAGAAAAATACTCTCTAATTTTCTTACCTCTATAAATGGCTCCAATATGCTTTCCCAAGAAGGAACTTCCCCCTCCTAACTGTAAATCTGCCTGTCATCTCATACACGACCCCATATTTTTTTTTGTTGTCTCACTGGTGCTGCTTTGGAATCACATAAAGTCTAATGAAATTAAAACATTCTGCGGGATCATCCACTTTGTACTTCCCCACCACAGTTCTAAGTAGATGACTAAAACAAATTAATAATTTATGATTTAATTAAAGCAATTCTCTGGACCTCTAATGTTCATGAGGCAATGATGTGTCTAGGGTTAGAAGAGGAGACTGGAGGCCAAAACAAGAGTTCACTTCCTGGCTATGCCACTTGAATTGCTAGGTCATTTTAAGTGTTACCTGTCAACTAGATGAGTTTTCTTCAGGATAACTGTGAAACTTCACTTGTACTGGGACCCCCTCAGAGGGTGAAAGGCTCTACTGTGTGCAAAGTAGGACATAACTCCCAGAACACGCATAACTTTCCACAAAGTGTAAAGGAGAATCCTAATGTAATCACAATACAAAAACAAAATACAGCATCTCTGGTTCTACTGCACTGTATTCAAGGATGAAATGATTAAAAAGTAAATTATCTTCATTACATTAATCCCATGTATTCACCTCCAAAATTCAACCAACAGAACAGAAGCTACTAAGAACAACATAGTGTCTTTGACATATTCTTCCATCAGACCAAAAAAATCCCCTTTTTTCTCAGGAGGAAAAAAAGGGATTTTTTATATTATCATATAGAGGGGATCAGAACCTTCCTGCATAAATAAAGGTAAACACATAGGAAGCATAACAGAAACTCTATGTGAGTTTACACTTGAAATAAAACAATAAATAATAATCACAGCCCCCTCCAGCTCTCATACCGAGCTCTCATGAGGGACATACTTTGATCTCTTGTGGTCATGTAAATTCAGTTCAAACCCTTTGCTTTAGATTGAATTACTCCAGGTTCACCAGTATAACCAAGATCAGGGGCTGATTAAGTGAGTTGCCAAAGGCAACAATTTAATAGCAGAGCTGAAATTAAAGTTTGGGAGCACCAGTCTCCTCTTACACTGTTCATGCTTTTTTTTTTTTTCCTCAGGAAAGATGTAAAGTGTCATCTGATTTACCAATAAAGCAAAATACTGTACTTTCCAAGTGTTCTAATTGAATAGTTGGACCACATCAAACCATGCCATGTTCTGATAGTGTTGCTATCCATGCTACAGTCATAAAGTGAACAGAGATCATTTCAAAGATCTGCTTTCTGTGGTAGCAGATTCACGTGCTTTAACGTTAAGAAATACCAGAATTAATTCTTTCTAGTATATATGCTTACTTAGAAGTTTATTACACTATTATTTTTCCATGGAGCCCTACCTCACTTAGTGAATAGGATGGTGGGTGTTTATTGACAGAGCAAGCAGTCAATACCTTGCTTTCTACTCTGTTCAATGTTTGGCCTAGGGTTCTATTTACTATACACTATCAAACGCTGCTCTAAAAAACAGAATTGTTTGCTCTAAAAACAGAATTGTTAATTTTCTCATGAGCTTTTTTAATGATGTTCTTTGGTATCCAAATGCTTCATAAATATTAATATATTTATTTTTACTGCATCTTCTCCATGTATTCATCTGCTAACTTTAAAGAGAAAAACTAAGGAACAGGGAGTATATTTTAAAAGAAATAGACTTGTCTGGAAGCTTTCTTAATTAAATAGTTTATCCTCTGAAGATGTTGATTTGTCAGCTGTTTAGACGAAAAGTTGACAAAAAGTTTTGAAAAATAGGATCTGGACATCATGGTGGACAACAAGTTGACCATGAGGCAGCAGTGTGCCCTCGTGCCCAAGAAGGCCCTATGAGGAGAGGCTGAGGGAGCTGGGCCTGTTCAGCCTGGAGAAGAGAAGGCTGAGAGGGGATCTAATCAGTGTCTATAAGTACCTCAAGGGAGGCAGTGAGGAGGATGGTGCTGGCCTCTTTTCAGTGGTGGCCACTGACAGAACTAGAGATAACGTCCACAAACTGAAACACCAAAATTTCCACAGGAACGTAAGGAAAAATGGTGATGGAGCACTGGAACAGGTTGCCCAGAGAGGTTGTGGAGTCTCCTTCTCTTGGATGCAGTTCTGTGCTATGTGCTCAAGGTGATCCTGCGTGTGCAGGGGGATTGAACTAGATGAGCTCTAGAGGTCCCTTCCAACCTTAAGCATTCTATGATTCTGTGATGTTGATGAAATGTTTCCAGGTAAGCATTTCTTAGTTGCAGGATGTTTTATATTTTCTGGCCACTAAAAAATAAGGAAAGGAAAGAAAGAAAAGAAAGGAGGGAGGGAGGGAGGAAGGAAGGAAGAAAGGAAGAAAGGAAGGAAGGAAGGAAGGAAGGAA
>NW_010581858.1:0-29994 GCF_000705375.1 Tinamus guttatus | reverse complement strand
AGGAAGGAAGGAAGGAAGGAAGGAAGGAAGGAAGGAAGGAAGGAAGGAAGGAAAGAAGGAAGGAAGGAAGGGAGGAAGGGAGGGAGGGAGGGAGGGAGGGAGGGAAGGAGGGAGTTATAGTCAATTGCAATTGGAGTTGCATGATACCAGCAGGAAACACTGATCTTATACATAGGTACCTTTATGTCAAGAGTGTACAAACCAAAAAGAGATGTCTAGTAGGAATTTGAATACTTCAAAATGTTAAATTAAAATATCACCATAAATTACTATTGATATAGTCATAAAGTACTAACAGGAAGACAATATAATTTGAATGACACGTATATACCTTGCTCGAGAATTCATTGTTGGACTTATCAGAAGATCTTAAAGGGGAAATTATTACCTTGATTGCTATTCTGTAATATAAATAGTGAAATATTTAATTCATGCATCATGAAACATATTTTTACTCACTTAAGGCGTCTAAAGATGCTTTAAGTATGTAGACGGGTTTGTTAGGCAAACCATAAATGAGAAGAGGCCAAAACAGCCCTGGCAATACAGAGCACTCACGTCCCCTGCATCCCTCGTGGATGCAAGCAGCGTTAGGAAAGCTGCAGTGCTTATTCAACTGCTCCCTTGATGGAGCCCAGTCCTACCAGATGCTGAGTGCTGCAGCTTTGGCCGAGCACCTGCACATGCCTTTTACTTAAGGGTTGCACAGTCCCTTAGGCTTCCCTGCCTATGTCCTCTGAGCCTGAGGCTGCCTAAGTGCTCTGCTGGGTCTGGGCCAGGCACTCAGCCCTCTCCATGACTGACTGCACGAGAGCTGCCCACTCCCGAAATGTGCCAGGCCCACTGGAGAGGCAGAAAGGGCATTGGCGCTGGCTCCAGGAGCTCGCATACCACGTTTCCCTCTGCAGCTTCCATACTCTGCTCGGCCATGCTGTCATCCGCTGATGCAGCTTTCCGTCCTTTCTGTGCTCCATAATAGTTTTATAAATCACTTCAAGAGCACTTGAGGACAAAAAAGCAGCTTGTATTTCACTCCTGCCACCCCCCTCCTCCACTAACACACAACGCATTTGTTCACGGATTCATTAGCAAAGCATTCGTTAACATTAATCTAGGGAGAAAATCCTGCAGTTGTTCCTTAAGCTACTGCTCCGTTAACGCTGAGGGTAACCAGTCTGCAGGCTGGAGATTGCAAAATGCTTTGTCCTTTCTACTTTGCGAATCACTATAACTCATTAGCAAGCCCTTGCTAATTGAATTTGATTTAATGTCAACACTGTCACAGTCACACAGAAGCATACCAATAAAATTTCAATCCTGCTTGCTGGGATCATTAAGTCCAGTTGTCTAACAACAGGAGCTCTGCCTTTGTGGTGAAGGTTGTCAGATCAGACTCACAGGAGCTCTCTGTTGCAGTGGGTACATGAAGTAAATAAAAGGACCAGAGCTGCCAGCTAAAATATAAGATTAATGGAGAAATTCATCAGTTCAAATGACAAGCAAAATGCTGCAGTTGGCTGTTTTCTGGATCCTGATCTCTGTTATTCTTTTCAAAACATAAAACCTCAAAGAAAAATAGCGAATGGGAAGAATGAGTGCTTAGAAAATGACTTTTTAAATATAACTCATATTTCAAGTAATCATAATAAAATGTCAAAGCAAAAGGTATATTTAAAGTATATGGCTGATAATTATGGATTTTTATATACTGAGATTATTGGTAGGGTTGTGATTTTTTTTTAACTGTATGGCCAAAACAAAAAGATGATAAACAGCAGCAATTTTTTTGTGAAATTATGGGGTTCTACCTCACGGTCTCTTAAGCAAGCAGAGTTTCTACTCTCTTCTCATGGGAAAGCTCTACTCTGGGGTTCATGGTACATCATCATGTCTTTTAATATTAGTGTTTCACACATCCATCTTGCAAAGGTGGTAGTCATGCACAGAGGTGAGCTTACTGACAATACTATTGCACCAAAACCATCTTTTAATCCAAAAAAATCTCCCAAACCTCTTTCCTCTTCCCAAAACACAGTAGGAATTCTGAGAACAGATGATACATCATTATTTTCTCATAAATACTTTGTATTGCTATTTCTTCTCATCATTTTCCATGGCTAAGCTTCTAAATGATGGTAGTTCTGCCATTAATCCCCAAATACACACTGTGAAATTTGTATTAGAGAATTTCACCCCCTTCTTATTTCTGTGCTCACAGTCAGCTGTACAGCTCTCCCTATAGTGGTTCAAAAGCCTTTTCCAGATTAATAAAGCTACCCAATTTTGTGACGTCAGCTCACCCCTGATAAATCATGCCATGACCATTAATGAAAACTACAACAACCTCTCATGTCTGAAGGGTTGTTCTGAAGCCTGAGACCTTCACTGAAAACAAAAAAATCTATTCAGTTCCTGACTGCATATTGTTATCACCAATAAATAATTTCATTTTTCATAGTCTAAATCTTAACAGTCTGAGATAAAAGTACTTAAAGAAAACTTTATATTCCAGATTAGCCAAGTTTTTTGACTCATAAGAGCCTATTTGTTCTTTCATGTGTTCTGAATGATGTGAGCTGTGTAGTATGGTCATGACCTGAGAATCTTTATCCTACAGACAGGTCACTGGTTGATAATATGCTGCAGGCATGACATTTTTGTAAGTTCCCTTTTTAAAATTATGCTGTTCATCACTGTAACGTGCTCTATAATTTAAGACATATTACCTCCTGTTAAATTACAGTCTTTCAAGTACAAAAAACTGGTCATGAGCACAATACTGTATACTATTGAGGAACACTTAGGTGGTTAAAAGAGCAATGCACTGAAAAACCATACTGCCTGATTATGCTTAAAAAGTACCTTTTACTACCACAACATTATGTATATGTGTGTGTTTGTGTCTATGTTTGTATATATATACACACACACATGCATGTATACGCTCCATCCTGCAGAAAATAAAACAACCTGAGATCCACATGCTTTTATATTTTAAACTGAAAATCAGTGAGATAGCAAGCTTTTTTATTTTTATTTTTTATTTTTTATTTTTTATTTTTTTTTTATTTTTTTTTATTTGTTGGTGTAAAATGTTATTGGGTATTCTATTTACAGTGGAAAAACCTTATTCTAATATCTCAGTGGTCTTTCTTTTCAGCTTAAGATATGTGCTGTGGTGGTACTGAAGTCCGCCCCTTCCAGAGGGCCTCTGAGCTGAACAACCACCTAGTTGACTGTTGGACAGTGCAGTGTCCGAGGAGGTGAATCTGCACAGTTTTTCCCCTCCCTCCCTGGAAGACGATTCATCTCTGAAAAGGGGAAATTCCATATTTCTTCCACTGTGTTTGTGCCCAAGCTGGCCACTTCCCTTTTCCTTTCAGGAAGACTACTGATCCTCCTTCTCTGTAGACAAGAACATCCCTTCCTGTTAGGTTTTAACATGTCAAATCGACATGGCTATCCTTTCTCCAGAAGTAGTTTGCAGGAATTAGTGTCCACGTCATTTGTTATTCCTTCAGCTGTGATCCATTCTGAAGCCATAAAAGTTTGCTCTTATTAGTAAAGGTTGGAGTAATGGAATTGTTCATCTTTAGATGTTCCTCCCTGTCCCACTGTGCTTGGAGGGGCTCAAGATTCCTCTAAATTTTTTTTTTAAGCCTTATCGAAATTTCCGGGAGGTAGAAGAACTAAGAAAGCTGTTTAAGCATTTGCTCCCCAAGTTGTGTGTGGGCTGCTGCCTCACTTCATTTTGCCACTGTCTAGACTATTCTGTGAAAAAAAAATCTAGTGGTTATGTAAAAGCAACAGACCAGACGACGTTTCAGTTGTCTAGTATGTATTTTTAAACACTGCAACTTTGTGTCATTCCAGTTAGCAACAACCAAGCGAAGTATGAAAAGATGTCCATTTTTATGCTACTGATATGCAACTATTTACATAAGACATGACTAACTGTAAGGTGGAAATCAAACTCCTGCGTATTTTGCTGGCTGAAGTTCTGAACTGTCTTCACAGTCATCTGGCAATGGGACCCCATGACCAACTGCCTGATTATGCTGGCAATTCCAGGATACAAAGAGCAATACTAAGATTGAAAAAGTAACTGTAGAACATCAATTTATCCTTATTCAATCTTATGATTTTTGATATTATTCTGGCTTTTGAATCTAATGGTTGCTTAGGTATCTTACAGATTTTTTTCATGGTAGTACTACTTTAAGTAGAAAACACTTTTTATTACATATGTGGATTAAAAACTGTATACACTTTTTTTTTTCTTTTTTTTTTTTTCTTTAATTAGAAAAGCCTTCTGGCATGAAAGTAAACAAGCTACTACTTTTGTTCTTTCTAACACATTGATATTTTAAATACCCTAAATACATTGATATTCTTCAAAAGACCAGAAGTGTGTTCATGTCATGTTTTCAGTCCTCTCAGAGGAATGAAGAAAATGAAAAGCTACAAATGGAATGACTGAATATACACCACCTTGTCAGAAAAGATTTGGCTTTATATGGTCACTGCACCTGAACAACTGAGAACTCCTAAATGAAGAGGATGAGGCATTTACACAACTATTTTAGTTATAGTCTCAGTAAGACCCTGACATTTCAGCATGTCAAAAAAAAATTCAGCACAAAGTCAGAAGTGCCATTACTCAGAATGAGATCACGCCTTTTAAAATTACAAGGGATATTTCTAAGATAATTACTGTAAAGCCATTTGCAATTTTAGTAAATAAAAGAACAAAGTACTTAACAAAGAATTAGTAGTTACAAACCTGTGATATATTGGTGACAGTTTTAATGAACTGTACCATATACTCAATACATCATACGAGTAATCGAGAATGTATTACTCAGATAAGGATCAGACAGCACTATGGAGAACACTTACGTCTAGACTTAACTCACCTAATAGCACTGACATATCAACAGAACTGCAACATGAGACTTTACATAGTGGTGTATCAAGTTGCATATTTTTGATTGCTGTGTCCATTTTTCAAATACTGCATGCATATATTTTGTTTGGCATTCTCACAGGAATATTTGTATAAATAATGCTCTTGGCACTTCTTACACCCTAGACGTTTCACACTGCAGTTTACAAGTGGCTGTGCTTCCTGTTGAGTTCATAGAGCTGGAAGTTGTGTGTGGTATAAAGTCTGCGAGCCTTTGAAGGAAGGATGCAGTAAAAAAAAAAAAAAAAAAGAATGGAATGATAGCTTGAATCAGAGGAATACCTGCTCAGATTGAAAAATTCCCCCAAAAATAAATAAAAACATATGGCTGCATCTCCCCACATTTGGCAAAGCATCCTAAAAATGTATCTGCTCTAAAGAGGGGAACAGAAAAGCTAAAACTTGTACAAAATCTTGAAGCAGTTAACTTAACTGATGACTTTAATCACAGATTAGCCTGATCTGAACCTCAACCATCCAGCACTGGGCTTCATCTGAGCAGCTCCCAGAGCTTGAGCTTGAGACACCATGACAGATTATTTTGCTGCTTTGTGAAGATTTTGGATATTTCACAGGTTGCCTCATTCTGAAGCAATTCAAGGAGCCATTAGAAGCATTTTATGGAAAATATGACAGAGAGATATATCAGCCTTGGGATAGCCCAGAACCATTTGTATGAATGTACTGAAATTCAATTCCCTGCCCTGTTTCCTCCAATTAGAGATTTGATCTATGCCATCACATAATGAAGATGGCCACCTAATTAATTACTCATCCATTGGCTATTCTGTCCCACTTAGGATTATGTGACCTTGAAAAAATACTGAAATACTTTTTGCAATAGAGACTTGAACTATACTGTGCTGTGGTCCATCTGTCCATTTCAGCCTCTGGCAAAGACTGTTTTTTAGAGGGAGAAAGTCTGGCTATTTATCGCTTTCTTTCCTCAATACTTTTGCTTTTGATTCAAACTTTCTCCCTTGACATATATGGCTTGCCTTTTCTCACAAGCAGTTCTGATTTGAATACCAAATATACACAGGTTAAAAAATATATACCCAACAAGAAAATTTTCATCACCTGAAGAAGACTTAGAAATATCTCAGTCAAACTGAAATCATTTTTTTTTCAAAATGACAGGCCTGGTAAAGTAATTGTACCAGTTTCAAAACTAGAACAGCAAAAGCTATTTCGTAGTCTCTATTGCACTGAAACACTACCTTATTTCACAATGGCACAAATCATAGCTCAACTGTGATTTTATTTCAATACCACAAATTTGAGGAACTACAGCTATAAAAAACAGACACCTAAGGCCTAGTGTTGGACATCTTGACATCTTTTGTTGTTTAATTTCTAACCTTAAAATTATCTCCTTTAGAATAATAGCACTTAATAAATAGCTGTGTGCTGCAACTGAATTTTGTCCACCAGAACAAGCAAGCTGTGGCTGCGAACTCAGTGTTTGTTAGTGTGGTTTCTAAATGCTGGTGATTCTGCCCAAGGTCCCCCAGTTATGAGATGTTTACACTATTGAGAATTCAGTCTTCAAATTATCATTTTGGTCTAACTTGCCATTATAAACGATATGGGGCTTTTTGAGTTACCAAAATATAGTCCTGGTGGGTCCTGGCTTAACTCCAGTAATGATACCAGCCCCTTTCCTTGGATGCTCTCATAGTTTGGAGGCAAGCCCAGGCATATCCAGCTCCTTAATTAATAATACATCACAGTTATTTCAGAAATGTCTCCAATTTCTTTAGGCGATAGCATTTTATCAAATCTGTAATAAACTAATATAACTACTGTCTTTAAGAAAGAGAGGGACCATTCATATATGTTCTGGAAAACCTCTTTTGTCACAAGATTGTGATAATAAAACAATAGATCACTCCATACCTCTGTACTAATGCTTCCAACAAAAAACTTCAGGGCAAACAATCCTTTTATTTTTCAATTTAAGTGAGAGAAAAATTAGGCTCTAATTGTAAATTTAAAATGTTAGTGCTCAGTCAAAATTACTTTTCACAGATTGGGAACAATTATAATGTAATATCAAATAGATTAGAAATGTGCCCATTATAAGGTACCAATTGATTTGTTATATCAGCTGGACTGGGCTGTACATATCACTGTCAGCCATATGGTGCGATCAACAATTAAGCAGTCCTAAGCATAAAGTTTACAAAAACTATGTGCAAGAAAACAAGCTGGATGTTATTTATTTGCTGTTTAACTCACCAAGACCAGTTTATCTGAGTCATATCCAGGCTGAGCTTGGTCTAAATTCCTACGTATTTCAAAACGCATTGTACTTACTGATTATTGCTATCTATTTTTTTGATCCCTCCGGGTGGAAAACAATATTGCGATTCCTCAGTATGGTGTCAGGATCCTTTCAGATCTGAAATTACAGGATACTCTTTTTCTGTGGAATGTGGCGCCTAAAGGTCACCATGAAACTCCTGACTTGTTAAATTAAGCATGTGCTAGCCATTTCATCTGGACAAGGGAAGAGAACTCAGATATACTTGCTTCAAAGAACTGACATTAGTAATGGAAGTAAAACTTACCTTTGGTTGTCGTGAGAGTACAGGTCAGTGCAGTTATATCTATGCTACACCTACCACATTTATGAATCTGTCTATTTCCCAATTAAAGCTACTCATGCTATTTACCATAACGTCCCATAAATTATTACAGAGTAGCCTGAGGAATTTCCAGTGGGCTTCACATGACATGATTGCAGTATCAGAAATATGTTATAAATAAATAAGTTTGTTCTTGTGTGAATGCACACACACACATACATATAAAAATGTTACATATGCAAGCATTTTGCAGCCAAGCTGGTTCCATCTAGTGGAAGTCATTTTACTTCCTTGAAATGTAAATGTAAATGTCTGTAAAAATATTACTTGCAGTTCTTTTTAATTTACCATAACAGATAACAAATCATTAAAACCCGGCCACATCCATGGCTGAGAACTGAGACCACAAATGAACCTGTGTAAAGTGAGAGGAGCAAGGCAGTGGGCTGTGCCTTTTACTCTACCTGTTGCAAATACTCCCTATTCTCTTTCAAATATTCACTGCAATATGTCTTTGCAGGGTTTGGTATATAATGGTGATGCCTTCCATGTACAAACAGCACACAACCTCATAACATTTGTGGGTTTTTTAATGAATTCTCCAGTTATGAGTGTACAATGTTGGGACTAATGACTTTCATGCTTTTAGATTCACAGCATGAATTCTAGAACATCTGAAGCTTAGAAATGGTTGCAATACATTTATTTTTCTTTATGAGAGTCAGAATTACTTCTGTTTTGTTTTTTAAAAGTTATAGTACTTTAAATTTGATTTTTTTTTATTTTTGTCATGTACAGAAGATGGAAAGCAACAGGTTACTTATTCTGAAGAGAAATGTGTTATGTTCCAATTGGTTCTTCTGGGGAGAAGATGCGATAGTTCTGTGTATAGCCACATTCATGCTGCCACTTTCTTGTGTCACTAGGTAAAATGGGAAATATAATCATTATCGTCATCACATTGACTTTCATTTCAGGAAAATTTATGTAAATACATGCTGCAGGCAAACATAAAAATTAAGCAGTTTTAACCTGATTCACTTGTCTTTCCAAAACTGCTGTCCAGTGCTGAATTATGTTTAATTTTGTATTCAGCCATGTCATGCATATTCAGTATCATAACTCCAGGCTGAATTTTGATATGTGTTTTTGGATGTAGATATGGGAGGACAAAGGAATTTTGATATGTGTTTTTGGATATAGATATGGGAGGACAAAGGAAACTATTGACATATATGAAAAAGATTAGCATGTTTTTCTTCAAAATGATCTGCTATTTTCTAATTTATAGTACAGAGCAAAGCTACAGAAATTTAGATTGGCCAAAATAAGCATGATTTGTACAAAAACTCCTAAATGTCCCTTATTAGCAGAGCTATCCTCTCTGACAGATCAACTGAAAAGCTTTGCTTTTTGACACTTCCAATACAGTTCTAAGCCAGCCATTATCAGACACAAAATAAGGCCCTATTCTGCAAGAAACATCAAATATTTGCAATTCCCCTGTCTTTCAGGATATTTTAAGGGATAGACAGAACTTCTGATCACCTGATCCAAAAAAAAAAAAAAAAAAAAAAGTACAAAAACACATCTAGTTGAAACATGAGACTTAAGTGGGAGGAAGAACTTATGGAGGGTGCTAGTACGACAAACAATTTAAAAATAAACTCAAACTTTTGAATTTCTGCTTTCTATAAATTGTAAAAAAGCTATTCTCAAACGGAAACAAATCAGTGGATGAATCTGACCTGAGTTCAGAACTTGTTATCAAACAAAATGTTTACGCAGAACAAATTTTATTCTCATGAAGCGATATTAAATTCTGCTGTCATGTAAGCAAGAATATTTGAGCTCTATATTTCTGAATGATTGTAGCCATAATATTAATACATTTTCAATATTTAGTCTTAAAAATTGTAAATTCCAGTTTAGTTAAAATTTGTGACTCTCAGTCAGGTATGAGCTAAGGTTCCTTTTCAAACCCAGTTCTGTGTTGCCATGAATTTCATTTTGTCTTTGATCCCAAAACTGGCTTTAACAATTAAGCTAAGCATGAACACAAATAAATGTCGCTCAATTCCTCTTTCTCTCCCTGCACTCCTTTAAAATATTACTCCTAACCTTCTAACTACCTCAATTAAATCCGTTGAGTTTTACATGTCTCTAAACATTTCCAAGATTATATATGTTGATTCCAATTAAATGATGAATATTTCATTACATATTCATCATATAATTAGTAGTAGCAATCATAATCCTCAAAAAAGTTTAATAACTTAAAATTATTAAAGACTCCATTAAGGGCTTCAGGGGATTAGAAACAAGGTAGTGGCCAAAGGAAAATTCAAGGACAATAAATGCCATTAAAAAAAAATATTTCCCCCTGCACCTGTTCTTCCCCACTAAATTCTCAGTTTAAAGAAAGGAAAACATTTAGAAGATTTTCTAGGCTTCATTATTGTGGGTTTCTTTGTACTTGATCCCACTTCGTGAATGATATATATTTTACATAGAAGATAATTTTACAATACTAACATAAGGATACTAAAAACAGCCCATGTCATGGATTGCCTTTTTGCCTCTTTGCCACAGTCATTTTAGCAAGAGGAAATAGTTCAATAAAACATTTAACTTAGCTTGTTTTACATAAATGTATTTCTGTGTATATCCTGTCCCCTAATCCCACACATTTATCGCATACATACTTACATATACACACACACTAATATGAACATGAACATGCTTGTGTGTCCAGCCTTAATGCGCTTTACAGTATCTTAATGGTAGTTGTAGTAGTGGTAGTTGCTAGATGGGACTTCAGTAAAAAAAAACTCACACTATTGTCAAGAAACTCTTGTTTTGATATTACATTCAGAAAAATACCAGCACTGCAGGTCGTTTCAAAAAACAAGGATTTTCCACTTAAATAGAAATCTTGCTGTTAAAAAATATATTCCACAAAATTCTGTAACTAATTTGAAATCCTGTCAGAAAAAAATCAACAATAACAAGAACAAAAAATTATTATGTAAGTTTAGATCACAATACCTCATTATGCTGACATTTCACAGAAGGTTTTATTTAAAACCTTTTATTACATCCCTATTAAAATCATGATAACTTTTTTTTTTTTTTTTTACCATGCTTATTGAAGGACACGATCTTAAATATTGTGATCGTAAACATCTCATCACTTTTGATATTTTTTGTCAGAACTGCAACATTTCCTTTGTCTTATGGCAGACAGTCTGTGGCAAGGGATCAGGGCCAAAAGTTATGTGAAAGAATTTGATTAACAGTCAACCTTTTAAGTTTTACTACCCATAACACCTAAACTATATTCAGAGATGTATTTTTAAGTTTAAATTATCTTTAAACACACTTGGCCTCCACAAAAAAGTAACACTAATATCTAGCATGCAACACGACCCTCATCTTTATATTTTTTTTCTATAGAAATCTACTATAATCATCCAGGTAAGAGCATAATTCATATCTTCTGTATGAGCGTCATATAAATAGTAAGATGGATAGGCAGGGAAGAGCAGTGCATTTTCTCCACTAGCTCCACTGTAAAGTGACTGCTTGAAATTTCACTTCATATGATTAAATAAAGAATTGAACCCTAAAATGTGGTAAGCATTTGGACATCTCCCAAATGCTGTATTTTAAAGTATAATTTAACTTAGGCCTGCAAAAACCCTCCCCAAGAACCTACAAAATAGCTCTTATTATATCCTAACTATATCGAGAACAACACTAAAATTAACCATCCCACAATTTTTATTCTATTTTCACAGCTCCTCACCCACTGCTTACAATTTTCCCATAATTTTTTTCATTCATATTCTCTGTGTAAAATAAAAAAGAACATTGCCTTGCATATATATCTGTGCATGTAATGCAAAATACGTACCTCCAGGCACACACTTTTGTGGAACAATCAACAACAACAAAAAAGAGAAACATTCCGAGCCTCCTCTTCATCCAGTGCTATTTTATCACATCCATTTACATTTTCTGCTTATTAGAGCATCTTGTTTAGGATGCTGGTGGAATGTCCAAGATCCTATTTCTCTGTGGGTACCATATGCTTTCTAACATTATTTTTTCACTGAGCAAAGTAAAAAATAATAAATGATAAAAATATAATACATAAAATAATAGTAATAATAAATAATATGTATATATCATGCAAAGTCCTTATAAAATCTATATCCAAACATTCTGAGTTTAAACATGAGGTTTTCTGGGATGCATTTTTTTCTTGCTGACTATAGCAGAATAGATTGGTTTGTGCCTGTTGGATCTTATGGATCAATAGCTAAACCTGCAGTTCTGTGACAGTGCTCATCTGCAATAGTTGTGATATTTACTGTAAGGATGGACAAATGCCACATCAGCCAGCTAAGCCTCAGGGCACTGGAGACACCTGAAAACATTCTCTTTGCTCCAGGGAGATGTTGTCAATCCAAGTAATGTAAGGTGGAGGCAATGTTTATGAACTAATTTGTACGAAGCTTTTTAATGTCTTTGAAATTTAGTGTAGAATGAGTTAATTCCATGCCTTAAACCTCCAAAAATGCTTTATTCAGAAATCTAGGTTGAAATGATGAACATGCAGAAGATAGCTGATACTTAGTAGCAATACCATACATGATTTTAGTGGAGTCTAGGTAAATCTTGGCAATACAAATACAATAACTGACAGGACTTTAAAGCTTAAATACATATTTTTTAGTCTAAACTGTGTGTTCAGCAGTATTGGTTTGATATGTGTCTTCTATGGAAACTTCTTGTAGGCTTACTGATGCTAATTCCTTCTTTCTTTCTCTGTGACACTATACACAAAATGCCATGTTAAGTCTATGCTCAGAAGCAGCTAAATGCAGCGTTATTAGCTTTTGTTTGACGTTACTACTGAAAAATGACTCCAAGCCTTAGTTTGAATTACATGGTAGTATAAAGATAAATAGTAAAAATTTTCAGGAGTTTAAAAATAATAGTTATGAGACAAAATATCACTTTTCAGACTACAGACACTTCCTGAGTTATTGCTCAGACTGTCATTTATCACAGCCTGGCTTATAACTTCGCAAGTAAAAGTATTCACAAGTTTCACAGCAATCATGAAATAAAACCAAAATTTTGTTCTCTTCTTATTTCTTTCACCTACATTTTTTAAGTCCTTTTTTCTTTTGCTCTCTCTCTGGACTGGTTAAGTGCCTCTCAAAACTGCTCTTGATCACTAGCCCCTTTACAGCCTAATAAAACCTGGTAAATCACTTGGGGCAAAGGTCTCCACTGTAGTGTACATAAAAAGATTTACAGTCATATGCTGTATTGAGCAGCCTTGCTGAACAGAATATAGCATACTGCATCTTTGACAGGCTGAAACAAACCACATGCTAGCTCTGACTTCAGACTTGCATAGGAGGCACACCGTGTTCTATCTTCAGCACATTGGAAATAAAAGCAGCCAAGAAAAGAGGAACCGAGGGGAAAAAAGTAAGGTTAAATCTGGTTTTATTGTTGTCCTACATAGTATTTAGTATTCCTAAACTCACCTTTTCCACCCTATGCTCCCCAGGGCAATTACATGACATTTATTTACTGTAACAATAACAGAAGCGAGAGGCTGAAAACAAGTTTAGCATGAAAAGATTTCCTGAAACACCATTTAAGCCAAACTGCCAGAGAAAGACAGAAGAAAAAGTTGCCCAGTCATGTGACCTGCTAAAAGAACTTTTGGATCATCAGAACAGCCTGGCTAGTGTTTCAGCTACCCTTTATTTCTTCTGGAGCCATCTGTATTAATTCTTTCCTCAACAAGAACAAAAAAGTACTTATCTTGAAGTTCCTATCAGATAAGTGTTCTATAAGAGGAATAATGGCTCTCCACTTATTCTTAAAGATATTCAAACAGGAT
The DNA here is from genome assembly GCF_000705375.1 of Tinamus guttatus. The sequence goes on along the minus strand of NW_010581858.1, from coordinate 16,508 downwards.
TTTCTAAGAAATGAAAGCTCAGGGAGTAACATGATGTGTCCTCACATTTACCTATGTAGTGCTGGGGAGGGATGATTCAAAACTGTATCACCTGTGTGCCTGTGCCTACAATCTTGAAATGCTTAGGGAAAAAAAAGATCAAAAATAGAAGAAAAAATGTTTATAGGACAGGAGAAAACAAATAAAAACCAACAGCAACTTGACCCATATCGTGTTCCTCATGATGCAGTTACTAGCAGTGAGGAGAAGAAAGAGGAAATCAATTACACTTAAGAAAACACAAAATAACTTGCAAGTGAAATGTTGCAAACTTTTACAGATTTTTCATGCATTTAGGACATATTAATGACTTCCAAAATGAAACTAATATATTACTATACTGTCAAAGTACCAATAGTCAGAATAGCTTTTGGAAGGCTCAATTTACCTCCCAAAACAGAGAAGCTTGAAAGTTAATGATAATTTCTGAGAAGTTGGGCTTAGGCTTTTGTTCATTCTTCATTGAAGCATGACCAATTTTGCATAAGCTAGCAGAAGATTTAGCTTAGAATATTTAGGTCATTTATTGATTTGTTAATTTGATTAAATTAAAGTTGAACCAAGTTCTAAATCCAAGATTTAGAACAGGCCATGTTTCACAGTGTAACTCAGTTTAGAGTCACTCAGCCAAGCCTCTCACTTGTACAGTGAGCTGAACGATGCCTCCCTTACAGCTAGTTTTCACTGGAACATGACATTTGCTTAATAAATATTAAAAATATTTATATAAGTGCTATGGATGATATTTCTAGGCTCAGAGTGGTGCACTATTAAGTATTACTATCTTAACATAGGTTTAAGCAGACCAAGCAGTGAGTGCCAGGCAGTTTCTCTCCATAGGCACATTCCACTTCCTGAGTTTATATAATGTACTTATGGGTATCTGCAAATCAGTTCACTGGCTGGACATGGATGCTTAAATTTTAATATTTAATCTTGGAAAGCTTTTCAGCTCTACATGATTTCCAATGTCTCCCTTCATTTTTCCCAAATTATTATTATTTATCTGCAAGACAGGAACTAAAGAGAAGTCCTATCTCATTAAAGGTCATCAAAACCTAATTTAGCAAGGGTGTATTTACAGGAGACCAAAGTCTTTTTACCGTGTGCCAATATAAATTTATTTCCATAGTGCAGGAAGATATATTTGGGATATATGCTCAGTTTTCTATTTTATGTTTTCAGAAGCACATACATAAATCAGGCTTTCAATTGTAACCATTTCCAAATCCATTTTCTTTTGGGGTTTCAGTGGAATTTACTGTGGAAAAAAAGAAGAAGGTAGCTCCATGCCTTATCTTTGTCTTTTTCTCTTTTGTGTGTGTGTGTGTGAGAATATTTTTAAAAGCAGTGAATCTTTTTTTTTTCTATTTGACAAAATGTGAAACATACTGCACTTCTAAGTAAGTGCAATATTGACTTGATTTATTTTTTTCCTTGGGGATTTGTATAACCAATTATTCATTCAATTAGCCAAATGAAAGGGAACAGAAACTAGTTTCCTAAGTAAAGTTTCCTGTTTTTATTCAAAAAGCTTACCAAGAAGAAATGGATACTGTAGCAATGGAGCAAGGACAATAGATGTTGCACATTTCGTGGAAAAAAGAAGTCTTTTATAAACCAATCAATTTAGCTCGAGCCTCGGACATATCCAATGACTCTGTTTTTCTATATATCTGCTACAATAAAAGGGAGTGATTATCTTTTCCCAGAATGTTCTCACAGGATTGCACAATGCTTCATAGAACACAGGCAGCAGGAAAACCGACTCTTTGCTCCCAGATTTCACACTATTCAAGTCTCAGATCTTGCCCAGGGATGTCTCTGGAAAGCAGTCTTTTTGGATAGTTGCATAGCATTCGCTCTTGTTTTGCATTTAGGCAGTGACCAGACCCAACTGAGGACTGTGATATTTGCTATGGTATTTTGCCTCCTCCAGCGTGGCTGTCTGCAGAAGGAAGGCAGAATTGGTGTTCATCCCTTCACAGGGGCTGGGTGGCAACACGCTACACACATGGCCCTCTGTGCAGAAAGTAACTGATCTGCTACTGAGTCCTGGCAGTGCCAGAGAAATCCTGCATCTCTCGCGTGCTATGCTCTCTTCAATGTAACTGAGGGCACTGGGAAAACATTTTCCCTTTTTCTTTTTAGAGTAAGAAAAAGATGCAGAACTTGCAAATCTAATCAACAGAAAAAAAGAAAATCACAATGAATCAAAAACCACATAGCGTGAAATCTAAGTATTTAAAATAATTTAGAACATAATTCAGCTATTAAGAGAGAGGAAGCTAAATGCTCCCTTTCACTGGTTATAAATGGTGTCAGCCAGCTGCACACCTTAAGCAACAAACACTTAAAATATCTAAAGATTTTCCTGTCAATACACAACTTCATGTTATTTGAGGAAAAAAAAAATCTCATGGGCTATTTCCATCTTCAGGAAAGGAAGGTCTGGGGAATGATAAAGCATTTGCATTTTCCTTAAGGTTGTGACATAATAGAACAGTATCTAACTTTGACTTTGCCTTATGGCTTTTCATTTTGCTTGTGTTGTGTCGTGCTGTGTTTGTTTTGCCAATCATAATGTTGGCTAAGCTAAAAAATCTTAATTCACATTTTTTTTTTCTTCCAAAACAGGTCTTGCATTGTAACAGGCTTCCAGATAGGCTTAATGAGGCTGAGCAGGGTTTGAGCATCTTGGAGAAGGCTGGTTTCTGGTTGTCAGGAGTAAATGAAAAGTCTTTCTTTTGTCTGTAGTTAAAGATTGCACTATGTTACTTGGCCTCAGAAAGAACTGCTGGAGATTTTTGCAATTTACAAAGTGCAGAAATTAAGGTTTTTTAGTTCTTATTTTCTTAGAAAGGTAGTATTTTGTTCTGTTATTGTTTGTAAGGTAGATAATGATTCTTTACCCTTCTCAAGGCAAAACCAAACATCAGCCAGACAGAACTGAACTACAGGCTTGCAACAAAGCTATATTTTACATTACTAAAAAGATATTAAAATAAATTAACAACAAAATTATATTAAAAATACCTGACCGGTTGCAATGGTGGATTCTCAAGAAATGCTGCCAATTTAATTATACAGGTGCTTCAAGAAAGCAGATTCATCGTGAATTACACCAGAGGTGTCGAGGACCATTGTCAAAGGAAAGGAGAAAAGTGGTCCTGACATTCTATAGGCTTTTCCACATGTTCTGTAAGAACCACCACACAACGGACACTGCTTTCTCCTCCACAATTAAAGGTTTTTGTAGCTTAGCTTTGTCTTTTACCCTGGACATAGGTTCTCCTCCACCTGCTCAAAGCAGGTCATTGTCATGAGGAGAAAAGAATGGATCAGCCTATATGTATTCCCTTTTCCTGCAAGCCCTTCCTTCCCTGAGGATGGAATTTATTTACTTTTAGCTGCTATTATGACCATTTGATGAACTGAGTGTCCTTGAAGGTCTTTAAGTTCTTAAATAATAGAATCACAGAGTCACAGAATGGTTGAGGCTGGAAGGGACCCCAGCTCCAGCAGGGTCACCTAGAGCACGTGGCACAGGGCGGCATCCGGGCGAGTTTGGAAGATCTCCAGAGAAGGAGACTCCACAACCTCTCTGGGCAGCCTCTTTCAGGGCTCTGTCACCCTCACAGTAAAGAAGTTCTTCCTCATATGGAGATGAAACTTCTTGTGTTTCAGTTTGTAGCCATTACCCCTTGCTCCATTGCCAGCCACCACCAAGCGTTCTTACATGTTGATAAGATCCTTTCTCAATTTTCTCCAGACTAAACAGGCCCAGCTTAGTCCTTCCTCATAAGACAGATGCTCCAGTCCCTGAATCATCTTTGTTGCTCTATGCTGGACCCTCTCTAGAAGTTCCACATCCCTCTTGTACTGGGGAGCCCAAAACTGTCCCAATACTCCATGTGTAGCCTCACCAGGGCTGAGTAGAAAGGATCCCCTCCCTCGACCTCCTGGCAATGCTCCTCCAGATGCACCCCAGGATCCCATTGGCCTTCTTGGCCATAAGGGCACATAAATAAACATAGATAAAAATAAGTAACTATCCAACATTTTTGCAACTCAAATAGAAACAACACTTTGAAGGTAAGATGAAAACTGTTTGAACAACCTTAAAACTGTTACAGAGGAAAGGTAAATCCAAAAGGACTTGTGTTCTGGAAACTCTTGTATCTTCTGTACGTGTAAGCACAGGAATATTGATCATAAATATGTGAGATCAAAATTTTTATCCCACAAATATGAAAAAAACCCTTCTTTTTCTGTTATTTTGTCTATTCCTACTGATTTTAAAGTAACTGTTCAGCATATTCTTCCTTTCCTATGGCCTGACTTATCTGGCAAATATTTTCTCATAAACACTTGTGTATGGAGGATTTTGAACACAGTTTATTAGGAATTTGCAGAATTCAAAGAATATTGCGAAAGCATGCTCACAATATCAAATTCAATAATAATAATTTCAAGGCTGGCTCTGTCTTCTCACACTATCAAAATCAGTAATTATCTTTTCAATGCTGCTGTCTTCCTCTAATATCAATTACAAAAATAATTTGATTTCTACCTGAATGCCAAATTTAGGATATATCAATGTTACAAAGCTGAACTGAGTATTTCTATTGGTTGCAAATAATGAAATGAAATACTAACAAAATGCTAAATACTAACAAAATGAAAGCTTTAGGGCTTTATCTCTCATGAAAGAAAATAAGTCATTGCAAGCGATCTCTTTGCTGCACTGGTAGTTCAGATCATCATTATAATCAGTGAAACGTCAAGTTTAGGAAACCAGGGATCCAGAATAATGCCCCTGCATAATTAAAATATTGGATGGTTTCAAAGTTTCTATTATTCTGACACCTGAATTTCCAATACCAAAGAACTATCAGGCTTCTATGTCAGTCTCAGTGACCTAGGTCGCCATACTTTGAGATATATTCTTTTATTAGTCATTCTCACCGTAGTCTGCTGCAATGGAGCGGTATCTTCTGAAATCCTGCATGCTGGCACTTTGGAAAGCAGAGACCCTCTCTTGAGAAGATAAGTCTATTTTATGTCCACTTCAATCTTTGTGATCTCTACCAACAATGAAATTGTGGTTGTCAGAAAGTGGATGAAGCTCTAGGAAACAGGCTGAGCCCAGTTAATTATATGCAATCTGTAAAAAAATCATCAGATAAACCCATTAAACAGTAGTTTCTAGATTGTGCTCTATAGATTAGTGGGTGGTCTGTGAGACCATGCTCAACAGCTCACAGCTGCTCTCAAGAAGCTATTACTTTATTTTCATTTATATCATCTAAAAAAGAGTTTTCAATTAAAAGCTTAATACTAAGGCTGAATAGCTGTCCGTAAAAATTGGATAATTGATCCATATTCAGTTCAGTGATCAAGAAAAGTTTGAAAACTATCATATTAATGGTAGTGTCATTAATACTATCTATTTGATAGACAGACCCACGCTGTGATGAGCAGAGATATTCATTACACTCACATCATGCAGCAGAAAACAGATCATCATGTCTGACATAAAATATAAGTTTCACAAGATTCGTTGTCTTTCTGCTAGTATCCTCTCAGCTTTCTGATCTATAAATTCCTTTTATAAATTAATATTTCCAGAGGAAACAGTAAAACTAACTGAGCTATTGGTTTGCATTATCAATAGTACTCAATGTGAATTAGCAGGAACATTTCAGATGTATTCCTGAATTTCTCTTTACAATAAGAATGTCTAACAGCAACAGTGAACTCATTTATTTATTTAAATAAAATTTTATGTGTTTCAAACCTACTTTGTATTATTTCTGTGGTTACCAATTCAGCACACACACACATGCACCAAAAAAAAAAAAAAGAGAGGGAGAGAGAAAAATGTACATATTTTTCTACAGCTCCATGAAATACATTGTTTCTAAGGCATTTAATCAAATGTCTTTAACTGGAAACTATGGGGGGTGGGTCTGTCTGACATGCCCAAGTGTTAGCAATTCAAGTTTTGTAGAAAAGCAGTGTAAGGGAGGAAGGTACATTTAAAATATCCTAAATTCATATCATTAATCCCTAAAAACAAGCCAGGTATTTCCAGTTTCCCCTGGCATCAAAGACAGCTGGTGATACTTAGCAGGTCTGGACTATTCTTTTCATAGACATCTCTCTAGCAACTTCCATGCCTACATTTTAATCTCTTATCTCTTATCTTTTATTAGTTATATATAATATATATATTTTAAAGGTAATATAAGAAATAGGAATTTAAGTTTGTCCTCAGAGAATGAAAATACATTAGAAGAAAGAAAAAATGGTATAAGAAACTCATCTTGAAGGATTTTTTTTCATTAATTCCTTTCATTTTGTGTTTTTCTGTGTATTTCAAGATAGGAAAAAAGAACATTCCGTTTTCTCACAAAAGGATGAATGCTGGAAAATATTACTGGAATGGAAAAAGCTGATGTTTTCATGTAAAACAACTGCATGTTTTACCTTGTGCTCTGTGCTTCCAAATTGCTAATCTTGTGATGTGCTGTCACAACTTATGCGTGACTTACTGGTTACAGAGCCTGCTGATCTATATGGAGAGGTGAGAATTTGTCACTGTGCATAAGCAGAGAGATCAGTCAGATATGGTGATAGATCTGTTCTTTGCCTAGATTTGTCTGCTGCTATATTAGGGTGGCTCAGTGGCTGCCAAATCAAATTCTAAGCCTAGTTTTGTGGTTGAAAAAACAGAAAAAGTAGTAGTGAGGTCCAGACACAACCACTTTGGGATACAATAATTGTGGAGGAAAAAAATAGATATGTATATATATAATCATTGTAGCTCACTGTTACTGTCTTCCAGGCCAGGCCCAGTCATCCTGGAGTCATTTCATAATTTTTCCTCATGAACTGCTGTGCATGTATAGCACTCCACAGCTCCCTACCTGTCTGCAGGTATTGAGGATATTTTGTACAGCTAAACATGTCACTAGCGAAAAAACATAAAGTAGCAATGCACAATCAAGGAGACTCCCTGCATGGAAGGAGAAGGAGCATCCTCACACTGTTCAGACTAGCATTTGGCTAGTCTGATTAGCATTTTTTTTAGGCTTATCTGGAGCCCACAAGAGATGGGCTTCTCCACCCCATTCTCCCCAATGCACTGTGTTTGCTCAGAGCCCTTGAAGTAGGTTACATCATAAATGTTGAAAAGTCAGCCTAATTAGCTTAAAAAGAATGTTCATCAGAAATTACCACTATCCATCAGCCAGAGATAGTTCAGAGTTGCAGCACTCTGCAACTGGGGTGCAAACTGAGGTGTTAGGCATTGGATTTACAGAACCTTTTTTCTGGCCCATCTCTGTGCTTTCATTTGGGGCTGCAACAACTTATCTGTAAGAGTGAAATGAATGCTGGCCTGAACATAGCTTGAAGATGGTCCCCTCTTCAGGGTCTTTAGACAGTTCTTTTGTAAGAGTCACTAAAGTTTTGTGCTGATGTTGCTGGTGGTCTCTTTTTCAATTTGCAGGAGTGATTTATATTCTTGATTATTATTATTTTTTAAACTAAAGCAGTCATCAGGGAGATACAATCAACTGTATCAAGTGCACTTAATTACATGGCTTAAAAGCTGCTTTACTGCTGATGGACGGGAGACTCCTCTCAGAATTTTACATGCCTTAGTGCTCTTCCAAGGAATAGCAATAGAATGCATTTTATCTGTTTTTCCTACTGACATGCTGTAATAGTGGCTATATTAGTCCTCATTTGTGTAGATTAAGCTAGCTGTTGGTACGCAAAAGCTTATAATGATGGAACAAAAAATCCCTTAAATCTATTTCCGCACTTGATTCTAACCCACAGAATGACCTTGAGCAAAGCACCGTCGTCTCGTTCACTCCAAGATCTGTGCCAGGGCTGCAGGAGCACATCTGGTGCAGCCACGATGCTTCCCAGTGCTGCAGCTTCAGGATACAAAGCTGGCCATTGGTTTATGAGGACTGGTGTGTGTCCTTTAAATGGGAGGCTGTAAAGCACACCAGTCACTTATCATCAAGGTGCTGCAAAATCTGCTATCAGCTGCAGCAGAATGAGAGACTGAGAAGCTTGTTCAGAAGTGCCTTCACACCTGATGTGCAATCCGGTGATGTACATTAGGTTGCTTGCAAGACTCATTTTATTTAGGGTTCTGCTGGATGTAAAAATAGCAGTGTTTTATAAAAAATTGGCAATGAAAAAAAACACATTAAACAAAAATCTTTGAGCACTTCAATAAGAAATTCCAAAAGAAAAATTATTGTACATTTTCAATTTCCCTGAAAGCAACACCAAGAGACAGTAAACCTGTACAACAGTTTTGGTTATGTGTTTTGTTGTTTCTTACAGAATCGTTTGTTTGTCATTGGTGTCTATTTAATCATGCCTGTTATGCTGGATTTTATAGCTTAGTAAACACTTTACAAATCCACTCTGGTTTTAGACAGGCTTGTTCTTTGTGAAAGCTGAAATGACTGGATTCGTCAAGGGTAAAGCCTATACATAGCATAGGCATAATCTTTCTGTGTACTCTACTGTGATGAGGAACTGAAGTGGCACGAAATGAGTATATGAAAGACGACAGCTACCCGGTTACTGCTGTTGCAGTATTTTTCTTGTTTTTCTTTTTTATAGAACTAAACATTATACTTGACGTGAAAAACAACTGCCACAGAAACTTATTTTCCTGAATTTTACAACTGACACTTAGTATTTCAGCTAACCAGAGCCTCTTGCACCAATATGGTATGATAGCTCATACAACAAAATCCCACTTGTGTCCTAAGGGAACATAATGGAGCTTTCCACAAACACTGCATGTATGTTCTTAAAACTTAGTAAGAATACCACAACCAAACACAATAGCATTTTTGATTAATCAAAGCTTTGGCTGTTTTGGTTCTACTATTCTAGAAGGAATCAGTAATGAATGACTCAATAGAGAACAAAATGTGGTGGAAGATGGCCAAAACCTGACTTCAGCGGATGTGTACTTCTATATGCGCGCACACACACACACAAACACATACAAACACACACACACACACATACAGACACAAGAAAAAGAGCCACAGCTGCCTTTGAATATGCTTTTACACTCGCTGATGGTAGATCTCCTTTGTACTTATTGGTTAACTATGAATAGTTATTAGTAACAGAAAGTACTTACAACTCTCTTATTTGCACAGAATAACAGCCATAGATACATTATCTACTATAGTAACATCTACAAACCAAAAAAAAGAGAGGAAAAAAGGAACACAATTTGGCTGAGGTTTGGAAGAGCTGCTTAAGAAAAAGTAGCCTTGACAGAAAATTCAGCTTGGAATCAGGCTTACTCAGTACACTATATAGTTTAGTTTCAGCTATAGAGACAGTATGTCAGCTCAGCTAAAAAAAATCACAGGCAGTGCTAGCTTTACAGATACTTAACAGTTGCAAAAATCTCTGAACTCATGAACCTAAATATCATCCAGTCCAGTATTCTCAAGGCAGAATATTGTTAATACAAAAACTCTACACATGTGACTCCAGACGTGTTTATAACTCACAGCCTGAGAGTCAAGGACTGGACACTGAAGGGCAGTGGGAGAGCCTCAGCCGGATGAATAAATTGATGCTTTTAAAGGGCAAATGGTGTCACAGATTTTAGTGTGGAAAGCTGGTGCATTGTTTCAGTTCATTTTTACACTGGCTGCAGATAATAAAGCCATTCCCTGAGAAGTAAGGCTTGTAAAAGGACAGTAGAAACCTTACATCAAAATAAATCCAGATGTGGTGGAAGAGTCATGTCTTCAAAACACCCTCAGGACTAGTGCTGAACTGCAATGTACTGTAATACGTTGCAGTTCTAGCTTTAAAGTATATGTACCTGGATGCTTGGCTGTATTTCAAAAGGCCCAAGCATCTTTCACTGAGAAGGTTGTTTTGAATAAAAGGAGCCTGGAAGATTTGGGACTGACCTTACTGTGGATTAGTTTTCTTTTATGACCTGTCAGTGAAACTGCTTTCAAGGAATATGTTATATTCAGCTGAGTTTGGTGAGAAAAAAAAATCCTAAGCCTGCAAAACAGGCCCTGAAAACAAGTGGTGCCAGCCACCGCGCAGGCAGGCTGCCTGGCAGCTCCGTTTCATTAGTTGTTGTCAGCTTGGTAAAATAATTAGTAAAATTCCAATGTGCTGCTTGTCAGTTTACAGTTTTAAAGAGGTGTTAGCTCACACTGATAGACAGCACTGCTCTTTCTCAGTATAGCAAGAGTACAATATAGCAAAACCATAAATATTAATATGGATCAACAGGTTTGCCATTTAAGAGTGTTACCTTGTGATTAATGGACTGATACTGAGAACTGTAAACTGAAACTGATCTGAACGGGACATGTTTGTATGGTAAAGTATAATTCAGAATATTGGCAATTTTAAATATTAATAAATAATAATAATAACAATTAACCACAGTATACACAATGATGAACTATTCATTCCTTCTGGCACAGAAAAGAAGATGCCTGCTCACATTCAGACAGTTCACTATGAAACCTTTCATGCACAGGCTCTGCTCTTATTTGCTCTGCATAGACATGAGAATTTACATAATACTTCTGGAAAAAGGCAACATTTGCCAAATTTTGCAGGCCTTTCATTGTGGCAGGTTTGAGTACTGCATTTGGACATTTGATCAGCACATACGTATTTACAAAACCTAATGGTAGTAGTACGTACAGACTGTACAGACCACGGCGAAAAGTACAAACTTTGGGAGATTTGCAGAACTTTCTGGAATCCGGAGAATATGCCAGCAGGTGAAGAGCTACTTTATATAATATGCTTTATGTAAGACACTCTTTATGAGTCAGTCTTCTCACAAAATATCCATTGTATGTACAAGCACCCCGCCGAGAGTTCAGCATCACATCTCGTCTAATTCATGTTAATGTTTTGCTCCTTAAATGGTTGCACTTGGAGCCTTCATGGACTATTGCTAGAGGGCTTTAGCTCCTCTGGCTTCCCGCCTACAGAGCTCCTAACGCCCTGCAAAATAAATGCTCTGTTGCAAGATGAAAATCCTTTTAATTGGCATTTATTTAGTTACAGAAAACTCATTCAACATAATTTTATATTTATTTTCCTGAAGAAACACATATTTAACTAAACACTTTTTAAGGCTCTTGTTTGCATCCTAGCTTACTAGAAAGCCAGAGCCAGACCAACCTTCCTTCTCAATCTTAGTTCCTGTAAGGGAAAAGTTATAAAAAAAATACGGAAGATAAATTGCTGAAAACAGAAAGTAATGAAACCATTGAATCGAGAGGTCCAGTTCTTAAGAAATAAGGAACAATATACATTTTAGAAAAGTTAATTTTATTTCTTTAAAAACGAAAGGAGAAATTATTGAAGTTTTTTGAAGTGAAGTAAGTAGTTGTATTGTCTATAAGAAAAAAAAAGGATTCGCTTGCTTTTTTTCTTTTTCTTATCCCATGCTATCCCACTAGACTATCAAATGAAACTTATTTTAATGTGTTTTCTGCTTTGTTGTTTTCTACCTGCCTGCCTACATAACACTGCATATTTCAATGTTAGATAGTAGCAGCCCTACCATATCCACAAAAGTGTTAGCTGAAACAGTCCAGACATTTAAACAGCACAAACTTTTGTTTTAAACAAGGTTAAGAATAATTACTACTATAAGCTCCTGTGATTCATTCCATTGCTGTGCTATATGGAAGACTGATTTTGAAGAGAACATGGTTTCCGTACTGCATCTGTTCATCTCCGTATGTGCATCTGTGTCCAGGTGTGACCAGGGCAGAGGAAAGGGCCGTGACTTGCATTTGTACGACCAAACACTAAACTGCCACAGCTCTTCTGTCTTCTCCTTATCTCGGTAAAGGTGACTGATCTGTGGACCTAACACAAAATGTACTCTGTTAAACACTCAATTGAAACAGAGTCCACACAATGCTTTAGAAATATCTCACTAATAGCCATCCAGAAATGAACAGGATCCTCTTATTTAGGAATGACGGTATCCACATGATCCATTCATCTGAAATAGCCTTTATCTAGTTTACTTTCAACATAATTATTAGTGAAGTTTAAAATCTTCTCTTTTATAATAGGAAAACCTTATTCTGATTTTGAATTTCAGGCAAATTTAATTCACCTTCTTTTTCTTAATTAACCATTTTTCTGCAACCCTTGTCAGTACCACCTAATGTAGGTACTATTGATGAATCATTGGTATGAATCAGCCATCTTGCCTTTTTTTAACCACTTATTCAGGCCTCCTCTGTAGCCAGGCTCTTTTGTTAGAGCTGGAAGAGCTATCCTGATACAAAAGCTCTGTTAAGAAATTTTCACAAAGAATTCACTTTAAATGCAGCCTGAAAAGTTGCATGAACTTTGGGTACAGGTCTGTGAATGCAAGCACGATTGTACAGACCTCACAGAAAACTCTTGGGTTACCATGGCAAAACAGACTTTTTCTAGATCTCATCAGTTTTCTTTAGCTCCATGAATTAGTATGAAATAGACAAGTGCTCATTGCTCTCAAAAACATTTTTTTGTATCAATAAAATTGTTCTGGTCTAACAAAGGCATAAGTACAGTGTGAATATAAGGGAAGGTTATAGAGGCATTTAAGCTGCTCATATAGCCTCATCCTAATGAATAATAATGAGCAGCATGTGTTTTCAGAAGGATTTCTTAATCTTCTTCTCCTCTAGCACTTACTTTGTTGCTCTATTTTCTACTCTTTCAGCAACTTGCATCTTTTGAACTATTCTTATAACGTACAGTTTCCCATTCACTCTTCCCCGACTATTTTGAGCTTTATTCTTACTGAAGTGTTGCTGTCAAAATGCTGTCAAAAAACTTTATAGCTTTTTCCCTACTGTCTTATCACCCTGGAACCTTTACCCTGAAGGTCTGCTTGTAGGGAAGGCCGAATCATTAGAATTTGAATTGTAGAATCACATTTTAAGTGCAACTTCAGTCAGCAGGTAACACATATCCTAGGAGGTCAAAACTAGTATAGTCTCTTTGATTATTAATCAGATAAGGGAGTAGCTATACCGAACCATTCTTAGTATGTATTCTGAGTATATATTATACTATTCTAAGCATATCTTCTTGCCTAAAGTAAGAATAGAGAAACTTTGGCTATACAGATTGATATTAAAATCAGTTGATTGGTTAATATATCTAACAGCAAATCGGCAAGTCTTTCAGTCTGCCTACTGTTAATATTTTGGCACATATATGCACAGCATTGAAATAACATATTCAGTATTACAAATATTTAATATTGTAATATTCACTTTGGAAAATGGCCATGTTCTGCATTTTAAAGTAGCTTTTTTATGTGGATATAATAACTTCTCATCCTTGTGTTACATATGTAAATCCACACACATTAGGGGGAGAATGTAATCTTCACTGTGAATTTTTAACATGCACTGCACACAGTCTGTGCACACAGTTTGTACTCTACGTTACATTTTTGAAGTCACTGACAATACTTGGTATCCATTTGAAGGATAAAATTAAATGCTCAACCAGTGCCAGAAAATACGGAATTTTCCTTTTCTATTAGCCGAGTTTTCACTAGAGAGCTGCAATAGGCTCTACAGGGTAAGACCAACCTCGGGAACCTGGGAGAGCGGTAGACTCATGCCTGGGAAAGAGACATGTACTTAGTGAACACACTTACATCCCTTCTCCTTAGTGAAGGGTCAAAATCCAAGGTCATTTTAACTGGAAAGGGTCTAAATAGGAAACAATATTTAAACACATGTACAGCTGTCAGCAGGGTTGCTGGAGGCATTGGGGGTTTTGTCTTTGTTTTGTTTTGCTCCCCCCGCCACCTTCAACTTCTTATTAAAACTGATCTGACAACAGCTGCCTCGGCAGCTCAATGCAACCCCAAAAGAGTGCTCAGTTGTAGGAAAAGAAAAACAGCATTCAGTTCCTCTTCATTCCTCTTCTAACCTGGAGACCTGCAAAACTCTCCTGCTGTGGATGGGGATTGTGAAAGGAGCAAATCTGGGCCCGAATCCTGCCTGAGCCGCATCTCGCTCCCGGATGGTGTCCAGTAGTGGAGTGCAGCAGAGGTTCATAGGTCTCATACCATGAACGTAAGCAATCAGAGGTCCAGGTTTGACAGTCCCCCTGCCTCCTATTCCAGATTGAGGAGGAAGAAGTACAGAGCAATAGGACCAAAAATGGCAGCCGACCCAACAGGAAAAGCTCTAGTGCCTGCTGCTTTTCTAGCAGGGTGTCTAAATCCAGGTTCCTCACTCTGGTCTTAATGCACAGCCAGCAGGCTCCCTTGCTTTTCCTTTTGACCCTACGCATCATAAATCAACCGATAATTTTTTTTTTCTGTTTTTGTTTTTTTTTGTAACTGCCAGATTTTCAGTTATAGGAACTGCAGTGCCTGCAGTTTGGTAAGAATCTCAGGAGAGTGTTTCTTCTATTCAGAGGGAAATCAAGCAATATTTCTTCAATTTTTAATGATCATCTCTTTCAGATAATAAAAAGTTACCAGAAAAATCCTTTTGGGAATATGAAAGTGTTGGAAAAGAGTTACAAACTGGCAACAACAACACACAGACACCATTTTCAAAAGTAGACTTCACTCCTTTTGGGGCTAACACTATAGCTAATAACCAGAGCACTTGCCTACTTCAAATCCTTCCATTCCATTTAGTTCAAAATATCTTTTCAGTGCCATCAATTTAAACTTCAGTTTCTAGTACTATTGAAGCAATTTGTGCCTGAGGACCTCTCTGCAGTGAGGATTTCCAATTTAAAATTAAAACTGGTAATGAAAATGGAACATTGGCAGTCGTAAAACTGAGATTAAACTCTATTTTCATACAATTTTTACAAGGACTGTGAGCTCAACTACCCTTTCAGCAGTGGCTTTGTGATGTAGATGAGGTGAGTAGTCAAATTTACAAAATTCACATCAAACACCATTTTTTTTCCTAAAAATTATGCAACTGGCCTAACCTGGAGGTTTTTTAAATACAAGTAGACTAAAATCTACTATATAGCTGCTTAAATCCTTTGTGAACTGGATGACTGAATCCCTCTGAAGTTTAGGAGTCCAGGCCCTCTTTAATAGTTTAATAGTGTCTCTTAGAAAGACACTATCAAACGACATAAATGCTTTTTGAAATTTAATAAATGATAGACATACATATTTGAGCATGGAATCTGCATCAGATACAAAAGCAAACTTTAAACTATGACAAAATTCCTTTATTGTATTATTTCCTTTATTTTTCCCCAAAAAGCTACTTCTGCTGGGTTTACAATGAGCATGGCATGTAGCATATACATCAAGATCAGGAAGAATTGCTTTATATTATTTATTTTGCCAAACATCTCAATGATCAATGTTGCTACCAGAAATAGTCTGATATGGTCTCTTAAACTATAATTAAGAAATTAAACAATTAATATAATTAAGAAACATTCATTTAAACAGAAAGTTCTTAGTCTGAAATGAATTGCATAGGGTCTAATAGTGCAAGGTGCTGACTGCTCCTCAGAGGCACTGATCATCCCCGATTGGCACCGAAGGCTGGTAGCTCACAGAAACAACTCTCATACCCTGAGTCCGCACAGGGAAGGCACCACACTGCATCAGCAAACTCTGCAGAGGGGAAATTTACTGATCTAAACAGGTTTGCAAATATTACAGTACAAAAGGGGGGCGTTTACTGTGGCTACTGCTTACAATTCCAGTTTTTGCATTTTTTAACTGTGCATAGCTCTGAGATATGGCCATAACAAAAATTAATTACACCATAGCTTGGTTCTGCAACAGGCTTGGGGCTGTATGGCAAATTTAAATAAGGCAACATGAGTTTGTGGCATATAAATGGCCAACATAGATCTTAAGTAATATTTCTGTAACCGAATAATGATTAATCCATCAAATAGGAGAACAAATAACTAAAAATATTTTCAGCAAATATTTGCAGGAAAAAAAAAAGATTTAACTTCAGTTTGGTATGTCAGCCTTTCATATTCACTTTTCACAAATATTTTAGCAAATACGGACTTCCATGAACGACTCATTTAGAATAAATATTAGAGAATGTTCATGAATGTTGATTTTATAAGCACGTAGACTAGGAAGCCAACTGTTAGAGTTACATTTGTTTTGTTACGAAACAGAACCTGGATCATATGTTATATTTTCAATCAGAATGCTCACACCTGTAATTTTAAACCAAACATTGGCAACATCTTTCTTATCAGCAGCCTAGAGACGGAAAATTATTCAAAGAATTTAACAACGAAAAATGAAAACTTGAAGAAAGTCGCAGTCTGATTTTGAATACATGAGAATCGAAGAGAAGACACTTAAAATGGAATAACTTTCCTGCATTTTGCAAATTTAATAAAAACAAAAAACAAAAACAAACAAA
>NW_010581854.1:2919-14936 GCF_000705375.1 Tinamus guttatus | reverse complement strand
GGCCTCTGAAAGGCCTTTCTGATCTTGAAAACCAAACGTACACTTGGGTGTCCCCATCTGGCACGGGAGAAACCAGAGGACGTTCCCCAAACCAGCACCTACCAGCTCGAGTCCTCCTCCTGCCCATAAGGTCTGTGGGCGCCCAGAAGGACTCGTGTGCTCGGGAGTTCAGCAAGCAGCAGATCATCACTGTCTCCCTCCTCTTATCCCCACTGACAAATATAATTGCAGCTTCACTCAAATTGCTGTAAATGGATTTTGGAGAGCAGAAAAATGCACACACGTCTCTCCCTTGCAACCGAAACGAGACAAATCTTGTGTTTCGGTGGATGGTCCATCCATCTCCAATGCTTCTAAGGAGGCAGTGCTGGAGCAAGCTGCAGTGAACCCGCTCCAGGAGCTGGGTCAGTAGAAGTACAGGAATTTTATTATTAGTTGACCAAAAAGAGGTTTTTTTCCATCAGTAAGGGGGCGCTTCTTGCTGTTCACCGTGACCAAACAAGCACCCCTAGAGCAGCTGCTGCATCATGCAGAAGTCCTGCCACCCTCCGGTGACACAAGTGACAATTGGGAGCCTCAGAGCTCAGCGGTGGCAGCTGGACAAACATCCACTTCCCTCCCCGAGCACCTTCCCTCTTCACACGGTTATCTCGGGATAGAGGCTGTGCAAATAAGGCCATCTCCCCAGCCGATAATTCCTCTTCCTTTGTGGAGGAGACCTCAGCACCTCAGTTGTTAAGGAGAGCCTTGGAGCAGCATCTCCCTGTTTCGGGCCGGGGAGAATCCTCGTTATTTCCAGTCACCCTGAGCAGATTATTACCACCATTTTCCCCATTTCTTTCTCTTTTTTCCACATCAGGACAGTTAATTATGTTCGGCAGCACTTGCCAGGCTCTGAATTTCTATATCCATTACAGTCTCTTTGTTAAAAGCAAAAAAAAGAAAAAATCAAAAAACTTCATAAATTTCTCTGTGATTGGAGGACAATTTCATCTGCGCACATTTTTCTCTCTTGTAATTCACAGTAAAATTAGATGCACAATTAGGTACTTGGCTTTGTGCAATCTTTTCCGTTTGCTTTGCTGCCTGCCTGTAATTGTCCCATGCTGTCTTATGTGTTTACCTCTATTTCCATTTGTTTTGCACAGAATCGAGTGGGACTTTTTAGTCCATCATTTCTTCTTTTCTTTTCCGGCGAGATTTGAAGGTGCACTTAATTTTGTGGGCGAATCCAAAGATCAGCAAGGTTCCTTTTTCAAAGCAGGGCTTTGGCTACACAAACAGCAGCAAGCAACATTTATTTAATCAGTCTGCGTCCAAATGGAAGTTTTATCGTCAGCAGCTCCTCGCTGATGGATAAGTCCATTGTGCCCAGAGTTGAGCTGGTGTCTGGCTAAGTGTTTGTCTGCTGTGTAGCTAACAGGAGTGGAAGAAAAGAGAATAAGAGCCATTTATTACTGCCAGCAGATAGCATATCTCCATTACTCAGGTTGATCACGGAACAACGATGAGCTCAAAATGTGACGAAACCATGAAAAAAAAGCAGATAAAGCAGAGCAGAAGAGGTGGGGAAGCCTTGTAGCACCAGTCATACCTTGTTCTCAATTGCAGCTCTGGTTAGCTGTGTTGAAGGGGAATTAAATGGAAACTGGAAGTGGTGTGTGGAAGTGTTCATAGGGTGGAAAACCTGTATTAGAGGCATCAGTGAGAGCTAGCTGCCTTCTGCACCTCTTGGGAAGTTTCTGATTGCTCCATCAGAAATTAAATATCAGGGATAGGGCACTACTTAAAGAAAAATTCTGGCACATAAAGAGCCAGATACTAATATGAATGAATTTAGACTGGAAATTAGGATTTAATCTTTATCTTCACTGTTAGAGATGTGAGGTTTTGAAGGAGCCACCGAGGGAAGAGGGTGGAAATCGGAACGATTCTCAGAACATACAAGTTCCTACTGAAGACACGATGCTGGCAAGGGCTGGACTTGATGATCCAGGAGCTCCCTTGCAGTCATACTGCTTAATTCAAGAGGAAGATGCCCAAGTAGGGCTGCCTGATTTCAAACATTGCTAATCATCCTGTGCAGGAAGTCGTTTCTAAAGTGATGCTTCAACGAGGGCTTGAACTCAGATATTTGGGATAAGCTTCCTCTAATTAGGACAGAATATATGATAACAGCAGGTTTCTCTTATTATTGAAAATCTTTCTTTAGCTGGCAGTGATTTGTGTTGCAGGGGTGGTGGTTTCAGATTCAGGTCATATAGGTAAAAGCTGTAGGGTTATATCTTCATTGGCTCTGTTCCAAAAGAGCCAGTGGAGATTCATGGTGATTTATGCCAGTATTTTAAGGACTTCTCAATCTGGGATCAGGAAGACTCAAGATGGGGCTGTAACCAGCTTTGGTTTCAGTAAGGCTAAGAAAAACTGTGGGTGCTGTAGCACCCTCAGCCCACATCTCAGCTTCATCAGAGCCCACCAAGGTTTGAGATTCTCAAGAATGGATTTTTTTTTCAAGCATCTCAATGGGATGGACACAGACATGAGCCCTCCTTAGGTATATCTGAATAAGTTAGTCCTGCCTAGATCCTAATTTAGGATGGTGTGTGTAGGACAGCAATGCACAGGTCTCGAAGATGGGATGAATCACATGGTACCACCACCAAGATGTTCATGGGTGTGAGAATGGAGGCAGGGGTTGAAGGAGGGAGAAGGACGTGGGGCTTGTTCCATGCAACAGCATGGAGGCAGGGGTTGAAGGAGGGAGAAGGGGGGCTTGTTCCATGCAACAGCGCTTAGCACCCAGCTTGTGATGTGGCCTTTTTCTCTGAATTTATCCTGTAAAATAGAAGTACTGGTTGTTTCCTGGCTCATAGTGGGATGGTGATCCATAGTTGATGAAAATGCATCTGCAGATGTTCTGATCACTGAATAAAAGGGTGTTTCTTTTTTGCAATCTCAGCTGTTCTCTGTGCACAACAGCACCTTGGTTCAGGTACAGCTTTGGAGATGAGCCCACGATCAACTTGTATCTTTTACCCGTTCTTCAACCACTTCAGAGCCTAAAAGCTGTGTTTTTTTAACGAGAATGAGGGCAGGCAAAGAGATGAGATGATTCCCTTGAGATCATGTGAGCAAGTCTGTGGTGACCGAAAAGGAACATGTTTCCTCCGAGTACCATGCTGTGGCTCCTAAGCAGCATTTCTCTTGATCTAAGCAAAGCAAGATAAATGTCCCTGGAATCTGCAGCTACAGAAACACCCATCACATAGCGATGTCTTTCCAAGCAAATGTGCTCTGGTGGTTGATTAAACCCCTCAGATTCACTTTGGGATTTAATCAATTGCGGTTTGTTGCTTCTTATACTCCCGGATTATAGACGTTACTGCTCAGCCAAAGCTGGGAGAGAACGTGTGTGTTTAGGATGGAAGCAGACAAGATGCTGTAGCTGCTGAAGCAGAGCTGTGCTGGTTAAATATGTCACAAATGTATCCTGTTTTCTCTTGCTAGCCCTGTCTCCTGGCCAGGATGGCCATGCCAGCGTGGAGCACCTTCCAGCGTACGAGCAGATCATGCAAAGCCTTAGTGAGCTGGCCAAGTCCTTTCAGGAGATGGCTGACCGCTGCCTGCTGGTTCTGCATTTGGAAGTCAGGTAAAAGCCCTGAGTGCAGGGACTGTGGGTGAGTTTTGGAGTCCATGGACTGAAGTTGTGTCCGGAGGCACCTTTACAGCACCTGGGGCAGATATATTTGCCTCCAGTAGCAGCTAAATGCAGGAGGGCGAGGGTCATTCCGGGAATGCCAGATCTCATCACCCTTGGACAACCGAAAACGAGGGGAAGGCACAAAGCCTAGACTGGGAGTTCATGGGGAGGCTGAGTCCAGCACCTGCTGCTCTTCAGCTATTGTGAGGTCTCTGCTCTCGACTTGGTGCTCGATATCTGTCTTAAACATCACTAATAATTCATAGAATCATAGGATCACAGAATGCTGAAGGTTGGAAGGGACCTCTAGAGATCATCTAGTCCAACCCCCCTGCACACGCAGGGTCACCTAGAGCACGTGGCACAGGGCTGCGTCCAAGCAGGTTTGAAGATCTCCAGAGAAGGAGACTCCACAACCTCTCTGAGCAGCCTGTTCCAGTGCTCTGGCACCCTCACCATTAAGAAATTTTTCCTTAAGTTCCTGTGGAACTTTTGGTGCTTCAGTTTGTGGCCATTACCACTAGTTCTCTCGGTGGCCACCAATGAAAAGAGGCATCTACATAAGGACCAGAGTAACTAGATTTCCCTCTCCCAGAAGTTATTTGGCTCTCAGTGAGGTGGAAGTGACCTGGCCGTACAGGTGGTGACTGCTCTTCAAGCTCAGGATGTGCAGATCTCTCGGTCCTGACACGGGGGACGGCAGCACAGAAGAGCTGTTGCTCTTCCTTTGTCTCCTTGTGTGGCAGAGACGAGGAAAAATGAGTTTTCTGGTGCTTTGTTCTTAGAAAATTGCACAATGATGTTTTTATAGTCTACCAGGTGCCTGCGCATTTATCACCCATTGTGCTTTGGATTGCAAATAGGAGCTTTTCTTACTACTTTTTCAAATAGTAACAGAAACTGGGGAAGGGGGTGAACACCAGCTGGGTTTTTTAAAGGGCTGGATAATTTTATGATGTCTCTGACTACACATGCAAATATCAAAGGCAGCAAATCTCTTTCTTCAGGCTGCCAGCTGTCCACTGTGGGACTGGAAGGACTCTTTTTTTCCTCTCCTGCATCATACTGGCCAGGTGTATTTTCATTGCTTCTCTTTCTCTGAAGCATCAAACATAAGCAAATGTCAGGGGCAGGCAGTGAGACCTGACGGACCATCAGTTTGCTCTGCTGTGACATGTCCTGAGCTGTATCACATTGGCAGAGCTCTGGTGAAGTCAATATGTAGCTGTGAAAAAAATACACATTAGTTATTGTCAGCAGCCCTTCAACCCGCCATCCATCATCTGCCCACCACTTTATCATCGGCATCACACATGAGCTGAGGCTTGAAGGATTGGAGAAAGAGATTGTTAAGGTGTGGAAATGGAGCAGCTTTCCAGCTGGGATGTATTACTAGGTGATGCCGGAGCTGACCTGCACTTGTGGTGTCAGCAGCAGCCTGGACAGGTTCCTGCATGGGCTTCCCATCACGCTTGACCCTTGAATTGCAAGCAGAAGTAAATGCAAATGGGATTTGGGAAGCGTTTTGGCTGTCACTTTGGAGCTGAGCATTTCCTAGCTCCTCTAGTCTCCCGCTTCTCCCAGCCCCAGTCAGAAAAGGAGCAGGAAAAAGGAATGGTAATGGCCAGGAAAATCCCCCCAGATTTACCAGGCCCCATTAGTCCCACTGCTTGCAACCACCTGGAGGAGCAGTGGGAAAATCACTGCCCTTTTGGCACCTGCAGCCTAAGAAAGCAAAAGCAAACAGCAAAGCACATCTGAAACGGCAGAATTATTGGCTCGTTCATGGCATTGCCAGGCCAGGCTGGGCACCATCCTGGAGCTGGTATCTGAGCGTGAGCTGGGTCCTCACTGACACCCTGGCTGAAGGCAAACAGAGCCGGCGCCTTGGTTTAGATCCACTTCTTTAGGTTAAACTTTTGGCGCTTTCAGGTCATTAACCATTTCTTCTGTTGAATATGGAGGTCTCTTTACTACTGATTCTGTTCGCTGTAGTATTTTTTCTATTAAAAAAAAAGGCTTTATATAGAATTATACAGGGGCAGGCATGACGTGATATGAGTGAAATCCAAGTACTACAGAAATCTGAAGGAGTTTTGCTGTTGGAAACCTCATTTTCCTTCATAGGTTCTGGAGAAATGACTCAATACCCCAATTATGTTTTTATTTTTGTTTTGTTTTGGGGTTTTTTTGCAGAGCACTAGTAGAGGATTTGAGTGCAGAGGATTTTTCCAATGATGGGAGGGCTCACTGCCTACAGACCTTCTACTGAGCAGGAACTGGAAAAGAAAATATTTGCAAGGGTGTTAAATCCCTGGGAATAGGCACAGCCTTGGCCTGTTAGTTATTATTTCGTGTCCCCTGACTCCCTCTTTTTGCCAGTTATACCTGTTGTTACAGTCCACAGAAGGAGATTCCACTCAATATTGAAGTGTTTGCTGAACCAGCCTGTGTGAGGTTGGAGAACCTGGTAAAAGGCACTTGGCATCTTACCAGTAAAAGTGTAGGTCACATCTAATGATGGAGGGTCCTTTGTCTTTATCTCCAAAGCTAAGACAGTGGCACAACATGAGGAGGATGCATTTAAGGCAGAAGTTACCTGCCATTCCTTAAAATCATGGTTATTTTTCATTTGGTGGAACATTAAAAGGAAATAAGAAGGCAGTACTTGGTGAAAAGTGTGTATTCTGCTTGTTCTCACTTTTTATTATTATTATTAGAAAAAAAGATTTACTTTGCCTGGAACTTAGCTGTGCTCGTAGCAACTGTGTGTCCCTACAATATCCTATATGTGTAGTTTTTCTGTTGAGCAAACAGCAGTGTGTTCAGAAGACCTAATGGCAAAGTCAAGTCAAGGTCAACAGGAACACCCTCACATCTGGAGGGAGAAATACAAGACAAACCTGACTTCAGGAGCAGCCTCAACCTCTTCTGAGGTGTGAAGGAAATGCTGCTCGTCAGATTCTGGCTAGCACATGAAGCTCTGGGTTAATTATTTAAAAAGTGTAGACCTTGATGGCTTTTATGATGGTAATGAAACAAACAGCCTTCACATCAAAGCAAGCAGAAGAACGTAGGAAAGTTCAGACATCCTGCAAGGATCTTGGAGCTGTTTGGTGGGTTGGGAGAAGGAGGTTTTGAGGTTGACATCAAGGCTGTAGTGCAAATTTTCCTTGCAGAGGAATGGCCTCTGCAGATCTCCTCCTCCTTACCAGTCTCAGCTGAGAAACCAAAGGCAAAGAGAGCAATTCAGACATATTCTGCTCCCTCCAAAACATTCAGTGATGCCTCTTGAGACCCATGCTTTGTGGTTGATGGATTTTCATGGCCTCCTCTGGGACCTCTGCAGGCTTTAGTGGATTTGAACATGTGGAATTGTCAAGTGGTTGCTGGCATTTTTGTTCATGACACAAAAAGCATTCTGCTGTGGGAGTTTTCCCATCTAGAACCATATTTTGTGTGTCACCTGCTGTCGCTTTGTCATTTGTCACCTGCTTTGGGTTTGCTGTATTACAACATTTCTCTCTTCTGTCTCATAGGGTTCATTGCTTCCACTATCTCATCCCGCTGGCTAAGCAAGGGAACTACGCCATCATTGCCAACGTGGAGAGCATGGATTACGACCCCCTCGTGGTCCGGCTCAACAAGGACATCAGCGCTATCGAGGAAGCCATGAGCGCCAGCCTGCAGCAGCACAAGTTCCAGTACATCTTTGAAGGTCAGGCACTCATCATCTGTGGCTGCTGTTGTCACAGAGGAGGATGGGGAGGAGATGAAGGAGGTGCTCTACAGTGTTTGCTACTACCAAGAGTTTGGTTCAGGTTCAATGACTCCAGCCTTGGCCCAAAACTGAAAAATCTGTGTGGGTAAGACACAGCTTGATAAGTGAGTTCCATGGAAATGCAAAACCCTGTTGCCTCCACCCATTTCTGAGTGTGTGTGGCTGAATAGGAGACATGGGTTCGTGATGAAGTCAACTTAGTGAAAGCGATAAGTTGATAAACACGCAGCACAAGTTCTCCATGGGAAGCCATAGAGCGTGTGCATTTATTATGAGCACAGCTCTATTACAGCACAGTTTCTATCCAAAGTGTAGCCATTCCATTTCTAAAATTAAATTTAGAGAACATTAGCTGTTCTGATGTCTCATCTGTTCTGATTACCTTTGAGAATATAAATCACGTTTTGGTTCATCTCCCCTGTATTTATTTGTGGCGCTGACGCACACTTTTGTTGCCTGTGTGGCAGAATATCATTTTATGCCTTGGTTTTTCAAAGGCAGGAGAGGGTGGGGACTGGAGATGCTCCTGTATATTATGCCAGCAGGGATCAAGACTTTCCTGGCTTGCTTAACCTCACTGTGCACTGCTTACTGGTTCAAGAGAAGGTCTTCAGTATCTGTAAACCTTCCCCACGTATCCATATAGCCATCTGATGGTACAGTGTTTAGTCCACAAAGTGCTTGTGTTGAACAAAAATACTGGAAACCTTGCCAAAAGCAAGAGTGGAAAATGCACTACCAAGGGACAATCACTTGGAGGTGGACAGAGCTGATCCTTCCTGACCTGAGTGATCACCAGCACATCGAAGACCCCTCTCCTACCAATTTGGTCTATGGTGTCTGCTCAACTTAAGCAAAACGGCTCTTCACAGAGACATAGGGACCACTAGGCCAGAAGATTAAAACACAGAGGTGCTTCCATGATCCGAACTGGTCAGAGATAAGTTGTACATGAAATATATTGAAAGGCAGCCCGTATTTTCCCCCACAGGTTACTTTTTCTGCTATTATGCACTGAGCATTTACCAGAAAAAAATATCACCTTTTTCCTTGATTATTGGTTGAAATGCTGCAATTTTGTAAGAGCAGTGATCCATCACCCTGATGGAGAGAGGGGGACCAAAAGAGTCATCATTTGAAGCTCCATTATAAATCTAGTGCTCCGTACATTTCTGAGAAATCAGTGACCGTGTTAATGCAATTAGGAGTATTCATGGTTATATTTTTACTAATGAAGAAAACTTTGAGGAAAGACCTCTAAAAATGTTGAAATCTTTCACAGATAGGCCCTATATTTCCTGTCCAGACTGCATGCACTGCTTAACAATCCCATTCACTCTTCTTATAATGAATTATTGTCACTAAATGTCTTCCTCCTGTGACCTTTCTATTTGTTTTTTCCCCTTCTCGCAGGCTTGGGGCACCTTATTTCCTGCATTCTTATCAACGGTGCCCACTATTTCAAGCGCATCAGTGAATCCGGCATCAAGAAGATGTGTAGGAACATCTTCATCCTGCAGCAGAACCTGACGAACATCACAATGTCCCGAGAAGCCGACCTGGACTTTGCAAGGTGAGCTGTGAATGTCATCGTATCAGTCACTGTTTGGATGTCCACATGTGCAGCCATGGCTCCTTTCAGAGGTTAAACCATCCGTTGTGCATGCAGGTGGATGGATGGATAAAATGAAATTAAAACAACTGAAGTGTCCATCATAGGGGTCCCTTTTGAAGTGTCCATCATAGGGGTCCCTTTCCCCCTTGTTGTACAGGAGGTTTAGCTGAGAGATCTTCTTCTGAAGGGTCTGAGCAGGGTCTGAGCTTAGCATCAGCTCAGCATGGAGATCCCACCAAAATATCTACCTGTTGGTGCAGTTCTCTGAAGACTTAGACCCAGGAAAGGAGAAGCTCTAGGTGTAGGAGTGGATGGAATTGAGACTAGGTGGATCTTGGGCCTGATGAGTTCTTCTTTGACTACAAGCTGGTAATTTTTTGAAGGCTTAAGCTTACCGAAACAGTGTGTGTCAACCTAAGGGATTCCAGATGTCTCCCTTCAACTTCTGTTGCTCTTGCTCTTAAAAATAATGGTGATATCAAAATAGAAGGCTTAAGCTTACCGAAACAGTGTGCGTCAACCTAAGATCCAGATGTATCCCTTCAACTTCCACTGCTCTTGCTCTTAAAAATAATAGTGATACCAAAATGAAAACAAGACGTGTCAGCTTGCAAGTTCTTCACTCATCTTGCTACTTCATTTGCAGTGTATTGCCTAGATCTCTGAGGCAGTAACAGGTTCAGTAACGGGTATCTGAGCCAAAGGAAGAGCCTGGACGTTGCATTTTAAGGCGTGTAGGTCAAATGACACAGGTTTGCAGGATGCCTCGATTTGAACCAGTACAAACACTGGACATTGCTGGTGTCACTGTTGGGCCATTGCTCTTGGGGACTAAATTATGAGAGAAGCTTGACTGCTTCAGACAAGGGAAAGGAGGGTATGACTGAGTGCCTCATTTACTTGGGCTCTCATATGGGGAATGATCTCATTATTGAATTAGTCTGTTCATAATAACATTGACATGGGGAAGTTATGAATGCTGAGGCCTGAGGGAGGCAGAGAGAGAGATCCATTACTAACTCTCCAAGGAATATAATTCCCAAATTCAATCTTTCCCTTTTAAATGTTTTTTTTTTCCTTATTCAGTTGAAATTTTAAATAAATTAGCCCGGATTTTTGGCAGGCAGAACTAGCCTTGAGCATGTGCTAACACAGCTGGCACCCAAGGAACGAAACGCTGACCAAGTGCTGCAGGAGGTTGGCAGAATAAGAGCAGCCCTTTTCTGCAGAGGTGTCTGTGTGTCGTAGGGATCGAGTAGCAGCAGAGCGGTGACTTCCAGTGCTGCAAAATTGGATGTGGGGTTCGAACGGACGGGCGAGGAGGGAACACGCTCCTCCTTGCCCATCTCGTGCTGCTCTGTGAGGAACCATGTGCCAGACCAGCGGTTTTCGGGACGTCAAACGTGGGTACCAGCCCTCTCCTGACACGAGTTACGTGGCAAACAGATCTCCTGTGCCCTGTTAGCTGCTTGGCCACCAGCACCGAGAACTGTGGAGCTCACAGGCTACACTCGGGCCTTTTGCACAGCAGCAGCATCTACCTGATGGTTCCTGTCATGCACATTTCCTCCCATAATACAAATTGGACAATGTCTTTTTGTAGCTATTCCGACTGCCTGGCTTCCCTCCTTCTTTTGGGGCTGATTCCTGTGATATCAGAGTGTGTTTTATCCCTTTGTTCTTTGGATGACTCCTGAATGCTTATCGTGTGGATTCCCCTTTTACATAAACAAGTCCTCCCTTGCATCCGAACCCTGCCCTGCTCACCTGAATTTACAATTACCTGAGCAAGTTCTAATGTTACCCTGGGGATCCCAGTTACCAAGGTCTATTCAAACGATAAAATCAACATAACAGTTCACCCCCCAAAAGCATAAGATGAGATCAATGTAGGATAAAAGTGATTTGTATTTCTGTGATCGCTCTCATATATGAATCTTTAAGCGCTTTGTGCTGTAGCTATCAGTTTTTGCCTTTTTGAAGCTGAAAACCAGAGAGCGAGTGGTTATTTTGCATTCACAAGCAGGGTCAGAGCTGGCTGAGAAGTGTTCACTTGCCCTCTCCTTTTCTCCCCTGCCCTCCTGCTAGCTGGGGTGGCCTTGCTGCCTTGCTTCCAGGTGGGACATAGCTGTTCATCGCTATTTCTAGGTGATTTTACAGAGGTTATTTTAGAAGTGGGTGCAAGCCAGCTTGTAACACGCTGTGCCATCTCCGTTTCTGCTCTTAGCATCTGCCCTTATGCAAAAGAATTCAACATTTATTCCAATTTCTTTATGGAGCTTGTTTAAAAGAAGACTTAGGCTCTTATATAGGATCTTTTGGACAAGGAAAGACACACTATTTCCTTTTCCCCCTTTTCTCTGACTTTTATGGAGCTCCTTGTCCTCCAAGTAGGAGCTAAGTTGCATTCGAAGCCAACTGACTAAATGCTTGTCCCAGACGGGCAGTTTGGTACCCGTGTTGCTTCCTTACCCTCTTTGTATTTGCATGCCCAAAAGAGCAGGTCAAGGAGCAAAGTGTCACAGTTGACCATCAAGACATCATTCTCCTTACAGTATGTCTTAGGTCTGGAGCAGGTACTAGACAGTCTTTTTCCAAAGGTGGAGGACAACAGGCTTTTGCACAATGTGCTGCTTTGGGAGTGCTGCCGCGCAAGGAGCAAGTTTGCTTCAGCTGAGCTTTGCTTACAGGTTCTCACCTGAAGGTAGAGATCCCAGAATCCCAGAACGGCTGAGGTTGGCAGGGACCTCTAGGGATCACCCAGTGCAGCCCCTGCTCCAGCAGGGACACCCAGAGCACGGGGCACAGGGTGGCATCCAGGCGGGTTGGACATCTCCAGAGAAGGAGCCTCCACAGTCTCTCTGGGCAGCCTGTGCCAGGGCTCTGGCACCCTCACACCAAGGAAGTTCTTCCTCACATGG
>NW_010581796.1:7275-35938 GCF_000705375.1 Tinamus guttatus | reverse complement strand
AAATATCCCAGATACCTTCCATTTAGTCAGACAAATTAATGTCAGACAACTTTGATGAAGCTTAGCTCCTTGATTGTCCCAGTGCTGTGCATACAGACCTATGTGCTATGCACTTGAGAGTTGATAACCCTGTGAAAGGAGAAGGGTGGGGGGGAACTGTAATATTGCTGACCTAAGTCTCCATAATCAGGCTTTCATGCTAAACCTGTATGATTACTATTTTTACTACTCATCTCATTTCTGAAGCAAGTGAATTTTACCAGAGTAGTTGTTATGAAGGAAAATATCTGAACTGGCAGGTTCTCTTAAAAGCTATCTTCAAAAGATTCAGTTCCTGTAAGCATGAAAAATAGATTTTTATATAATTCTAGACAAAAAAAAAAAAGTCCTACATTATTACAAGGAATGGTGCCACCATTTCCTTTAGGGCTATGTGTCATCCATGCAGTTATCCCACCAAAGTGCATGGTTTCCATCATTTTCTGAAGTAGCTGCAGTATTGTGGTGTAAAAACAAAATCAACAGCACTTAAGGCTGCTAGAATCCACCTCTTCAGTCTGTAACAGTCCAAGGTGTGCACAGAAGTGCATTGCTGTCATCTAGTGATGAACAATGATGAGTTTGCTGGTTGCCAATTAACTGTAGAGATCACGAGCACGGCTCATGCAAGTTTGCCAGCCAAATCTGCTCTGAAGAGAGCAATAGTGAGAGCTCTAACAGATGCTCAGGCCTGGATCACGGCCAGTCCTGCAAGGAAAGGGGCCTGTGAACCTTGGGGGTCCTGTGATTTCTCCTCTTGGAAAGGCATCTACAAGGATGCATTGGGAAAGGCAGAGAGACCTCATTGCTGCAGTCCTCAGCCTTGCTTTAGTCCAAGATATCAGAACCTGGCTCTCAAGAAAGGAGGGTTGTGGAAGGTCTCAAAAGATGCTGGGGGCTCTTGCGCTGTCTATGGTAAGGCAGAAACGGTGCTTAAGGGCCTGCCTAAAGTACAAGGGAATGCAGAAAGTTTGGGCTGTCTGGACATCAGGAACAAGATCATCATGCAATAAGAAGTTGTGGGAAATACCTGTGACCCCTTGTTGCCAGCTTGTACCTTCACCCAGTGCAGTATATACTGCTGGTATCCCAACTGATAGCAGAGTATTCCAGGAAAAAAACAACTCCTGATACTAGAAGGAGGAACAACCTGTGCTGCCTCTTTCCTGCTTTGAAGATTTCATTCTCATGTCGAGTCACAAAAAATTGGCTGCAACTCAAGAAACTGGAGGCTTAGTTGCCTTTCAAGTGTTAGGGTTACCTAACTCTTACATAACTACAATGTCCCATCCCTCTTCAGATTTCATTAACGGCCTCAACCTTAATGAATGTGCAGTAGCCAATGAATTTCCCAGCCTAATTACATGCAGGCATGTGTCAGGCTGCATTTAGAGTTTCTTAAGCATTTTTATATCTGCCACCTTGCAGCTCTGATTAATGTTGTCTGGCGCCCTAGGATTGGTGTATGCCAAGTCTCTCATAGAGAGGATTCTCTTTTGTTTGCCCCCGTATACCTGATTTTTGAGACTATGATGTTACTATCTGTGGGATCTGAGGAAAAGCTAACCTGCTAGGATCCTAACTGCAGGAAAGCACATGGCACCTTCAGATTTATGGCAGTAAAACCTTTGTACTCTGAACATCAATAGTGTAATACAAATCACATCCAGAAGCACCAGAAAAGCTTTTCCTTGATTAATATTCTGATGTCTGCTGGCATTCTGTTTGACAGGGGGATTATCCTTTTGTGATTGCAGACTATAATCATGCCTCTTGCTTGTCTATCAGTACCATGTCCCAGGGTGGTGGGAAGAGTAACTATATCAGCTCTCTTTCATCTTTCCTTCTAGTGCTATTGATTATCATTTTCACAGGCTCTCTCTGAGTTTTGCCTTATGGAAGGTGACTCTTGCAAGAAAATGTTAAAAAAGCCTGCTGAGACCCTGATGAGCAAGGTTCTATCTGTGACCAACTATTGTTGTCTCTTTTGGTCTTATTTCTTGCTATATAAAAGAAATTGGTGTTTTTTTTTTTTTTTTTAAATGGGTCCCTTCTGCTCTTCATGTTTGTATGCCATTTGCTTGTTCCTTGAGAAAAGGCAAATGTGTTTCTCCAAGATTAGTAGGGTGCTGAAATCATGGTTTGCATATTTAGATCTATGTACTAAAGCTTAATGCATAAATGCCCTTTACAGGAAGAGCTTAGAGATACTAAGATTTTAAAGACTTTTTTCTTTTTGACCCACAGCTTGAATGATTGGTTGGGAACCTAGCCTGAAATTAATTGTTTCAAAAGAAGAAAGATTCTTTATTACATATATATATATATAGTTGGCCATTTAAACATAGCCAGAATTTAGGCTGTAAAACTTGATTTGTTCAACAGCTTTCAGTGCATTTGGCTGTTCTGACTATTCTCACTCCTTCTATAGATATCTTAATTATTGAGGTTGAGAGAGGAAAGGCTCTTACAATGATAGGCTCTTGGGGTACGTGATGAAGCATCACATGTGATGAAGCGTGAAAAGCGTATGAGTTGTGAAGCCATGAGCCTAGCTGAGCATTTGAAGTCATGTACACCCCTAAAAACTGTTACACCAACCAAGAAAAAATGTAAAATATTGTTTCCTTTTGACAAGTCCCAACCATTTAAAAAAAAAAAAAAAAAACTATTGGAAAAAAATCTATCCAAAATGCTAATTCTTGTCAGAAATAGTATATGCTCCATTTTCTTATAGAAAATATATTTTTACATTTGTGGTGAACTTACTACCTTAATGTTTTGGTGGTACTAGTACATAAAAATCACAGTAGTTTTAATATTTCACAATTTGCTAGGAGGGGATACATACATAGAAGACGAAGCTTGTGGTTTGTGTTTGCAGACTCTCCATCCTGTAGCAGGGAGAACAGCGTGCCTCTTGTTGGTTTAGGCATGATACCTAATAGGTAATTATGTTCATCTAACTAAATGGTGATTAAGTGCTGTCCACTAAAGTTTTAAGGTTCATGCCCTGGAATTCTTTGGGATGAGCTATGTCTGTTGGAATATTTTCTTTTGATAAAAGCAGAATGTTTCATTCCAGTTTTAATGATTGTGACTTTTAAAAAATAGATTCCAAGAGCTCACATGAAGAGTAATTTTAAAAAGAAAAAAGATTCTATGCTGGAAACTTCAAAATTGTCATTAAAGGCAGACATCTATGTCTGTACCTAGTTTCAAGGAGAAATAGTGAGGACAAAAGCTATGGGAAGTCTGGTGAAAATTAGACCATCCAAGTAAATAATAGGATCAGAGGACAAAGAAATTAATACTTTGAGATCCAGAAGAGGAGAGAACTTTTTGAGTGAGGCTTGAAAAGACAGGCAAAAAAATATATATATATAAGTGTTGGAGAAAAAGGCCTTTCCCTGAGAGTTTGTTATTAAGTGATGGATGATAATGGAAAAAATGGAGAGGCGCAGGACAGCATGATGGTGATAAGAGCCCCCATAAAGCTGCAGGAAATGAGGGAATTCAAGTGTAACTCTGGGTAGATTGGGGAAGGCCAGTGTGGGTGATGATGGCTGTGATGTGGAGGGGAAGAAGGTAAACTTCACCTCACGTACAGTGAGTGCGCTGGAGAAAATTCCTGGAAGACTTTATCTGAGCCATCTGCCCCAATATGTACCATAAACACCACTTATCACTCTCACTCTTTTCTATCCCAGTGCACTGTGTAACATGTTTAACCTTTTCAAGGGGAAATGCAACAAGCAGAAGGGGGGAAGTGTGGTCTAACAAGGAAGATTTAGTTAAGACTCAGAGGATCAGAGCCTTTCAGTTAGAAATCTAAATAGGACTAGATGAAATAACAGAGGAGGTGCTGCCCCAGCACATGGGGAAAAAGCATCTAAAAAACCTGAATCTATTGTTTTTAGAAGAAGATTCCCGTATTGATCCCTTCTCTTCAGCAGCAGGTACCTATGCAGCATATCAGCTCTGTGGGAGGCCACAATCAATAGCTCAGTGCAATGGTCTGACAGTTATTTACTTATCAGCTCATTAGGGTGGGGAGAGTAAATTGCACCTCTCATAATTGCACTATTGACTGGCACATGGCAGTATGGTTTTGTTGCTGTTTTTTGACAGTCTAAATGAGAAAAAAAAAACCCTTCTATAATGATGAAATATTCTTGTAAAAGCAGAGTATCAAGGAAAAAATACAAGCATAATAAAGTGTAACCAGGAAAAAGGGGTAGGGGCAGCTCAACCCTGAATAAAATGGAATTCCTAATTTATATTAATGGCATGGACATGGCTGGAACTGGCCAGCCATGCAAGCTGAAATCCTTTGCTGTAATCAATGCTTGTGCAGTGGTATCGAGGTGGGAAGAAGATGATGTTTCATGTCGAGGTGATGTGGCAGTGACATGATGCCAACAGCTGAAGAAATCCAAACAAATTCAAAGCAGATATATGTTTTTAGGTGAGCTTAACAAGTAATTAGAACAAGTTACTAAATGATAGGTGACTCTCTCTTCAAGCCTTTGAGAAAGTCTGCAGCCTTTAGTTTAGCTTTAAGTGATCACACTTGTGCACTATAGGGCTAACTATATGAAATTTTGTGGCTGTGTTATGCTAGTAACTGGACAAGATAATCGCTTCTGGAACTAAGCTCTTTATCAATCATGTCAGCTTTCGGGGTAGCTGTCAAACTTGTATTGGAATTTTGTCACTTTGACCATGTAGAATCAGAGAAGGGTGGTAAATGTGCCTCATCAAATGTCAGATATAAATGGTCCGGCAGCATTGCCTGGCCAGCATGAGAGTGGTTCCTTCTTTAATCCATGATCTGAGAAGGAAAGTTCCTGCATCACCTGTCATCTTAGGTTTTGTGACCTAGGACAGCTGTCGGCAGCAGAACGGAATTTGGAACAAATAAAACAGATGACTACTTTTGCTCTGCTGTCGATGGATAAATTTGCTCTAGACAATGACCTTGGTCTAATCCAGGGTGACCGATCTATAAAGTTGACCCTCTTCCACAAAAGCCTTGTTGATATTCTGGGCACCCTTGTGCCACAAAACACGTAAGCCAGGATTGCACCAAGGTAGAAACTATAGGATCTGTGTGTACATTTACATCTGTCATAGTACAGGAGCCTCATTCCTGTGCTGAGCCAGCTCAAGCAGACCTGAAAACCAGGGCTGCAGTTTTCTTGATTGCTTGCCAAGTTGCTGCTTTTTCAATTGCCTATCATTTTGTACACTTATGACATGAGACATTAATAGTAGAGACTGACTCTTCTTGATTTGATATAATATTGAACTTTTTAATTTGCTTTCTACATCACTCTTCTTGGGGGTGAGCAAGTATATTATCAGGTAGACAGTGACTGGAATGTTGGATCCAGATACTTCTACACGTTTTGTGAAGCAAAGCACTCCAAGAAGCTAAAAAACTAATTTATGAGAACCATTCAGAAAAGGAAAACTGTCAAGAGAAGTGTTCAGCCCTCGCATTGATTTTCTGTGGCTGCTTGCATTCTAAACTTGTGGTTATATTCATTGCCTGAAAAACCCTGACTCCTTTGCAGCTCTCCTCAAAGGATGCATTTTGTATTTTTGATTATAGGTTTATAAGCTCTTTTTTTCTCTCCTGGTTTTCACTGTCAGGAAGGAACCAATTTTCCCATTGTAAGAACTAAATGACACTAAGGGCTTTTTTCTAAATGCATTAAGTACAAGGTTTACTTGCTGGATAGTGTGAAATATTAAGGCTGGCTGATTATTGCTTGTCTCAAAAGCAATCTTGCAAAATTAGACAGCAGTCTGTGTAAATGGGCAGGATTATTGCTAAAATATTAGAACTTGACCCAGCTAAAAGGAGCTGTCAGTGGAAACTTTTCCATTAGTTTCAGTATGCCCTAATCAGGCTCCTGTAATAAAGCAGCGCTTCTGAAACACGATGCTTCAGGAATGCAGGTGTAGCTCATCTACGGAGAACTCAATAGCAAAGATTAATAAACACAGTTAATTTGTAAAATGTTTACACAAACACTTCCACAAAACAACATAATTTCTATCCAGAGCCTTTGCATTCAGCAGTTCATGTCATTGAGGCCTGTTTTGTTTGCTAGTTAGTATAAATATTTTTATTTATATAAAGCTTTGCAGCTGCATGAAAAGAGAGCGTGATAGCACGCTGTCTTGGCTGACAGCTTTTTTTTTCAGAAAAATAAGTCCCATGTCAAGGTGTGCAAGCTAGCACTGGAAGTGGTGCCGTGGCTATTGCAGAGGTGGTGGCAATGCTGCGATGCTGCGAGCGGCTGAGGGGGTCCAGGATGCAGTGTGGTGTGTGCTGATCCGTTAGCACTGGCCAGTTAAACATTTCCTTGGTCTTTCATCAAAGAGACTCCCCCCAGACTATTGTGCTCACGAGTGGCAAAAAGAAACTGTGTCTAACAGCTCTGTCCTTACCGCTTTTACCTGCTCTCCTTTAGCACTCTGAAATGCAAAATATCCTTCTCTTTCCTAAGCCCTCAGGAGTGTCCTGATTGACACCAGAGAGTAGCAGCCAAGTTCTGGGTGTAGTGACGTGTTAGCAGTGAAGCTGAAGAAGCCCAAGCAGCGATTAATAAATCATAAACTGTTTTCTGAATCCTGTCTTAACTATTCTTTGATCCCAGGACTGTCTTGCCAAGATACATTAAAGGCAAATAGCGTTTGAAAAAGTAAACATAATGGTGAACAGGGCTGCATCTTTCTGAGAATATGTCAAGAGAGTGAGAGGTACCAAAAAGAGCAGCCGTGCACTGGAAGCTGTGCCATGGATGCAGTCTGTGTGCCTTCCTGTGTGGTTTCTGCTTTGCTGTATTTTTTGGAAAAAAAAAAAAAAAAAAAAAAAAACCTTCTACTCCCATTTCTGTGTCTGCTCTGTCCCTTCCTCCTCTAACTAAATGGAAATCGATGCTTGAAGTTTGCCACTAATCTGCTCACTGGTAAGAAAAGTGCACAGAGCAGCCTTTTGCAGAACGGGCTGTTGTATGATGGGGATAATGGTCTCCAGATCACTTTCACACTGATCATCCTTTTTCTTATTTAGTTTAGTCTGACCTTTAGTTTAAAGAAATATGGTGTAATACTCTCTATGGAAAATGTTTTATGAGCAGAAGCCTTAAGACCATACAATAGTTCCTCTGGGAAAGCTTCATAACTGAAGGTCATCCTTGGGAGCAGATACTTTAATTTTTCATGGGTGCTTTAACTCTTCTCTGGATCCAGTATGAGAGAGAAATGCTCGCAAAGGCTCTAGGGTAAAATCATCGAAAATGTCTGCGAAAAAATAAAGTATCACCAGTGGCTATAACTTGAGGCACATCTGACCTCAGGATCAAAGAAGTGTTCACCTAAGTTGGGGCTGAAAAATCATCTTGGGGCCTGGGTGAATTATATACATGTATAAACTAAATGCTGCTGTGCTGCCTGGGGGTACTTGGGCTACCAACTCAGGTGAACACGTGTGACTTGTTCTGTCCCCTGGTTCTGTCCTAGGATAAGACTTTCTCTTTTATACAAATGAAGTGCTCAAGGAGTTGGATTTTTAATAGTGTGTGTGTGTGTATATTATATATATATATATTTAATCTTCTCCATGAAATACTTCAATGCAGATAAAAAGTTGCAAGTCCTACTGACACTGTAGGACAGGAAATGTAACAGATGTTGCTGTAACTCTTCCTTTTGTTATGGATGTGCAAATCTGATGTTTGCAGGGTCAAAGTGTTAGAATTGTTCCCAGCCTGCTCATGAAGTCAGACTGAGCCAGCTCATTTCCATGCTCTCTGAAAGTGGCTGATAAGCGAGTTCACTGGAGGTCTAGAACTGTGTTGTACTTATCTTTGTGAGCAGTCTCTGAAGAAATTATTTCTGTTAGTCTAAGAGAGCCAGAAAAAGTAGACAGCACACTGATCAAAGGGGTGACACTTGTTCCAAAGCTTTTCCCTGAAGAAAATATTATCTTTTTATTATCATCTCTCAGCTTTCAAAAGAGAGCACAAGAGTGCCTAGCTCTCCCAATCATACCATGATTTGTAACTTCTCTCCCAGAATCTCAACAATTTAGATAAAAATTCTAGTGAGACTTCTGCAAGAGTGGAATAGAGAATCATTGGCTTTGTCAACACGCAGAATTTAACTGTTTTCAGGTGAGCTAATCAATATCCCTGTTGGGGGGGAAAAAAAAGATTTACTTCAAATCAGAATTATTTTGAGACTTTTGGATAAATCTGGTCCAAAATGTAAGTACTGCTGCAGGGGCAGGCAGGAGGAAACCTCTGTGGAGAACCACGATCCTCTCATGATCAGATGGGGACTGAGAGCCAGATCTAAATGTTGGCATCCGACATTTTCTTTAGGTCACATATGTGTGAGACTGATGTAGGTCAGCACTTTACCACCTATTATTATAGCTGATGCTTGCCAAGGGCAAAAGCTTTGGCTGTTTACTTGCTTCTCATTGCCCTCCTAGCAATAATTTTGAACTGAATCCTGCTGGTGCTAGTGATGTTACTAGATAACTGAAGAGATAAGGCTGAGCAGGAACAGAAATTATTAACTAACAACTACTAGGATATAGGAAGTAGGGCAATCTCTTC
Organism: Tinamus guttatus; assembly: GCF_000705375.1. The sequence continues at coordinate 27,260 of NW_010581796.1, read as the reverse complement.
TGATTTCTTAAAACAAAATGTTGAGGTTGGGGAAGTGCAAATACTGAAAAGGTTCCTTTTGCAGGTAGGAAGCACTGGTGTAATTAAAGCTCACACTGAGCTTGCTAGGGCAGCTGAGCACTACTGAATTTCAGCTTCCGAGTTTGTCAGTATATCAAGGAAAAGGAGGAGAATGTGACTGGAAGCAGAGCACAGCCCATGTATGGAAAGATTTAACCCAGACTGAGTCAAGTTATAAATAGGAAGAGATGTCTCAAGGCCCTGTGCAATGTAGTATTTAAGATGAAAGCTTATTAAACTTGCTTGATATGTCAGTGACAAGGCACTCTGGGGACTCATTTCACTGCAATTTTTTAAAGGAGGTAAGAGAAGAAAATAAAATCTCTGGCAAAGCACCCCAGACTACTTAATAGTGGTCTGTCTTACCAATCTTACTATTTATGCCTGTTCTCTAACCTACGAAGTGTTTGAAGCCCTTGATGTTTCCCCTAAGTGCCACAATTTGTTCACAAACATTATCCATTCAAACAGAGTCCAAAAGTGTCTTTATTCATTACTTTTAACATCAAAGAGTCAAGAGGTCTTATGTGCCTTTTTTAAAAAAAAAAAAAAAAAAACTAGGCAGAATAGAAACTTAAACTACTCAGGAGATCAAATTTTGTAATGGAATTACCATATGTTTTGAGGTCTCTCTCTTTCTCAAAAAAATAGATCTTTATTTTTATTGTAAGTGGCTAGAGTTTTCACATGCTTGTGTAGAAACTGTAGTCTTAGGAAAACAGCATCCTGCAACTGTGTGCTGGGCTAATTCATGCTGCTTTCTTGTTTCTCAGAATTGTTTTTCATTCCTTAGGGAAAAATGTTAGTTAACTCTCCCTCAGGACCAGAAAGAGTGATGAAAATGAGACAGCTGAATGCCTAGGATCTCTGAAGCCTACTTACACTAGCCGAGAGAAATGTGGACCACAATGACTTATTGTTTAAACATCACTAGGAATGACAGCACTGAGAAGGCTTAGCCTTGAAATGTGCCCTTCTTGCTGTTTTGATGTTACTACCATATGACTGGTTGACATAAGGTCATATCTAACTGTACATGAGCAAGTTGTGTTTTAGTTTATCCTTTGCTATTTTTTTTAACTGGAAAAAATGGCTTGTTTTAGCACATTAAAATATATATTTTTATTGTAATCTACGCTTGATGATGATGAATCTGTTACAGGAACTAAAATGTTTCCTGCTTTCCTGTAAGGTACTTGAAAAGTTTTTAGTTTTGAAAATGTAAATAACCAGTGGCCCTGGTTGCAGAGGATGTGTGCTCTGTCTTTGGACCTCAGAGAAGGAAGATGGTTTGTTGTCTTCCAGCTGAGTTTGTTCTTAAGCTGAGAGCTGGACCTGGCTCGGCTAACAGTGCTGCTCACTGCAAAGCTTAGAGAGGTGCAATCCGATCAGTGACATCAGTGAAAACACTTTTCAGGTTTTTTTTCACTCTCCTATAAATGTCAAATCTTTCTAGAGTTGCACAGAAATCTGGTTTGGTGTGATGTAAATTGCTAGGCTCTTGGGCAAAAATAAGCATTAATTAATAGCATTAGGAAGTGCTCCTATCTAAGCAGGCTATCATGTACTGTCCACTGCAGAGCATTTTGCCTCTCTGAAGCATCTGGCTCTGGTTGTTGACTGAGACTCCATACAGGATTAGCCTGAATGCTTGTTTAATACAGGATGGCAATCGCTATCTCTTTTCAGAGTGGAACAGTGGATGTCTTTGATATTAAATTGTTTATGCACTTTAATGGTAAGTAATAAAATCCAAAGTTCAGGCTGCTTTGCAAAGTCTCAGATCTTTGTTCTGCTTTGTAGGTGTTACCAAAAGCACTTTACTAGCGTAAATGCCAGAAGTTAGCTCAGGCCTAACATTCAGTTTTCTTTCCCTTTTTGTTCCTATCCCTACCCTCATATTTCTGTATCTATTCTTTGACCGTCCTCTTATCTGATGTAAAACAAGATCTGTGTCTGGTTTTGCACACTGTGAGGTGTATTTGCTTTTGTTGCTTCGTGCCCTTTTTGCCTTTGCTGAAATACAGAGTTAGCATCAGATACAACACATCACAAAAAGCACAAACATTTGCTGGCCTTCCCTGTTCCTACCTCTTCTGCCACATGACTATTATTTTATCCCATTCTTTCTGTTTTTATCTGGCCTTGCGGATCATCTCAGTCTATTAACACACCAAAAGAAAAGGTCTTGTTCTCTGTTTCCTTTCTGTATTGTAAATAACTATTATACCAGTGGATGAAGAGCACTGCCAAGTGATAGTATCGTGTTGATAAAAACCTTGCATGGCTATTGCAAATGCACACAGTTTAGGGCATTAAAGAAATTGGATCAAAAGGGCACAGATCTTTAAAGATGTATATTTAGGAACTTATCTTCTATCGGGCTGCCAAATCTCATTCTTGATAATTTTTTTAAGGTTTCTTCAAACATCTTTTGTTTAATGTGGGAAGTGATTCATATTTAAAAACAAAGTTGTTGTCATGTCATGTAAAAATGTGTATTAGTCACATTTTGTGACAGCATAAACTGATTTTAAAAAAATATTTTTTTGACATTACTTTTTCTAACCAGTGGGAAATCAATCCCTCTAGCTGCCAGGAAAGATGTGGTTTACAGGTGTAGCCTTTTCAAGTGAGAGGATAACAAAACATGGCTTTGAAGTTATACAAAGGTCCATTTTTATAGGGCAATCTGCTTTGTCATTGGAGATTTATCCAAAAATCATGACCTAAGCCAAAAATCTATATAGGTAGTGAGTTAGTTATTAGAAAAAATGTGAAAATATACCTTAGTATGGGAGGTCAGAATCAGCACTTCCAAATTGCTTTACTTCTGGATTTTTGCATGGTCAGGAAGGAAAGAGGTATATTTAAACATTGTGAATTATCTCTTAAAAGTAAATGCAGAGCCTGCAACTTCCTTGCCCTCAAATGGGACACCTTTTTGGGATTAGGTAAAGACCTGGCGCGCACTAAGCTCATGCTTCCATTTTAATTCTCTGCTATTTTTAGCTTATTTTACAAATCTGTTTTGATGATGAACCCAGCTTCTGTTGGGCTTGCAGCCCCGTGAGGCCTTGCAGCCTGTTGTCCGGACCCAGGGCTCTGGACTGTATCCTTGGAAACCTTATCTCTCAAATTCCATGCATTATTCTGCAGGGTTGTCTTTTAAAATGCCATTGATGATTTGTTATCTAAATCAGATCACAAACTGCAGATATTTCTCCAAATTATGGAGTCCAGCATGTCAGAAAATTCACTGTTTTACAGGAGATAACCAGTAATCAGCCTTCTGTGCAAAGTGTACAGCAGACGAACTAGGAGGTAGCCAAAAGGTCAAACTTTAGGCTCCATCTGTTACATACTGGCAACCCTTGGAGTTATTTCAAATGAAAAACTCCCTTCAATACAGCATGCTTAATGCTCTCCATTTTTTGATACTGAAATTTTGCAAGTCATTAGTCTTTAAAGGACTCTGAGTGTTTTGAAAGCAAACATGCTGCGTGCACTGTATTTCAGAAAACAGTGAATGTTTAGGCACAGAAAGCCTCTCTTGCATAAGTGTTTTGTAAGTATTTTAGAACATTGAAATGATTCAACTTGATAGACTGAAAAGATTGGTAAATAACCCATGTACTAAAGAGTTTCTATCTGCTTATTAACACAGTCCACTTTAAGGGCTCCTGCAGGAGTTTATATGCAGCTAGAAAAATTCACAATGTGAGTTCTTCCTCAGGGAAATGAAAGGATATTTTGGGTTTTCATATGGGATTTTTAGATTTTTGTTTCAGCACTATTGTTTTAGGGAAAAAAAAAATACCCAGCAAAGGAAATACAGGGTGAATACTTACAGGCTAACTAACAGAAACAGTGAGCACATAAAAAGCCAGTGCTTTGAGGACAGACCTAATTTAAAGCAATTGGCATTAAGAGTTCCTTTGGCAAAGGGCCATATTTTCTAGCCCAGTAAGTTCACTTTGTCATTCAAAACTTAAATTGCCCAGAAACGATGGCACTAGAACCAGCTCTTATACTAAATGCCCACCATGCACATGTCTCTCAATTACCTATTTTCTCCCTAATGGCAAGGCCAGGAGGCGGATGATTGTGCAGAGCATGACTCAACTCTTCACTACCTTCCATCTTTTGTCACATACAAATGGAAATCACCCTGAGCTCAAGAGGAAGAGGTCTACTGAAGAGGACCACCTCTCTTCCTCACCTGTTCAGAATAGGCAACCCTAAAAAATGAAGCTGCTAAACTTGGCCTGTTCTGTTTGGCAGCTGGCTAGGGGCAAAGAGCCTCCTGGCTATTGAACATGACTCCTTGCAAAGAAGGAAGGGGAGGATAGCAACTGCAATCAGGATTTTTTTAGCATTTTGAAGATTCACACATTATATACTTCATCTATTTTGATGTCTGGCTGTTGTTTTGATGTCTCACATTTTATTCTGAATAATTTCTGTAGCTGGGCCGCTCACAACTGGAAAATATCACCATGTAGTACATCAGAAGCAAAAATCCATTACACCAGTCATTACCTGGAGATGATGCGAGGCTGCTTGGATATTATCATTCTGCTGTTCCCCGACTAAGTAGATGCCTTTTTAACCAGACTCATGTGCACAATCAAAATGTTCTTGACACACTCTGTAGTTATTTTATGGATGTGATAGCTGGGAGTTTGCTAAGTCTCCAAACACATGGAGAGATTTGAGCTGTATGGTATTTCATCTTCTCCTTCCACCTGCTCATGCAACTGCATTCCATTTTATTTTAATTAAAACCTAGCAGGTGCTTCATTAGGGTTGATCCAGACAACAAGGATGCCAATTTTGCAGCAAAATAAAAACAAAGTGCAACATCTAATATTCCTGTCACCTGATCCAGGAGGCAGTAGCTTTGTCCAAAGCACAGATTACTTTGCAACATGTCGAGAAAATAGTAGACTGCAAAGGTTATAATTGTGGCAGCTGGTTAATGCCTGATGATTACCTACCCATAACCATTAATGGAGAGGCAGAGCATTCACCTTTCTGCTGAGTGGCCCCGGCAAAGCTTGTGGGCATCCTGTTAGTTCTGTTATATCACTCTTCATCACAAAATTCTCCCTCACATCATTGCTAGGCTTGATCTGAGAAATAAATAATTCAGGGGACTGCACTGGGCTCGCGAGGTCTGAGGTTGTAACGGCAGGCTGGTTCCCACAGACAGCACCACATACGACATGAGTGTATTGAAATGCATCGGGGCCATCTGCTCCACGCGGCTGCCTTTGCTTTTCGAGCAGCAAGACTTGAGACAGAAGGGACAAATATGGTGCCACAGGGCAGAGTCCTGGGCTGCTTTAATACCTGTCTGGCTCCTATGTAAAAGGACTTAATGCCTGTGTGCTACATGTTCAGTAGGCACTAACAGCTGCTAGAAGAGAAGGGCAGTGGGATGTTTTTGAGCATCTTCCTCTGAATGTGTGAATCTGGTCATGGGAAGTTTGAAGGCTGCTTTTATTTAACATTTGGTAGGCTGATTATATTTTTAAAGCATTCAGCAGAGGGGAAAAAAGTATTAAAAAGCTTCAGGTGAGACTAGCCATGGTTTAGAAGACAATCTGGTTTCCTACAGTCCTGAACTTACTTTAATTATATATGTAGTTGGTGAAACATCGCATCGTGTCTTGTCATAATACTGATATTTGCATATGAGGCTAACCACTCATAAACAAAGAAGCATACCCAGAGATTTGTTATCTGAAGTATGAAGCAAATTAATGAACTAAGTGTTATTCAAATTTAATAGAAAGAACAACTTATAAAAGTTGTTCCCATTCCCACTGGATCTCTATATGCTGGAAAAGGACCTGAAATTTTAACAAAATTGAATGATAAGAGTTTGATATCACCTCTGCTGCTGGGGTTTCTATAATTTATGAACTCATGAAAATTCTGTCCTGATACAGCATCTGGTTCTCATTAAAGTTCTTCTGTTAGGCTGTTTTTCTAGTATGGTTGCTCAAAGGTCAAGTGACTGCTCCAAGGTCAAGTAGAAAGCAAATCATTCAGCCTGGCTTTTATCCCAGAAGGCTGAGTTTGACAAAGCAGCTATGTCAAGGGCATTAGCCATATCTGTGGCTTTCAAAATGTGCCATAGCACACTAGTGTTTACTCATCTAAAAAAGAACTTTGCCATTTCATCCTTTGTTGCACAACTTTGGCATTGTTTTGGAGTCTCTATATAAATTATTTCAGAAAAAGATGTGGATGAATAAAGTCTATAGACTTTTTAAAGAGTCTCTAAACTTTTTTTTTATCAGATCATAGCATCTGATACATGATAAAAGGTTCTGATATAGCTTCTGTCTGTACATACCAGTAATTACAGAAGCAAAATTGATAGCAGCACAGCTGGAGAAGAGTTATTAATTGAGTCTTGGAGCAATACAGTGGTAGCAAGTTGTTTTTTATCAGATATCATTCTAGAGTGGTACCCACGCATCTAGATAGTTTTCATTTTGAAGAAGTTAACTTTCAAACATGATTTTGTTTCCAGTTTAATGGATCTGTTATCTCTCTAATGCTATCATCTCACACATGATACAATACCCTCTCAGATTTCTCCATTCCCAACTCTGTCTTCATTCAATCAATTATCATTCTGTTAATTTTGAGTAGTTAGCAGTAACTTCTGGATGTACTGGATGAAACTGTGAACAAATCTAATAGAAATGGTGTTGACAACTTGCCATTTTTATCTACTTACAGCCATATTTTGACAGCAAGGTTATTTTTCCCTCATATAAAATTCACTCTTTAAAGAGTAAGTTCTATGGCTTTTTACAAATGTTACTTCTTTTATTTCCAAAGACCAAACAGAGAGAAACATGTGCCAGTGAGAAATTTTATCAGTTTACCCATTGTGAAATAGTGTTTACCATTCGTGAAATAGTGTTTTCTCCACCGACAAAGGACAGGGTGGAGTTTTTTGCCAGTGTTTCTGTCATTGCTCCCACTGTTCCATTCCGAGCCTAATCATCAGCCTTGGGGACTCTGTCAGAGCATCTTCTATTTGCCTGCCAATTGGAGTGATTCCCATCTAGATGAAGTTGATTGATACCTACTGTATTTGACAGGAAGTATTAGAAAAGCTTCAGAATTGGAGACTAATGCACTATTTATAGAGTGGCTAGAATGCACCAATGCCAACAAACTGTAACTTTTCACAGAGCATTAAAGAATGAAGTTTGACTTTCTTAAACTGGAGCAGAAGGTTGTGAATTTACGCTAAAATATCTGCTTGTAGGTGCTAGAAATGTTATACACTAGATAATAGAATTTCAGCTGAAAAAGATTAGATGTGTATATACCTTCTTCCATTACAAAGCATAGAATGAAGAATTTCAGCCAGGTAGTCCTGTGCTGAGCACGATAACTAGGGCTTGACTGCAGCACGTCTTATAGAAAGATGAAAAGGTTCGATTTGGAGACAAGGAGGTAGCGAATGGGCCACTTCGCTTTGTAGTATATTTCAAAGATTAATCACGAATTTGTAGTTGAATGTTCTGAAAAATGACTGTATGTTGATTCATCTGTTTCTGCCTATACTAAATTATCTGCTATTCGAAGGTTTAAGCGACCTTGCGAAATATCTAAAATACAATCTTTATTTAATAATTGCATCAGTTTCACCTCTGCCATCTCCCCAAACAGTAAGAAAGAGAAAAGGGGAGGAGGAGGAAAGAAGGAGAAAAAAGAACATATTTCTTTGGTATATATTGGGAGAGCAAAAAAATCTTAAATCATATTAGAATTTTTTTCCACTGTGTATTCTGACTTTGGGATGTCCTAAAATTGTCAACATTGAATCACTTTTTTCTTCAATCTATTATCAAATTATAATTCTATGTACATAAAATTCATTATATATATTCAGGAAATTGAGATCCAAATGTGCCATTGTGACCCCTCATCCCTTTGCAAAAAATGGAAGGGATAAGAAGGATGGGAATCAGATCACACAGAAATCAATGCTGCTGTGTCACTGGCAAAGTGAAAATTTCATCCAAAGTGAGATGACTTTACCTAGATGAGGATGCTTGCCGGATACTTTTATGGGGAATACACACAAGGATGTAGGAGAGATTTATAACTTAAAGACCCAAGTTCAATTGACTTTCAAGGACTGTTTCTTTTAGTCTGTGTCTACTCAGCACTTAGTGCAAAGTCAGAAATAGCAAATAAGAAAAATACCATGATAAGAAAAAGTATCAATACCATTTAAAGTGCTATTCTGGTGGTAAAAGCAGAATTAAGGGGACAGGGTTGAGCCATTTTAATATTCACAGTGTTTAGGATTGTTTGGGCCTTGTAAAAGATGTGCCTTTGCTGTTGGGTTTTTTGTTTGTTTGGGGGTTTCTTTTGGCTTTCTTCTTTCTGTTTTTGAAATTCTTTGGGCATTTTAAGATGTCTTTATCCTTTAGACTGGGAGCTCTAGCTTAGAATCATAGAATGCTGAAGGTTGGAAGGGACCTCTAGAGATCATCTAGTCCAACCCCCTGCACACGCAGGGTCACCTAGAGCACGTGGCACAGGACTGCATCCAAGCGGGTTTGAAGATCTCCAGAGAAGGAGACTCCACAACGTCTCTGGGCAGCCTCTTCCAGGGCTCTGTCACCCTCACTGTTAAGAAGTTTTTCGTTAAGTTCCTGTGGAACTTTTGGTGTTTCAGTTTGTGGCCATTACCTCTGGTTCTCTGAATGGCCACCAGTGAAAAGAGGCCAGCCCCATCCTCCTCACTGCCTCCCTTGAGGTATTTATAGACAGTGACTAGATCCCCTCTCAGCCTTCTCTTCTCCAGGCTGAACAGGCCCAGCTCTCTCAGGCTTAAGCTTCTTCAGTTAGAGGCTGACTCAAGCAAGATGTTAGAATATTATTTTACAGTATGTTATATATAAAAGCAGTAAGTATAATACCTGGAAGCCAGCATGAAAAGTGGGACAGGGTTATTGACAGAAGGGGAGTAAAAAGTGGTTAAATTACAGATAAATTTACATGGCTAAATTACAGCAGATTTAAATTCTGCTCATTAAATGACTGCAGTACTTCTTAAAATGCTCAGCAGACACATAGTAAAACAACATACACAGTGGAAAGCGTGAGCTGCAATTGCTTGGATTCAGAGCAAGGTTATCAGAGCATAGGGGCTGAGCCAAGACAGCCCTTCTGAGAGAAGAATGAGGATTAGATTTGCATCAGAGTAAACTCAGGGATAGCTAAACTGTAATTCTGAAACAGAATTGTTTTAGGCTGATCATGTACACTCAGAGTTACATAAGTGGCTTGTTCTGCAGCAGACCTTGTTCTACTATACATGAAGTAAAAAGTGCATTTAGAGCCACTGTACTCTTCCTAAATTAATGCACTGTAGAAATAGCAAACACAGCAGCCAATCTTTTGAAGTCAAGTTTAGCTTCCAGTTCCTGGAAATTGTGCTGTCACATACCTACTAGAACTGAAGTTATTTATAATGTATTAATTTATCAGGACTTATTAAGACTTCAGGCAGACAAGTTGGGAAGGCTTTGCTCACAGAACTTACTTGCTTCAGTGTGAGTAAGCAAATTCATATGCACAAATCACAGTGGTGATGAAAGCTTGTGTTTCTAGAAAATTTCTGTGAAACCTCCTCTGAATTTTCTAGAGATTTCTCTCTCCTGGATCAACTAATGTGGTAAGAAGAACACGGGGTCATGTTTAACAGGATAAAGGATCAACATTTCTTGGCAAGCATGTGCAAAGTCATCCTCTCATCAGTGTCGCCCTCCAGATGCTTACTGAAAGACAGAAGTCATCCTTCTCTAGAAGTGGTGGCAAATGGAGTAAAATACAGCTAGCAATCAGTCAGATAAACTCTACTCTATAGGTCATTTACTTAAAAATGCCTTAATATCTTTGCAAAAAACATCTTTTTCATCTCTCTGTGTTCTCGGCAAGCAAGGCTATTTTTTTATTATTAAAGTCTAACATACTTCTCATGAAAATTTTTAAATCTGCTAATACAGATGAATAACATGTGACAGATTTTCATCAAATGTGCTTTATTCATTTACAGATGTTTAAAGAAACTTTGTGCTGGGAGCACTGAACTGATTCAATCCAATCCTAAGCCCTCTGACAACAATATGAACATATAATTTTTGTGGCACGATCTCAGCAGAAAAGCTTTCCTATTAATATATTTTTACTGGCATCAGTGGGCTTAAATTGGAAATAGACATATTTATTCACCACCTAAATTTTTAAGCAGCAAATATTTTTAAACCCTTGCTAAAATATTTAAACCAGGCAAATAACAAGAAGATGATGGACGACAGAGATTAAATGCCCTGATTTATCCAAGTAAAGGGTATTTATGAACCTGGTACAAGGAACTTGCTTGTTAAACTGACTGGTGATAATTCTCTAGTTCTCTAATTGAATTGTTCCTACAAGGCTATTGAATTTGAGAATCTCTAAAAGGGTTCCAGCCCAAGGTTATAATCTGAACCATCTAACCCTTACAGATGTCCTTCACTAGCTCAGATTAACCTAGAAAGTGTTATGGAGCTGTCAGCAAGTTCACCCAAAATCAACTTCTTGGCAGAAAGCATTAATAAGAGACTTTAATGTGCTAACCTTGCAATCTACCATCTCCTTCTGCTGGGAGTGGAAGAGAGAAGTCAGACTTCCAAACTCTCACACTCCTGGTTCTCCATCAGGCGGTTCGGGACCTGTATTTCTGATTTAAAGCTCTTCATCTACATTATTTTTCTTCCCTTTTAATTTTTATTTTAGCAGAAGGAACTATCTGAAGGCATCCTTGCTCAGAAAAGATAAGAAAAAAGAGGAAGTAGCAGATGTACAGCTGTGATAAACTGTCACCACTTTTTGGCTTTTATGGGCTTGCAGGAGTTAACAGCAGCTGAATTACCTGCTTTTTTGTTTGCAGTTGATCTTTCGTGTGGCACTTGTTCAGTGACTGTTACAAACCTCAAGTTTCAGACTGTTATGCATATTGTGAACAACAGGTAGACATTTATTAATGACATTAGCTGTCTGTGGATCTCTGCTGACTAACTCTATGTCTGTTTGCCTTTCAGGGCAAGTTTGTGTTTGTTGAGGGTGATGTGGCTCTTTGGAAGGCAGCATGAGGATACTACTGTTTTCCCTTTTGTTTTTTACCTCATGTGGGATAAATGGAGAGACAGGCTGGTGTCCCTCCTGACAGAGCTACTAATGAAGCTTGTGGTTTCATTTCACCTTGCAGCCCTAGTGCTTGACAGTCATGAGCTCTGTCTGTGGCAGGGACTGGAACATGGTGGTGGAGACAAGCCTGAAGAACACTTTAAAAAAAAAAAAAAAGCCTTTCTTCTATGTTTCTCTTTGTAACTGGGACAAATAAGCAGATGAGGACAGAATCTAGCCGAGGATAAGCAAGATCACTGAATCCTCCTCTGCAGGAAGGGTGCATCGATTTGTTGGAAACCCCCAGGAGTAGTTGATGGATGATAGAGAAACAGTGGAACCGTTTAAGTCTAGTTTACTCACTGTTCAACCTCACAGTGTGATTGTTGAGAAGGTGGTTTTAGGAAATTTGGAAAGAATTCAGGTTGATTCTTCATGCTCCCAAGTCCAGCTGTGCTAGGAGTAGCTTATGAGGCTGGAGGCCAACTAACAAAACTCCAGGATCTAGTTGTAGAACTGGCCAGGATTGGCTGTGAAGGAACTAGAAGGTGATGTAAATTTTACTTCAGTGACTTGAAAAATATTTAGGCAGATGACACTTGATATTTTGGTAATGGAAATTGTAACATATACTTAGATGAGCATTCAAATAAAGGTGAGGGGTTGTTTTTATTCCTAACCTTTCTCCTGATCTAAAATATTACTTCAGGGCTAGGCAAGCTCTACAGTGGTGAAACAGTGAGGACAACGCTCAATAGGTTTGAATGAATGAACCAGAAATGACACTGAAATGATCAGAAGGAAAAGCCTTCAGACACACAGCAGCTGTCAGGCAGGAGAAACCCACAATATGTGACTTATTCCCTGAATTCACTTTCTCCATCACAGAGGAGAAGCCACCTCAGGACTGACATAGACACACGTCACGTTTTCACACTCATATCCGTGCTAGACAAAAGTTAAAAGTTTATTGGCACTGGGGTGAGTTGAACCATGGGTATTTGGGAGGGAAGGGTAAATCAGGTAAAACATGTTATTTCTAATGTCTGCAAGTCAGTAGTTTTGTTTCTAACTGGCAAGTGCATGAACGTGAGGGACTCAGTAAAATCTCATTATCAGACTTACGTACATGTGGGATGAGGTCTGGAAGTGGCTGTTTTCATGGCAGCTCTCCCCATAGGATATACCTCCAGTAAATGTACAAATAGAGGAGCTCCCAAAGCAAGACTGTAACACTGGAATGGCTTAATACTTCCAAATTTTAGGGCATGAAAATCACTAGATCATCTCTTCAAGTACATGGCTAAATTAACCTTGCAGTGTCAGAAAGCTCAGGGTCTGATTCCATAATGCATAAATATGTCCTGGCAGGAGAAAGGCAGCAGAGTTTCTTTCCTGAACTCCAAGCGAGGGCTGTCATTATTTATTAAAGAGCAAGAGAAAACTCAGGCACTGCTGACACTTCATCCTCTCCTAGTATTATTTGTGTACATGGTAAACAATCATTTGCAGAGAAAGACATCTCCACTCACCTCTGAGGAAGCAAAATAATGCTGAAATAATGCGGGTTTGCTTGTTTCGAAGGGCATCTCTATTTTTATTCTTGTTTAAAAGGTGGGGAGATGTGATCGATTCCTCTAACGCTTTCCATGCTCACTCCAGCATGCCTGAAAAGGGAGAGTCCCAGCAGAAATCTCAAGAGTGAGCTGTAATTAGCTGAAGCAAGCAGATGGCTCCAACTTCTTGTGCCTTAGCAGTGTGACAGGATCTCGTGGAGGAGCTGTGACAGCATAGGACACTTGTAGGAGAGGGGTGGGATGAGAGCGCTCAGTGTGCAACTGCAGCAGGCGCGAGCGACGTCTCGTTCAGGCAAATGTTATTGCACCATTCACTGAAGATCGGTGCAAAAGAGCCCTAGATGAGGGACAGCATTAAAAGGGTGGCCTGGGGGGAGCCTCTTTGCAAAGATGATTGAAGATTTACATTTATACCTAAAACTTGTGTGGAATAATACACAAGCTTTGAAAGTAAAGCCATTTAACTGGTCCCCGTTAGCTCTATAAGGGGCTGCTCTTCCTTTTGGAATGAGAATGCCTTTTTTGAATTAGCCTTTCTTCTAGGATCGAGTAAGCGAGTTCAGTTAAAAGAAGGAAAGGAAAGGAAAGAGCAACCACATGTGGAATTGCTGTCTAGAGCAACTTCTGGCATAAATACGACATGGAAATACAGAAATGGAAATACACCCCAGTGCTCTCTAGACAACTGTAGATTTTTATTCATGTATTTCTGCTTGTCACAGTGTGACCATAGTTTATGGTGATGACCGTCTCATCTGGTTGCTTGCATATTAAAGGAGGTAGCACTTCATCCGAGCCAAACAGATGCAGGGGCTTGGCAGTGACAAATCTAGGATGAGGACTTGGGATGGGCCTACTGCTGTCTAATTACTTGTCAGTGCCACATACCCTACTCTGCCTGTCTTCTGCATATTCCCCGTCAAAGCGTAGCCGTGCAATCCCATTACTGTCTCCATTTCCTCCAGCAGTTCTGTTTCTCTTGTGTTTCACATAGGTCTAATTTAGTATGAGCATTCTTGATTTTAGAGATCAAAGACTTGTTTTGATTCTGACTACTTGTATATGAATTTGTGTAGGATGTGTTTCTCATTCTCTGAGAATTTTCCAGATCTTAAAATTGTCATTAAAAAAACAGAATTTTTAAATATTTTTAAACTCAAACAAATTTAAAAGGGAAACGGAGTTTGAGTTAATTGATTTTTTTTTCTCTTTTTAGTTTCTTTCTTAGTGTAAATTTAATTCTTTCTGGACTGTTTTTTAATGTAAAAAATAGATTTTTTTAACAACTTTAAGCCGGTAAAATAGCAACACCAGGCCTTTCTCATTAACAATTTGGACTCTAAAAAAAACTATGTTTTTGTCAAAATTAAGTCAAAATGTCACCGGTAAGTTCACTCACATGCCTGAAGTGAAGTAACTAAAGCAATGATTTGCTGAGCACATGCCTGTGCCTCAGGTGGTCCCTCTGAACTGCTCAGCTTCCTTACTATGATACATTAATATTTATTTGTGAAGCACAGTGTGATTTCTCTATGAAACACCTTTGATGAGTATAAAGTCTTAGTCTCCTGTGTGAGATTAGAATGAAGCTAGAAATCACAGCAAAATCTCTAGGAGAAGGATCATCGAATAGCACCCTACTTGAAATTAATCTTTAAAATACTGTAGAAAAGAAGAAAAATATTGGAAAATACAAAATTTTACTTTTAAGCTATGGTGTACTCTGTGGAAGTAGGGCATCAGTGCGTTCTTAATCTAAACTGTATGGTTGATATCTAAGAAAGAGAAAGTGTATTTCTGAGCAGAGAAATTCTAGAGTGTCTTTTCTTCAGGAGATTTCTTGTGTGTATTTGAAGTGTGGCAGGTGGTGAAACTTTTGCTGAATCTTGGATGAATTACCGAGACATTGCATAGCTGGTGTAAATATTCTAAGACTACGTAACAGTCATAGGAGATGGACAAAAGGCACCAACACAGAAACGATGCGGAGTGTTTATGAGCCTCCAAATTTTAAGGAACAAATATCTATCTGCCTACAGTCTGGGTCCTTGTATTGGAGACCTCTGGGGAGAAGCACAGTGAAATCAATCTACCCACACAGCATCAGCTTCTAGAAGAGGACCCTAAGGGTCCTTACAAACAACATTCTCTGCTAGTAATTATGACTCAAGCCATTTCCCAGGTGTAATGAGTACCATGATATTTGCTTCTGTTGGAAAATCCAACTCTGGACAGACTTTTATAATGCAGTTGGAAGAGATGGGTCAGTTTTAATTACGCCCTCTTATTCTTTCTTATGTTTGCATGTATCAAATTCGTGACCTATGCTTAGGGCCAGTTTCTCAGTAGTCTTCTGAATCCGCAATTAGAGATGGTCTTTTTTAAGATTTCCATGCATTGCATTGCAATGCAATCAGATAAATTTTCTTTAAATTCTTGTATATTATTTCAGCTTATGAATTAAACAGAATTCATTAGTTACAATTTTTAGATGCTGGCATGTTGAAATCATTAGAGTGCAGAACATTTGGTTATGAGGACAAGTTGCCATCTGCAGAAGGCTTTCTGCAGAGCAGATCCTGACCCCAGAATTTTCGTATAGCTTCCACTTAGACAAACTCCCAGAGATGGCAGGATCAAGCCTCCTATTCTGAGGATCTACTGGCAATTCCAGCTGAGGCTTTCCATCAAAACCTTTCTGAGTGCAGCGTAAGCATAACTGATGCTGTTAACATCAGTTCCCTACTAGAGCTAAATTAGTTACCTCTTCTCTTGTGGCTCCAGAAGAGATGGCTGGATGAACCTTGTATGTCCTCTAGTGAGAGAGATAAGGTTCCACTTGACTGCAGATATTTTCTAACTTCCTTTCCCCTGCATATTTTCTCATTTTTGTACAGGCACACACTTTATGAGAAATTGGTTATGTGCATAAATATTGCTGCTTTTTCTTTGTTGCATGTCTTCTCTATTTAAATTGCCTCACAGTAGTTCCTTTTCATTCTCTTTTATTTATCAAGTTCTAACAATTTCAGATTATTATGTTCACATCTAAACTTTGTGGAAATAAAGTTAATATTTGAAATATGAGATATCTTGCACTGCTTCTACTGTTCCTAAAAAAAATATATTGAGAAGAGGCATGCTACTTGCACAGATATATCACTCCAGTTTTGGATCACCGTTGACTCTAATTGTTGCATACTGACATCTTAGAGATTTAAAGGAACCTAAATGTGTTCTCCCTTCATAGCATTAAACCTCTTGCTGTGATAAAGGTCTTTTATGGGAGGGATTGGTATGAAATGCATGAAGGAGAATCTTCTTGACTTGTCACTGTTTTCACAGGATCTCATCCATGTTCTGTGCTCATGGTTATAAAACTCAAAATCTGAAGCTATAATGGTAGCAGAATCATCTGAAACTGTAGTGAATATGACCTTCATCTACTTTTCTTTCAAACTCGCTTTCTAAAAAGGTCGAATCAACTGGAATAATAATTAGCAGAACAAACACCTCTGTCCTCAGAGAGGACCTGGTTTTGCCAGACTATTGACTGAAGAGAATCATAGAATCATAGAATGCTTAAGGTTGGAAGGGACCTCAAGAGAATGGTTACAGCTGAGTTATAGCCCAGACCTCCCTCCTGCCCTGAAAAACAGAACTGTCTTAGATTGGAAAATGCTGACAGACCCCAAACTTTATCTGTGCTGGTGGGTGTCGCACTATCATAAAACACACCTCAGTCAAGCACATAAAATGGGATTTAATTCAGAACTTGATGCTTAATTCTGCATCATCAATCTGCCTTCTCTCTATTAATCACACCAAAATACATAGTTTGCATCTGTTAATGCTCTAGAGCTGCTTGACAACCAAATGCAGCTGAAAGCTCTTAATTCTTGATTTGTTTTTTTATTTTTTTTTTTTATTTTCCGTTAAACACATGGCAGTGAGCTCAGCAAAGCTAGCTGCAAAGAGCCAGCATGTCCTCCACTGAAGTTTGCCCAAAACAGAAAACTGATTTGGAAGAGGAGGCTATGCTCAAGAGCCTGTTAAATAGAGAATTTGAGTGGATTGACAATTATTTGAGACTGATGTTAATTAACAAATACCCTCAGTGAGTATTTAGGAAGTACTAGTTTTCAATAAACAAGGAAATTGAAAATATACAGATGCTAATGAATGGCGCTTCAACTCTGTCAGAATTAGTCAAATTCATCCCTGTTGTGTAATGCATAATATTTTGCAATCTTGTGATAATTCTAGGTCATTCTAGGCAACAGATTAGTTGCAGAGATTGCTGCAGCCCTGCTTTGCTTAGTGGGATTTTGCTAATTTACACCAAGTGTGAATATTGTTCTGTTGCAATCAAGTAGAGGGGGGCTGATAGGTGCAAACACATGAAATGATGGTTGGGCTGAAGGTTCAAGTCTGATCACAAAGCCACACCACAAATGTGCAAGTTGGCCTGATGCCAGCCTTCATGTGGGCCTCCAGGTACTGTCGTCCTGCCTGGTATGCACAAGGTTGCTCAGAAGTTGCGAAGATGTTAACACTATCGATGCTAATAGTGCAATTCTGCTCCATCCTCTTGTGTGTTCCGCTCTTTTCTAGGCAATCCTTGTCAAACACCTCAGATTCTGCTAAAAGTACAAGGCCGAGGGTCTCAACTTTCAGCCCTTCTCTCTTAGCAGGCTCTGACTTGTTGCAGCAGCGCAACAAGAGATGGGACAGAGCTCTGGGATCTAGTCTGAGAGCAATGCTGTAGGACACCCAGGGAGAAGAGCTGTAGGTTTAGGAAGTGCCAGCTGGTGAAAGATTTTAAAAATATAAGCTGAAGACATAGCTGATGAGAGGGTTCATATAGCATGACCACTGTTGCAGTTGATTTCTGTGGTAAAACTCAAACCCTCTGGACAATTAGGAAGCACAGGGTACTCTGTGACAAAGTTTCCATAAGGAAGGTGGTGGCGGGGGAGAAGGGAATGGCAGCTCTGCAGGGTCAACAAAGTTTTCCTGGCATGAAACTACCACAGCCATATGGCAGAAGAAGGATTATCAGAGACTCATAGTGGGCCTAACCTTCCGGCGTCCTTGGGGACTTGCTGTCTCTAAAAATTATGTCCCACTATAATTTTTTCTGTGGACTTGAGCTTTGTCATTTCCAGAAGGCACTGCTCTTCCTGTGTGCTCTTGCAAGAACTGCTCCCTGGAATCTTCTCCCCTGGCTCACTCTGCTGCAAAGGGCACTAGGCCCATTTCCATGTGGTAGGTTCCTGACCGAGGGAAAGGACGGTGTTTGTCTCATTGTGGACAATGAGCTGTTCTTAGTCACAGCCTGTGTCATGTTGTGTTGGCACAAGCCCCAAATTTCTCTTGTTTCCCCTTGCAATGAGTTCCCTTACAGCTGAGTTGAGTGGGCAGACAAGCTACTCTCTTCCTCCTTCAGGGTTCTTGCACTACACCTGAATTTTAGCCTGGAATACTGTAACATTCAGAAGACAAGTGCTCACTCTTGGCTTCTGCAGGGGCAGGACTCAGTGACCTGGGGGATCAGTGATGCAGATCAGCTGTGATGCAGATCAGCTGTTCCTTGGCAATGCTCTCAAGGTTAAATGTGGTCCTCTTGGAGATCGCAGCTAGAGTAGAAAGCCTATCTGTATACTGCAGCATGATACTATCCATGGGAAAATCTAGTTATGATGAAATTTCTTTTAGTATCTGTTTTTTGACCTTTAGTGGTGTCTGTTATCTCATTTGTCTTACAGCACTAACAGAAATGTGAGTAAGAAAGCAAAAGGAAAGCTGAGAGATCACAAAATTAAATGCTGATTTGGATGAGCCTGCAATTTCTCTTGCAGAGGTGTCCTTTGTCACTTATGAAGGTAGGTCAAAACTTTTCAAACCAGGAAAATATATATTTTTTTTATTGTCTGTTGAACCCAATCAAGCCAAGATTCAATTAGCTCAATTGAGAGAGAGAGAGAGAGAGAGAGAAGGATGTTAGTGAGTTATTTGTGCACCTGGTAGTGTATGTGGAATACTAATAACTTGGATAATATTCTCCAAATTCTTGCTCAGCAGCAGCTGGAGCAAACTCTTTGACTTTGATGAGTAGGTGAAAAGCAGAAATTTATTTCAGTGCAGCGACAGTAGTGTATTTACATTACAAACACAGCAATTGCTAAGCATTACTGGGATTCAGCAGTCAGAATAAGGCAGTGACATTCATTTAGTTTCATTTTCAATTATAAGAGATCCTGTTGATTTTCTCCAGAATAAAAGCCTCACAGACCTAGCTTAATTACAAAACTACACGAGCTGCTACCCATCTTGTTAGAGTATAGATATGGTCATCAGTCATCCCAGGCATTTTGAGTACGTTCAACTTGGGGGGAGGAAAGACTGTCTTTGGTCACATCACTGTTGTAAAACTTCATAGTGGAGCTTGGAAATAGGAGTGTGGTGCTGCAAGGAATAGATATCTGTGGTAAATCAAGAACATCCCTCATCTCTTTGTTCGCAATGGGAGTTGAATCTCTGGCAAGCAGCTCTTCCTAGAGTAAACAGTAACATTTGTTAAGCGCCTCTGAATTGATGCTGTGTGAATTTCCAATATACCTGCCTGGGGTCTGAACCAGTTGTCACTGAAGTGAAGTCAGTGGGAGCCTTTCTGCTGACTTCAGTGCAACAAAGAAAGTCTCCCGCTGTATGTACTGTACAAGTAGAAAAGAGAAAGGGGATATTATAATTTACTAGCCTAAGATGGCACATCAAACTGGCTAGTACATACCTGTGGCTCTCATTTTCAAGATAGGTGACCCAGTGTCACCTGTCACTTAAGGAAATTTAATGGGAAGAGGGATTTTAATGTGTTTTTTGTGCTGGGACAAATCCTGCTGTCTGCAAATAAATGATTTTGCTGAAAGAACAGGGTAGAATAAATCTTTCTTTTAAAGCTGTGCTCTAAAAGGTTACTAAGACTCTCTGTTTCCTTCCACACTGAGGAGCAAAACCCCCAAACCTTTTCTGAAACCCTATCCCTTTACCCTAACTGCAGAGTTTTGGAAAAGCAGAGGAAATATGAAATGGCAGTAGGTACAATTTTTAAAACCTTCTGCACAGAGCCTA
>NW_010581791.1:22452-52658 GCF_000705375.1 Tinamus guttatus | reverse complement strand
GATTTGGCCAAGAATCCCCTGGAATGAGTAACAGATTGCTTCCATCTCATTTAATGGTTACTTTCCAAATAAGGATTTACTTTCCCTTTAGCTCTCATTTGAGGATTTCTTTCAGCAATAAGAGGATACCAAATTTATCACAGAGATGTTGATCAAATTTATCAGACTCACATACAAAATGCAGCTAGTTAGCATCTATGAAAAAGAATCATACTAAAGGCCCAATATTAATCACATCCAAAACAAATTATCCAGGCAATATAACAGACACATCCCCCGCAAACTGGGGATTACTTTTCCAGATTTGTGTGTTCACTCCTGTTAATGAGCACCTTATGTGTGCTGCTATTGTTCTGATGCGATCCGCGCAGATCCTCTTCCTTCTCCTCGCGTTGATTAAAAGCTTGGCTTAGGCAGGAGTTTACATTTGTTCCTTTCAGTAATTACAGTGGGGACTGCCAGGGCTGACTCCAGGGTCCTGGTGAAGTAGGAGGCAGCCCAGGAGCACGGAGCACCACAGCATCGGGAGAACAGGCTGCACCTGGATCCCCTCTCTACCACCAGGCCCGAGGGGACAGCCAGGGTGCAAGGGCTGCCTCTTTGCCCCTCCGTTTCCCTTTCTGGGGCACAGGACACCCACCTGAAGGTGAGTAAAAGCCAGTTACAGAGAAACTTCCAGCTACCTCTGATTAGATTGGTGCTATAGTTCCTCTTCCCTGCCCCTGCTCCAAAAGAAAATAAATACTTGATGAATAATCAATAAAAGCTTCAATGGCTCCCTCTGCTGCCAGTAAACGCAGATCTCTGCTGAGCTGAGAGAATGTCAGCTCCATCCATGTGTATGTGCCCAAGTATCTACATACAGCACCTACACAGGTGCATGTACATACACACACATATGTAGATCTTTGGAAAATGACTACTGGAAAATACTTTCCTAAATCTTCTTTTAAAAGATAACTATTTTGACTATATATGAAAATACTAAAGGTCACTAATTAAAGTATTAACTATTTTCATATAAGCCATATCTCATTTCATACCTTCTGGTATGTCAAAAATCATCTTATTCAATGTAAAAAAAAAAAACATACTATATTACCTGGGCACCTGGCTAAATGTATAGTGATGAACACTAAACACAGTTTATTAAAAAAAAAAAAAAAAGGAAATCACTGGCCTATTCTAATTGTTCTATATGCATTTAGAGTGAACCACAAACCTGAAGGTACTTCAGTTAAGGGCTTCAGATAGCTAATTTTTAGGACAGCACGATGCAGTCTACCCATCTGGTGGCTGCCTTCACTATCGCTAACATTTCTTGCAACACGTTCCTCCCAAGTTTCTGCAAGTCTTTCATGCTCACACTGCTGCCTGCTCTTCTCCCAGCTTGCTTTTCTGCCATCAGGCCTAGCAAGTGTCACCTGAGTGCTCGGATTCTGCCACAGCCACAAAATGGTGTTCTAGGGTACACGTACCCATGGATAGTCACTGTCCTACTGTGTCTCTGAAGAGATAGCAGCTCTAATAAACCACAACAGACACTATTCATCATCTTACCAAGAAGTCATTTCAATCTTACTAAGGCACACACACACAAAGGAAGATGAAATACATATCTTGATATCACTCGCAGGTAAGGTAGCCCTTATACCAGTATTTTGCAGCAGGTCTAGATGACCCAGCAGCATCTCAAACTCTGTCTTCGCTCCTATGCCTATCTATAATAGCTATTGCTAGGAAAACCAAGGAAACTGTGCTTCATTTCTTACCAAGCCGCTATCAAATCAGCTACAGAAATATTGCCAAAATAAGTGCTCTCTACTCCCTGTTCCCCAGCCATATTTCGGTAACTCCAGTGCAATGCGCACAAGCGCCAGAACCTCCTGTCCGCTACTGCTACGTGCTTGGCAAGTCACCTGCAACAGGACTGGAAAGACTGAAAATAAATAAGGAAAAGAGTTAAGGAAGAGGGGGGAATCACAGAGGTTTACACGCATAAAACAGGCAGCTGCACTGACAGAACATTTATTTGCCAACATAATCATCTTTGTGAAAGTCGGTGGAAGTCAGCTAAACTGCAGGAAGAGCAAAACTTGCTGCCATTACATCGCTATGACGCTAGGGGTTGCACGGACACGGTTTAAAGGAAAGCTACTTCAGTTAACATGCAGCTCCCTCAAAGCCCACACAGATGAAGAAAGCCAGGCTGCGTTTCCAGAACGAGATGGCCGAATGCAATCCCCCGGACAAGCAGCCCGCAAGCTCTGGAGCGGGATCCATTTCATGGTATAATAGATCTTTCCTAAACTCCCCAGCAAAACATACCACAAACCCACTCATATCCCCTCCCCACCAAATAACTCCAAACTCAGTTTTACAGCACAGATCTATTTCAAATATTGCCAAGTAATCTTCCACCATTTTCGACTTAGCTCCATCAGCACAATCAGCTTAGAATTTCTCCCATCTTCTCTTCCCCAAGAGTCTCTCCTACCTTGCCGTTGGCAACAGCTCAGCATTTTTTCCCCATCTTGCTCCAGCCTTACATATCTTCCCTATAGCTGTGCTTCACTGGATGAGCCAGCGCTGCAGATACATAGCGTATCCCAACCCTGTGGTGGGAGGTCAACACAACCAGCCAACCCCACCACAGGTGCTTCTCCTCCAGCAGAGCAGGGCAGGAGAAGAAATGGTACGTCCAGGGCAACAGCTTCCATCTGCAAGAGGAAGACCAATGGCATCTTCTTGCACCACTTTATACACGATTGACAGTATTACATATTCAGTACACAAGTGGTACACAAGCACATGAACATGAATAAAGGGCACAGAAACCTTGGTTCACATAGGCACATGTGGCTTTGCACTAGCATTCACAGCACCCACCTGGGGAGCCAGGTGGAAGCACTCAGCAGCCATTAACCACCCAGGAAACACCTCCTGGCAAGGAGCAAGCAAGCAAGTTTCATGTTTCTACCCAGGAGACACTGGCAGCGCTACCAACACAGAATAAACCAGCTCCCCTCTTCCCTCACCAGGACATGAGCAACCTCAACAAGGCCATTTTCAAATCACATCCCTCTATACCAGCAGGCAGCAAGCACAAGCTCAGTTAACCTTCAGGTTTACCTGACACCCTATGCTGTCCTTTCTTTCCACACTGTTTGCAGCCCTCCTCCAATCCGTGCTTTTAGGTTTGACCAGATCACTCAGCCCCTCCACCCACATCCACAGCCTTGTAGGGAGGCCTGGCTCCCCCCAGGATGGGAAACATGGGGAGGACACTGCACCTCCTCCTTAGACACCTTCCAAATCACTTCACCCATCAACCCCACAGGGAACCTTAGGCAGCCACAGTTGCCAGGCATTGAGCTACAGGCCCAGGGCAGGTGCTTACAGCCGGTGCAGGGCGCTCCACTTCAGGTCTCTGAGGGAGGATGACGCAAAGAGAAGTGCAATACCTCTTCCTGCCCTGTTCTTGAATAAAAGCAGCTATTACTAATGATCTCCATCCTGTGGGTGTGCATTTGGCATGTTCAAATCACATTGGGAACCTTTGGCTCCACAGAGCCCTGAATCCGGGCATAAAACCTGTCTATCCAACTCAGCCAAGACAACAGCAGCTCTAGCTACGTAGAGTAGCCAAGCTAAAATTCGCTTGGGCCTTCCCTCCCTTCCCTCCATCCCCCACTAGAAAAACTTACCAAGGTTCTTCTAATTACTCTCTTGTACTGAGGTACCTCAGTGCTGCCCATTATCATATAAATATCAAAATGCAGGTTTATCTCAACCTCTTAACTTTCATTCTCAGTATGCCAGAAGTCTTTGTTTTCTTTACAGCAGCAATTCCCTTCTTTCAGGGCAAAACTCCTCCTCTGGAGAGAGAAAAAAAAAAAAAAAAAAAAAAAAAGAGCTCCACTATTTCCCTGGGAGTTTTCTAATGACTCTGCATATTCTGCTGCATATATTCTGTAGCTGTTAATTCATAAAAAGTGAACTGACCTCCTTCCTTGCCTTCAAGCTATTCCTCCCCTCACCCTTGAAATTCTGCAATTCTGAACTACACAACACTGCCACCATCTTATGTTACCTTCCAGCCCCAGCTTGAAAGCTTGAACTACAATTTAGAACTTACTCATTTCCTCTCAAGTACTACATCTCCCTACTGCAAATATGTACCTTTCCTGTAAGTTACTGGTGTGGTAGCTTCCCTCTTTCCTCTCCATATAATGCTGCCAGTAAGG
Organism: Tinamus guttatus; assembly: GCF_000705375.1. The sequence continues at coordinate 48,411 of NW_010581791.1, read as the reverse complement.
CTGCATTTTGGAATGAAAACCAAGCTGCTTATTTTCATTTTCAAGACAGATCAGATGAGTCTTTGCCTTCGGTATTCATGTTTCCTAAGGCAAGACCCTTACCTCTCCTAGATAACCACTTTAGTAATTGGGTAAAATAAATAAAATTAAAGCACAACTCATTAACATTCAAAAGCTGTATCCTTATCGTCTAGGAATACCTGAATTGCTTCCATTAATTTCTATTTAAAGTGTATATATGCAACGCCTGGCCCCTAAATTTGGAATAAATTGAAAAGCACTTGATGGGGTGCAGCTAAATGAGACCAGCTGGCTAGAACAACACAGTCTATCCAAAAATGACACATGCAAAACACTTTTGAGTAGAGGAACACAAGGTATCATTTTGTTAAGTCTTTGTACCTGTGAGAAAAGAGGGAAAGAAATCAGACCAAGCAAGGTCTAGCATGCTTGCCAACTGAGTGTTGGTAACAAGGAGGTTTAGAAATAGAGAAAAGATATTTGATTCTTACCATGTTTTAAGAAAGTTGTACATCTACTTGGTAATCTTTATAGCAAAAGTAGGATTTTATTAGAGATATATTTAGCTCTCTTATAAGTTTTGCTAAGTCAGCCTGCTGTAAGATCCTGAGTTTCTGCATAGTAAAAAGGCAAAAAAAAAAAAAAAAAAAAAAGTGTGTTGGGGGGAAAAAAAAAAAAAAGTCGTAGAACAATTCCCTTGTGTAAAAAAAAGTTCCTGTTTCTTTTGAACATTCATCTATTTTGGTCAAGTTGTAACAGCATTTCACAAAAACTTTAGTACAGTAAACCTTTTGTATTTAGCATGTGCTTATATTGCCTAATAAAAAATGCATTAAATGGCAATGATCTGCCTTTATTTTCTGCAGTATGCAGAAGATCAGAAAAAAACACGAGAACAGGAATTAAAGTATCATCAGCTTCTATAAATTTTACTATTTGCAGTACAAAATTTCACTATCAGTTGAATATTTTGTTCAAAAAAAAACTCAGAATACAAACCACAGCTATAACTATTCAACAAAACCCAGGCCTCGTTTGTGTGATGCAGCTAAAACATCAAAATAAAGAACAAAAACCTGAAAACAGGACAGCACACTGATAATTACATATGAGCTAGCCACAACAACTTGTTTTGAGCCTCCTTCAGGCTGTTCATACACCAAAAGTCTTTTAATGCCATTGGCAGATTGCAGTCATCTGTGAGAACATAATGTGACAAACTAAGCACTGTAGTATCACTGAGGCACAGGATGAGAGGAAGCAACTGAAAAGAGCTTCCTGTCATTTGCAATTTTTCTTTCCACACCTTGTAAGAACAATTGAGAACAAAGAACGCTGTGTTATTTTTAAAAGCTCAAAGTCAAATTCAGTGAAGATCTTAAAAGTTTTAATGCTTTAAAGGTAAAACGTCTGGAGCAGATACCAGCTTAGACTTTCTTCTCACCTAGATGAAATACAGCAAATGTTTGCAATAGGCCTTTCTCAAGATAAAAAACACTCCTCTAACTTAAGTACATCACTCTGCAACATAACTCTCTCACTGTCTAATGCAAAGAGACTGCACTATACATTTTTTAACAGCTAAGACTGTGCAAAGGTTAAGTTTCACACAATGGATGCAGACTTCAGGAAATCACAAGCAATCTTAAGAATGAATGTTTTATTTACTGCTTGGTAGTACAAAACTTTTATATAAACTATTTTGTTACAAATACATATCATGTGCAAATTTAATATAGACTGACATGGCAACATCCATACCACTACAAAACTGCGGAGTGTAGTGTTAAATCCAATAAAACAGGCACCATTTCTAAATCTTCTTGCTGAAGAAGCAACACAGAAGTTAAGATCCTGTACAGAACAGGTCTTATAAAATCTCATTTAATTATGTTAAATAGCCAAACAATGTTTTATATATCCAATACACTTGTATTTAATTTTATATATTTTCAATAAAATTGAAAGAGAAACTACTTTTAAATTAAGTAAAAAAATAGCATATTTCTGTTTAAACGTTCTTCAATCCTTTTGGCATATCTACTTGCAGTCCTAACACACTGCATACTAAAACACAACACTATCAGAATAAAATATTTTTAAAGCTTTTGAGACAGTCTACGACCATGTATCTCCTTTCTGCTAAATATTCAAAATTGCTTGTTTTTGTAAAATACCTTTTAAAAAGGAGGAAAAAAAAAATTCTTAGCATCTTAGAGGTTGAAAGCTAACTATTATACTAATACAAATTAAATTCCTCTGCAAACATTAAGCTCTCTTTACAGAAATAATCAAGCAAAGTTTGGAGAGGACAAGAATGCAAGAATTTATTAAATATATGCCTCTCAGCAGCTGTAAGACAAGATTGATGGTTATGTTAAACTTAAAAAATGTAAAGATCTTATAAATTCTCTCTTAAATTTATAGGAGCAAGGATGTTAGACATTCAAGTACCAGTCATGGCCAAGCTTATTTTAGGGACTCAAATATGGACAATCACCTGTAAAAATACCATTTTTATAAGAATAATAAACCTCTGATTCTCTTTAGAAAGTGTTTTTTTGCAAACAGGCAGGGACTGTCAGAGACATATGCACTGATAGGTCCAGATTGTGTTTTGCAGATACAAGTCAAAAGGCAACCATAGGTAGCACACACTTCCCAGCAATAACCCCATAAGCTTGACAAGCTGTGAGGATCATCCAGAATTTTAAGTGGGAAGATTTATCTTTCTACATATTGACTGTTAGCATTGCACAGGCTGATGAAAAGATCTGACGCTTAAAATGTGAAGGAGAAACACAGTTTAGAACATTTAGACTAAAAAGTTTGAGACCATTAATTTAAAACATCAATTTCAAAACAGCCACTGATTTTTTCAGTAAGTTCATAAAGATTAAATTATTTTATAGTTCTCAGAATATAGTGCAATCTCTATTAATAGGCAGTATATTACATCTTACATATTCTTAGGCACTCAGAGCAATTTTTTTTTTCAGTTTCTACTATACAGCAAAGTTTGCTGAATTATTGCATAGATACCCAAGTAACAAATAATAAAATAAAGCAGAGATTGTAGTAAGTAAACACACACGCAAAAAAAAACAGCATTACAGAACAGTCACTGATATTTTTACCAGTAAGTCACACTAAAAATATAAAGATAGTGATGCCATGGCTTAACATTTTCATGCCACTGACAACTCCTATCCTCAGTCCAATAAAGCCACTCTGAAGTACTTAAGTATAGTCTGAAATTTTTCATATCATACATTCCACATGCTTATCTAACTGCTGAAATAGGTTGCCTTAGTTTAATAAGGAATCTGGAGAGAGTGGAGGAAACAAAAAAGAAAGGCGAGATTCATTCCTGAAAAACAGGCAAGGAAACAGAAGGACAAACAGCCTCGAAGAAAGTGGCCTCCCCAAGAGCTCATCCAAAGAAACGCTCATACATAGAAACGAGGCTCTTTAGCCTTGTGTCAAGCAGTTATTGAGATAAATGATATCAGCGTTTCCTCCCCCTTAACAGCTGCATATGGCTGAACTAGTCTGTACTGTGAGATGCTTACACACATGCAGATTTGGGCTGATACAGTATTTGTTTCCTTGGACATTTTGGTTGTCTTTCATCAGTTCGATTATTAAACGTGGCTCGTCTTAAATGCCATGAACTCTGCAGAGGAAGAACGGAGGAGAAAAAAAAACAGATGGACCAGAGGGGTAGACATGACTTATCCATAAGGTAATTAATCAAAAGATTGAGCTCTTGAAAATACTTATCTAAAAACAAAAATCAAGGTTATTTAATGAGGCTTTTACTGCCAAGAAAAGTTATAGATACTTTGCTTTACAAGTATAGATACTTGTAAAGATTATACAAAGTCCAGTGAGGTCCTCAGAGCTCAGCACTAAAGCATCTAAATCTCACTGGTTCTATTGGTGAAAAGCCATTAAGCATTTAACTTCGCATAGGAGTCATCACAGAACTTGTAAAAATGCTACAGTGCCATAAATACATTTCTTTAAATAATATGCCTCTTGGAGTTTTCAGTTTTCTCCAAATTCTTAGCAGACACTTTTCTTCTAAAAGTCCCACCTGAAAGAGAAGAAAACAATTATCAAAAGAAGTGTAAGTAGCAATATTCATTGTAGGATGAACAGGTATATTAACAAATAAGAAGATATTCCAAAAATTGAGAGAAAAAAAAAGGTTCAAAAAACTTTCTGTATGCAAATTGGCAATAAATTACACAAGTTTCTCTAGAATTCCAATTCAATTACATAACATGGCAGGCAGGCATTACAAATTTTAGGATATAAAGCCATAAAGGAAAGAAACTAAAATTTCAGTGGGCAATCCTGAAGATGATGGGCAAACATGTGGACACCAACCGACAAATTGCATCACAACACAAAGCACAACTTTTTCCAAAAGAGAGGCTAAGAACTAAAAGTGTTACAGAAACTTAGTGCACAAACAAATATGGGGGGGGGTTGTTTTTTGGGTTTTTTTTCCCAGTATTTTCAGTAGATGACAGTGGAAGTGCAAGAGTTCAAATTAGAATTTTGACTTCAGGTATTAGCGGTATGTCAACGGAGTCCACTGGGAACATGGACACAAAGAGGGAAAAGGTGTGATCCAACCTAAAAAGCTGCAGTCAACACAACACCCATGTAAGCTGCAACACTGCAGAGCTCTCTGCAAGAAAATACTAAGAACATGTCAGCCTGGGGAGGAAAGAAACCCCAAACTCAGGCTAACAGCAAATAGAAGAAACGAGACATCTCTTTGCACACAGCATCAGCTGGTACAAACCTCCTGCCTCCAAATGCCAAAACAATCCTCTTGTTTTGTGTCTTTTACCTCCTGCCACAGCACCCATGCCTCCACTCCTCCACTACATCTGACAATCTGAGTCTAGTTCGATAAAATTACATACTTTTCATTTGCTGTTGGCTCAGGTACAAGTACTAAATGTTGCTTATCTGTTCAGTTTCAGCAAATTGAGCTACTAAAATTTCACAGATTAGATGTCTGAAATAAGCAATTGAAGCAAGGATCTAACTAGTATTTTTATGTTTATATATGAACAGCTTTTTCATGTCAGCATGGACCAAAGTTGAGCTTGAACCATATTAGGGATGGCTATTTCTGCCATTTAAGAAGGATCTGTTTGATTTTTGTTGTGCACACCAAGCAGCCCCGGCTATTTTTCCAGATGATTTAGAAAATAGCTATGCTGAGCAGGAGAGACCTTTACAAGAAACTGTAGAGCTCATTCCCTGCTATTAGAAAACTTGTTTTCAGAAAGAGCAACATTTTGAACCCTAAGGGAGACTCTACAATAAGAAACTGCCATAGATGGACATTTTCTTTTACAGCTGTACCATTGTAAATTTCTAGAGAACACCCTATTTTTAGATTAAAGTAATAATAGTTCAAGTTTAGAAACTAAAAGTTTCTAAAATTACAGAGAACAGCTTTCTTTAACGTAACAAAAGAAAACCAAAGTAAAAATAATGTTTTGCAGTTTTAAGAGTGATTTCAAACATAGATTTTTAATCTATAGTGCACTACAATTAACTTCTCATGTATGCCCTTTTCTTACTATTTTTATTGTTTAAAGAGAAGACAGTCAGACTGCCCTAAGGAAGAGAACATGTTCCTAAGTCAGATCATGCCAATTGCAGGAGATACAGGGGAAAAAAAAGCACACAGAAGTAACAATCCAACTGTACAACAGTCGTGACAATGACAACGTAGCTAGTGTAAAAATAATTTATGTCCCATTTCATTTCACTAGCACTGATTTTTAAATGGGAGAAAAGCAGCAATTTCAAAAAGAAAAGAGAAAAATATGAGCGTCAGAACATAACTCTGTATCTGCAAAAAGCAAGGTTTTTGTTTGCCTTGACTGACCGTAGCTCCTTGGCATCTCTCTTGGCAGGGCGCCGTACCTGCTGCTCACCTCCGCGCCCTCGGCAGCTTTTTAAAGCACATGGAGGTACCTCAGCACCATGTGCAGTGGTTCCCTAAGGCAGTGGCTCCCTGTGATGGGTATCAGGAATTAGGCACAGAGTCCAGGCAAACACAGCCCTGGTTAAGGGTCATCCCTGGGCTGCCAGTATGAGGTAGGGAAGAGGCACCTCACAGCTTCGCACACCAGCTTGCTCCTTTGCCTTCCTTTCTGAACTCACAGAACGGATATGGTAGTACATGAAAATAAATCAATAAATAGAAATAGACCTTATCTTGCACCTTGATCTTCCTGAATTTAGCTCCCAGGCAGCCAAGGGTTTGGGTTTTTTGTTGTTGCTGTTGTTTTAAACATAACATTTAACTTCCACCTGTGCACTTCCTTATATTTGAAGTTACTGAGAGCCAAGAGTTTGAAGTTGAGCTTCGCTGACAACACTTCAGAGGGAGACTTGTTAGTGAGCAGTTGGTGCATTTTTACCAAGACTCCTTAAAGCCTTTATTTTATCACCCCTCATAACTCCTTCCTTCACCAAGGATCAGACTCTCCATTTTCTATCATCCGTGTAAAACGGCCCTTCCCCTGCTGGCTATCAACTTCTTGTCATCAGTTAGAAACAAATCATATTATGTTATAGAAATATTTTTTTAAAAAGAACAGAGAATAAGGCAAAATGGTCAGGAGCACATTCCAAAATGCTGGACCGTACACCCTCTTTCTTTTTCAAGATATTCAATAGGGTATTTTTGAAGCAATTCATTGTAGTTTAATGCAAGAAAATCTCACTCTTTACATTCCTGACTTCGTAAGTAGAAGAGATCATTGTCTTAGGAGCAGTCTCATCTTTCTACCTCCCTATTAGCCAGAGTTCCACTGATTTATCAGAGAAATATCAGTCACCTGATACCAGTACAAAGCACTGTGCAGCAAGCAAAAGAAAGAAGCACTGTAGTTATTCCAGGAAAACAGCTGTCAGCTGTACTTGTTTCTTTTGGAGAGAAAGCAGCAAAGCTACTAAACTACTATTCACAGAAGGAAGAAGGGGGGTGGAAATCAGTACACAGATGTTCTATTTCTTGGACTTCTGAAGCCACCTCTAAAAAATAATTTCAATGTATCTCTTAATTATGAAGTCTAAATGACTTAGATAAGAATCTGCAGGATATGTTTAGCCTTTACCCATTTATCACTACCTGAACAATCAAATGTGTATTTTGCAGATCTGTTTTAGCAGCTGCATGATTTCCTCACATACTACTTTCAACATTATAGTGATACCTGCAGCTTACTCGGAGCCCCTTCTCTCTTGCGTTGCCGGTTTCGCGGGCGTCGCAGGCACCTCCCTCGATTCCCGTTTCGCCGGCGTAACGGGCATGTCCCCGTTGACACTCTCCACTCCGCTGACAGACATCAGGCTCTTCCGCTCCTTGGAGTTCGATTTGTGCTCCACTTTTGTGACTCTAAATCTTAAGGGAGCAAAAGAAAGATTCCATTTTATTTTCCCAGAGATTAGCTAAATCTTTCTCGGTATCTAGTGCATGGACAGGAAGAGACTTTTAGGCCTTTAATGACTGCATGTCTGTCCCAGCCAGCAGGAAATCAGACTGAAGAAAGAGTGACTCAAATGTATGGCACAAAGACATATTTCAGAAGGAGAAAGGGGAGAACAAAACCAAAGGCATTTCATTTCATTTCCAGGTTTTCACAATACGTGACCCACTGTACCTTCCTCTTCCGTAGTAACAGAACTTAGGAAAAGCCCTCCAGCAACCTGTGCACGCAGCAGGAGAACTGTTAGGCCAGAGAGAGACAGGTCCTGCAAGCCAGGGAGCACCTCAGAACAATCCCCCTCCCTGTTACCTAGGCATACTTTTAAATACACACTGCTGCTCAATCAGCCCTGACGCTACCTGTCACATTCAGAATGAGTTCCAGTAACCCTGCTTAAGCCTTGCAGCCTCCTGCAAGCTCTTCATAAAGCGTACAACACATTTGATACTTACTAAACTGAGCCAACCACACACTAATCACATACTGAGCTGACAGGGGGAAAAAAAAAAAGAAAAAACACACAGAATTTGCTGTGTCTTGTCTCAAAGCCTTTAGGGGCAGAAATAAAGCAGCTGTTAGTTGCTTTGGGAAAGCAAGGACGACAATCAGTTTACCCATCTTCATAAGACCCAAAGACCTCTTTTATACTACAAAAGACCTGAATTCCTTGAGTTTTTGTTATTTGGTTGGTTATAGGGTTTTTTTAGAAGGTGGACAGAGGAGAATCAGATGAAGCTTTAAATACATGAGAATCACATCCACTTCCAAACTCTGTCTCATTCAACCTCAACCCTTGGGACTTCAGTTTTCCATATGCTGAGTGCCGTGACCTCTAGGCAACACCTATTGTAAGGACGATTTCTCACTGTAAAGTCAGTGTAAAGCTCCTTTGACATAACTACCCTTTCAAATTAAGTCTTCCTCAAATATCCTTAACTGTCCCTTTCTTTTAGACATGGCCCCAATACCTACACCTCTAGATCAACTGCATGCTTTTCTGAAATCTGAAATCTCATAGGAAGTTGAAGAAAATCCCTCAAACATCCTGCGGGCTCTCAGCTTTTACAATAATGTCACTTCAAGGTTTCTAGCAATTTTGTCTAACCTCCTTGGTTACCCAAGTGTTTTCTTGGTTCTCATCCAATGGGCTCCTTTATCTTCTTACTAACTCTAGATGTCAGTCCAAAATTTGGACTCAAGTGCAAAGCATATGAAATTACTGCAGATGAGTAAAACAAAAAAATGGTGTCTTTATATAACAACATTCTCTTCAAACATACATAAAGAAGCAAGTGCAATAAAAGAACGCAAATATCTCACTTTTCACAGACTACTCCAAGTGTTAGGCCAGGCCTTTGGACAGAAATGAAACATAATCTGTAACATAAGTGGATTTAAGTACCACTTAAGCATTGCAAATGCACGATTAGTGTTTCAAAGACTTCTGCAAGAAAGGATTGTGAGGGTATGACAGCCCTTTATACATGGGTAACACAGAGGAGTCTTCACTGTGGTGACCTACCCACTCTGATCTCCTTACAGGCATAGGAACACGAATAGAAGCTGTATGTGTAGGACTATTTGGATACTCCAACAGGGCCGTGCTAGAAACCCCATGCCTTACCTTCCCACAGAAAGAACCGTAACCTCTCCCAGGCGGCTCCTTCGGTGCTCTTTAGGTTTGTGAGCTGGCTTTATAAGATGCCATCGTTTGTGACTGCAACGAGTACAAACGTCCTTCTCTGCTACCCCTCCGACAGTATGGAAGTGATGGCCTTTGCAGCTGTGCTTAAACGGAATAGCACCAGGAGACAGAGGAGACCCTGGCGTTGTTGGACTTCCAGGAGTGGTTGGAGATAAAGGGCTGTGGGAAAAGTACAAAAGAAATGGCAAAGTTTACTATAAAATCTCTTTTCTTAAAAGGGAAAATGATAACATATAACTTTTAGCTGTGTCTAATGAGCAGTACTTTTATGGGGGACAGCTTACTTCCGAGAGTGCTTATTTAAGGTTCTCCCTCATATATATCATAACATAAACTTCTTTTTGCAGTTAAAATTTCTTCCCCAAATGAATTCAACTGGAGGCAAGTGATCGATTTAACTAACACAGAGGGCAAGGAAATGGAAAGAGAAGTTTTTTTTAAAAAAAAAAATCATCAAGCTGAAATAGAGAGGAGAAGGAGTTAAAAGGACTAATATAGGTGAAGACATAATCAGCTGCTGAAGTGCACCCTTGGAGAACTAACAAAAGCATTTCAGAAACATTACATTATCTTTAAAAGCCTCATAAACACACATAGGCCAACAGTATTGGGAAGAGGCAAAACAAATGTCTACCCTGGAAAAAAGAATAGCAGACTATGCAGCTTAAACCTCAGAAAAACACCGAAACTCTAAGAGACCTAGAAGGTAAGAAAAAGCAGTGCAACAACCAAAACACATCTATCGAGAAAACAGCAAGCCAGTCTAAAACAAAATAACCAAATAAGATAGCAAAGGTAGAAAGCATCATACATATTTTTGGTCTTCAATATTGATTTTGATCTTGCCTTGCAACACACTCCCATAAGATAAGCTAGAGCACAGTGCATCACAGATGAAATTACTGTTTAACCTTGCCTTTAAAAAAAAAAAAAAAAGAAAGGAGAGAGACTGTTATACGCGAGTAGATTGGAAAGACACATTAAGTGGAGTTATTCTGGTCCTAAGGACACAGGGTGTTTTAGAAAGCTTTCTGAACAACAGGATAGGAAACCAGCTAAAGAATCTCACAGTAACCATAGCAGATGAGACTAGAAATTGCACATGAAAGTAACAGGAGGATAACATGTGAAGTTACCACAGAAATTCCGTTACACTACTCCGCAATAATCATGTCGTAGGGTTCCTGGAGCATCCCACCCAGCTCCGGGATTATTATTGTAAGAAAAATATGGTCCAAGTGAAGGGAATCCAAAAGGAGAGGAGCAAGAACAGATTACAGAAATAAAACCTGCCAGGACAGACTGGAATTACTACCATGTTTTGAAAATAAACAAAAAGTATTGACAGGAGACATTTAACAGTCTCAGAACAAAAGAATGAAATAAGGGATATAAAATCCGTTCAACGTGCAGCAAACACAACAAGTAATGATCAAAGTGCAGGTTAGCCATTACTATTTCCATCATTAGAAAGCATTTCCTAAAGCACAGCATATATGAGGTAACACAATGGATTTCTGCTTGTATTACCAGGCTTTGGGAGCACCTGTCAGAAATGACACAAGAGCCATCAACGACATCTTGTACCTAAGGCCCCATTCCCTTGACCCCACTTTTAATGATACCATAACGATACCCAAGTTCACCACTGAAACAAGTCTGAAACTCTCAAATAACATCACACGCCCACCCACAGGAAGTCTAGGAGGTAGAATTCAACCAAATATTCCTGTTTGTACCATATAAAATATGCCAAATTTCAAGATAATTCTATATGGGAGAAGAACAAGTTATTTTACTTAATAACTAAACATCTTTTACAGTTAAAATAAGAGATAATCTGTTACATAATCCTGTTCCTATTGCTAATCCTAAACACACTTCCACAGCTCTTTTCTAAATTAGCAACATATCCTACTTGAACCTTCACCTCCCTGCTTTGAATATGAATGCAGGATTATATATTAAGAGTATTCAAAGTAGTATAGCTGTGGGTGCTGACGTACAAGTACAAACATTTAAAAGCAAATGATGCATGCAGGAGAGAGAGACAGAGAGAGAGAGAGAGAGAATCCAGCCAATACATATTCTTATTACCTCCTTTGTAAAGCGAAAAAGCAGAACACAAAGAGGCATAGAAAGAGATGTCTATTTTAAGTTAACATCTGCACAAATGAAACAAGTGCTGTTTCTGTCCTTTCAAATGCCAAGTTATTTTAATCCAAAACTACTCAGCAACTTCACCCTAAAGTAAACAGGTGCAGCCTCTGTGAAACTTTGGTGCAAAAAGCAGCAAACATTACATTCCTAAAGCAGAAATACCAGAAGAACAAAATAATAAAGAGAAGTGTATCAGAGGGCATACACTGAAGCATAGTGACTTGGAAAGAACAGCATAAGGAAATCATAATATTATCCTCTTAGCTGAGGACTCAGGAAGTGATGTAGCCTCAGAAGTGCACATGAAGCAAAACCAGAAAAAAAGAAGACTCTCCAGAGTCACTTAAAGAGATTTTTTTTTCCAAGAGGCTTTAGGTTTCATATAACCAAAATTGTACTTCCAAGTTACAGAAAGTTAAAAACTATGCACTACACACACAGTATTAGCATGGCAAGAAAAGTAATTTAAAATAATATATCAGAAATTAAATATGTTGCTACTTTGACTAAGTTTCCAGATTAATGATACTAAATTTTGGTAGATTTAGGCAGTTAGCAAACTGTTACATTAAAGGATGTCATTTCACCATGCTTCCATTCACACGGGGTCATTGAAAGGATCTGTTCTTAGTTGGCTCTGGAGACACATGTTAAGAAGAGTCATTACCTTTCAGGTTCAAAAACACTGCTGTCTGCTACCATGGCCTTTAACACATCAGCATTTGCTGCAATGAGAATAAATGTAATTCTTAAGTGTACAGCTCTAACTTTAGAGAAGCAAACAGCAAAACCAAAGGTGTTCTAGCAAATTTCATCTATTCCAGAGATGCTTGGATTACGTAAATATCCAACAAAGCATGAGACAAAATTATGCAAAATCTTAATAAAATCCTGTAAGAATTTCTTAACCTGAGATACTAAAGTGACAGTTCGTATGGCACTTGAAGCTCTGCCCAATACAGGACATAACATATAACTGAACAACCCTCGCAGATAAAGTTAGAAAAAAAGCTTTTAAACTTCCTTTTGATCACAGCAGCAGCATCACCTCATATGTAAAAAGCAATTTCAAAGATGAAGAACACTTATTTATAAATGTGCGCTACAAAATTGCATATTAACTATCAGCCAAGAAACACAAATTGATCACATATTTCAAAACAAACAAATGTGGTTACCTAATCCCAACCCATACAGGCTAAAAAAAATTAAGGATTATTGAGGAAAAAATCCAGAGGACTGTCTTCATCCAGGATTAACTCAGAGGAAAGTCCAATACTTAAGAGAACTTCAGTTGTTTTGGTTTTACATTGTATAAATCACAGTTACCGTACTATAAAACATGCAGTCTAACTAAGCAGTTCTCAGACTGCATAAGCTTGGGTTGATTTTTTTCAATCGTATGTTCTTTCCCTTTTACTTTGTGCATGTAATACATAAAAAAGGCTTGGCTGAAATAAAACAGACTAGACAGTCTCATGTTGTCTCAATCACAGAGATTGTTTTTTGGACTAGAGCTGCAGGAATCATTTCAAGATAGCCTGATGCAGTTTAAATTTAAACTTTACCCACTCTAAATGAGCTTGAGTTTACTTCAAGAAGAAAGATAAAAAAGCAAAAATTCAACCAACACAAGCACCAAAAATACTCACTAAAACATCAAGAAAGGCACAAACCAAACATACTCAAAATAGTTCTCAGGTAAACAGAAACTTTCCCATTTTGACTGAAGTTATGGCCTTCTGAAGACAATCTTAATGCACAAAAAGATTATTAAATGGGAATACATGAATATACCATACTTCAGAGTATCTGAAAAAACGTATTTGCTCTCAGTCACCACCACAAAGGCTTATAACTTCAATATCTCATACCATACCTTCATTTTTCATTATGTAGTTAACAATTTGTCCCACAGTGTCACTATTCTCATGCATAGTTTCATTCATTTCTGTGCAAGAAAAAAAATATCATCAATATCTTGGCCTCCCAAAAGAAAAGTTGAGTTATTCAAAAACAAAATGAGAAAAATTAGAAGAATGTTACATTAAAAAAATACAAAGATCTATCATCACTACAGAAACCTTACATCAGACTTTTTAGTCCTTATTCAGGAAAACCACAAATTTGAGGAATCTGCACACACAGATCCAAGATATTTTCATGCAAGATTTTAGAAAGCTCTGTACTTCCATAAACACACATCAAAATTCCTTCTCTATTTCATAAGGAAACACAAACGAGAGTAGCATTTCTAATCCCCACTATAGAGGACAGAGCAAATTAATAAAGTATCTGAAGGCATTATTTTAAAGTAGACATTATTGTGCTTCTGCTATACAAGTGATCCAATCTAAAGTTTACACAACTACCATGAGTCAAAATTTGCCTTTTTAATTTAAATATATATCGTGTGTGCGTTTCTACACCAAGGTTCTCATGACTGTAGGAACCCAGAATTCAGGAGAGAACCATCCTGACTAAACTTAATGCAGCAGGAGTCAATTGTACCCATTGAAACAATGCTGGAAGATTCCTCAGAACAATCTCAGCACAGAGACAGAGGAGGGAGAGGAAGCAAAGAAGTAGGGAAAAAAAAAAAAAAAGAGAGAGACAGGCACCAGCTCTGCCCTTCCCTAATAATCATTAGGAGTATCTTTAATCTATCAAGCTTGTCTCTACCTGTGTTTTTTTTGAGACCCCATTTGTGGGGTTGCTTCCCTGCCTCTCCACCTACTCCTTATTTCTGCCTCTTGCCTTTAACTTTGCAAGCTTGTCTCTACCTGTGTTTTTTTTCTAGACCCCATTTGTGGGGGGGCTTCCCCGCCTCTCTACTCACTCCTTATTTCTGCCTCTTGCCTGTAACTTTACAGTCCCAAGCAGACCCTTTTACTACCCCTCACCTTGCCTCCTATTACTCATTAGCAATAGCAGATCCAATAACACCAGCTGCTAAGTACCTTCCCAGGCAGCAATTGCTTAAGGAGAACATGCTGACATGTCGTTACAGCCTCACCTGGCTCCTCACTGGCCCCACAGCCCCTGTAACCCGGGCTAGCTGTAAACCTCCTGCCTCATGATCTGTCACCTGGCAGAGAGGACGCCCAAAGCCCCTGCAGGGACTTGGCCCTTGTAGTTACCAGTTACCTGCAACACGGGCTTCCTATAGCGCTTCCCTCATGATACTTTTTGTAATTAACAAAAGGCAAGAAAAGGAAACCATGAAAAGAGCAGAAAAACATTAGGAAAAAAATAAGGCGAAGATATCTTTAAGAAAACAGGACATGTTTGACTATCTTCCTTTTTACTTGACTAGAGGCTCAGTTTTATGATGAGAAGGGAGATGAGAATGACAGCACGAGTTTAAGATTGTTAAACATGCACCTAAGACATACTATGCTTTAAGCAGCAGCTTTATGTCACTCTATTAAGCAGTTATGTATAGTACTTTGTTATTACTCACAGCACACGATACGCAGTAAAGCACTCTGGTGACTCACACAACAGTTTACAGCCACTAACATTATAAATAAATGCATGTTTTGATCCCTCCACAAGCTCTTAATATCTTTTAAGAGGGCTTGCATGGAAAATTTTAAGACTCCTAGTTTGGACTTGCTGAGACCAAAACTGATAGACCATGTCATGGTAATAGACAAAAAGAAACCCACTTATCCTAAAAGCATCAAGGTCATGTTTAACAGGGAGAGAAAAAGGACAGAAGTATCATAATAAGCTATTCTGTATTAGTATTCTGTAAAGTAGAGAAGTATGTAAGAGGCATTTACTAGACTCACTGATTACCTATTTTTTCGCCAATTTTTTCTTCTTCTACTTGTTCAGCCTCTGTTGTACAACGATATCCTTTTTTCTTAAGGACATGACAGATGAGGATCCCCAAGAGACCCATGATGAAGAAAACAGGAACCAGTGCAAAGGCAATGTACTCTGGGTGCTCAGACCCATTACCATGACCAGTTTTAGTTGTCAAAGTAGTTGTTGGTAAACCATGGCTTGACAAAGCTCGGAGAAGATCTTCATCACCTATATAAATTAACAAAGAGTTATTATGATACACCACAGCACCATTTACAAAATCATGAGCCTGACCAAAAGCCCTTACTGTCCATGAGAGCTTTTGTGACACCTGGAATGGGCAGCATGGATTCAACTGCCTCAGAACTCTCCTCATAACAGCAGGTAAGTTCTGTTAGTGAAATAATTGTGGAAGAGCCAACACGTACATAATGACATTATATTTCTTCAACGTAACAGGGAAGAGCAAATTATACTGTGGGCTAAGCTCCACTCCCAACAAGAGGGCACAGTTCACAGGAGCTATTCACTGCACTTCCCAACATTCAGCTCAAAGCTGCTGCTTGCCATCAGAGAGCAAAAGCGCATATCACCACCCCAGTCCTAACCTCTGCAAACCAGCTTTAAAAACACATGAGATTTAACAGTGACTGTTGCAAAGAAAAACTATCAGATTAGAGACAAATAACCTTTTCCTTTTTTTCTCTTAACCATGGAATTTCACAACACAAAAGCTTATAAAAGTTTATCCTCTCCCATTATTCCTCCTTAACTTTCATCTTGTGCCAAATTAATGAAATCACAACTACTCTGTGAAAAAATGCCTCATTAAATATTCCTTCCCTGACAGTTTGGACAAAAATGCTTTTTTTTCCCCCTATTAAAAAGATGCTATCCTCAGTTTCTATGTGCAAGTTTACAATGTCTAACAAGCAGATGAAGCAAAGCATAAAATGTGTAAATTACAAAGGAAAAAAGAATCACACTATATGCACACTAGGCTTAAAAAAATATATAAAATAATCAACATGAGATGAGCACACTCTTTGCTCCTTTAAGGATTGTATTTTGACATTTGAACTTGAAATGGGAGGGTGAGGGGGAAGGGGGAGGAGGAGAGAAGTTAAACAGCACTGTCCTCTGCGGTGCATCGTGAGGTCAATAGGTGCACATCTCATTTTGCATTTCGGTCTTCCGATATACCAAATCATAGCACAATTTAGGATGAAGGGACCTCTGCAGGCCCCCACTAAAAGCAGGGCTCATTAGCTCAGGTTGCTCAGGTCCCCTCCTACAAAGTTCTGAAACTCTTCAAGGATGGAAAGCCCACAAAACCTCTGGGAAGCAGGTCCAGTATTTGGTCACATTCATGGCAAATATACACACCTATACCAGATCTCTGACCAGATCTCTGTACTTTCACACTTATCAAATATTGAAGTAATATACCTGATTCCAGTGCTGAGTTCAACTGTTCAGCTAACTCCAAGAACATATGTTTATTCTAAAGATACTTTCTGAACCTCCAGAAGTTGCACACACCATATGAAGAAGATGAAGACTCTTGTAGAACTTGTCATAATATCCACTTATTTTTAGGATACTTTTTCTCCTTCACTTTTCCTGAAAAAATTATGCTTGAAGTAGGAAAGAATGACAGAAAAGACCAACCAAAAAATCTGAACACTGTACTTAAACATATTTTCCACCTGACTGCCATTAAAATGAGTAGGGCAGTTCATACTTTTTTTTCCTATTAATCAGATAAAGCGATTGAAAGAATGAAGACTCCCATCAGAACTCCCATTCACACGACAGTGACATTTTACCACACCACTGTCTAGAGCCACAAAACCCCTCTAAAAGTTAAATAGGGGAGTCTCCCAAAACAGGAGTGATCATTGTTCCAGAATTGTTTTTTTTTCCCTGTTGCATTCATTGTATAACTATTAGCTGAACTAATGTTATAAACATATTTTTTTTTGAAAAATGCCAGCAAGATGACAGACAGCTAAGAAAAGATTTTTAAAGCTGCAGTTGCGATGTATTTTCCTTAACTATTTTTAATCAAAATATTATCCATTACTTACAAGATTCTGTATTTTTTCACAAGCCTTCAATTGTCATTTCAGTAATAACAAACAGTGAAGATATACTCAAAGTGAAAAATAATGGTGGTATTTGAAATAATAATTGAAAAAATTCAATTAGCAAAAAAAAAAAAGAAAAAAAGTGCAGTATTTCTCTAATTTTCTAAGCAATTGTAAATATGCAGAAAAATAGAAGGAAAAAGCAAACAAACAACAGAGGAGCTTGGAATCCAGATGCATTTTAAATGTTAAAATAAATTTCAGTATGTTTACTTTGGACAAAGCAGGGTGATCAGCTTGTTTCCAAAAACCACAAGAAAACTATTTACTTTTAAGAGAAGCCAGTAATTCTACAAATACCCTGCAAATTCTGTGTACAAACAAGAAATTTTTAGAAGCTCTAACTTTTGCCTGGGTGGGACAGTTGATCAAGCTTAACCCTTGAAAGGCCACAATTGTTTTACACTACAAAGGAAGTAAATGACAGCAATGGTAAATAGACATGGCAATGTAACTGAGAAGTTCATCACACATACAGTTCATTTACCTTCTAGGAATTTATAGTTTGATACAGATATACTTTTTTTTTTTTTGAGGGAGGGAGGAAATCAGGGGAAAGGAAGAAGTGGGGGCAGGTGAAATGAGCTACAAAAACCTCTGTTAAATTGCACAGGGCAATTAGTTTATTAACTAAGCAAGAGGGGAGAAAAAAAAAATCAGAGAATGACTGAGGTTGAAAGGGACTTCTAGAAATCACCTAGTCCAACCTCCCTGCTCACATCAGAGAAGTATCTTTCTCATGACTACACTGCCTCAGAATCTAAAGAATCCCATTGTGACAGCAGATGTTACAAGCTCAGAAAGGCGTTAATAAATCACCACCTGCCATGTATAAATACAAGACAACAAGTAGGCAGATGCTACAGTATCCATTTAGGAATGAAGAGGAAAGACCTAGCACGCTATTTCAAAGGCCTCCATGGCCATTTACTAATCAAGCAAACAGCCAAGAAGAAACATCAAGTAGGGCCATGGATTCAATCTCTGACCCAGCTTTTTACATTTTCTAGCACCTTGTGGCAAGAGTCACAAATGTTGTCCTAGCAAAGGAAATATCCCTTACCATTTCTCTAAAGCTCTGGAAGGTATTTCCCACTTTAAAAGCCTAGGGAGTAAGACAACTTAAGGCATGGTGAAAGGCTGATGGATCACACTGCATCACTGCATATATACATGAAAAGCAGCTACTTACTCAGTATAGGTTGTGGTTCAAAGAACTGTGTCAAGGCACTCAAGGGACTGAATACGCAGAAGTGAAGGAGGGAACAAGTGCGGGCAAGGAGGGATGAATACATCTAAATTAAGCTTTCCTGAAGTACTTGTAGTAACATCGTGCCACAGTCCCACAGGGTAACATAACATAACAGGAGACAGTACAGGTTAAAAAATATATATATATAGTGCAGTAAGTATATCACTCCACATAACTATTTTTAACTCAAAGCAACTCAAACCCTCACCGATTCAAAAACCTCAACACACATACACACATTTTAAAATAAAAATACAAACCTGAGTCATATGGCTGCAAACAATGAGCAAAACAGAGTGCTTATACAAAGGAAAAGGGAAAAACGTATGATAAATGCTACCAACCATTCACACCAAACAAGCAGAAATTCTGTATGTTCAGAATAGCCAGTCTCAAGTTCTCAAGCAACTCCAGTGACGGAGCTGGCCTTGGAAAGGGCAGATGACTCTCAAGAAACCACTAAATCCCACCTGCTGGGAGAAGAGGAAAACGAACCACACACACACACACACACGCTCCCCCCCTTCAGGAACTCGCTGACATTCCTGGTGCTTTTCTTCAAAAAGCTCCTACAACTCCCCACATGGGAAGGCCAGCAAGGCCCTTCCCACGCAGCTCTGCCTCTCCTGCCCTGCACGAGGGGCACAAGGGCCCTCAGCTCCTTCCCGATCTGCAAGGTCGGCTACTCCGGTCGGCGTCACCGTAACCCCCAAGAGCTCTCCTTGGGGCATTCATTACTGAAAACGCCAATGGGTACAAGTTCCTTCTTTTATATTCTCCTTGGCAGAATTGTTCTTGTTCGGTCATGTTTTTGTACACAGTTCATGAATAAATTCATGAGTAAATTTCATTTTGCTTGCTGAGATTTGCCTGGCTAATCTCAGAACTGGAGTTTGCGAACGCCACTGCATATTCACAAGCACTTACGCACACTGCCCTGGGAGGACAACACTTTGGGCATTTTCCCTTTTCTGTTTCTTTCTTAACCATGGACATTTTATTCAGATAACCTGTGTTATATTTCAGTACTTCTGCCCCATAGATTGATGGCTAATGCACCGCTGATAGAGAAAAATTGGCTAAAACAGTAGAAAAGTTCTGACAATTTAGGGAAATTCTCAAAGAACTGATACAGCTTACATCAGTAAATAATTTATATTTAGACTGTTTATATATATAGCCAAGACAATTGTGGCAGGAAAAGTTTCACTATAGACACAAGGAATGCATTCACATACCTTATTTATGAAATACTCTGTAGTATAGATTTGCCCACACAGAATTGGATGAACATTTAAATTTAGAACTAGGCAAAAAAACACATTTTTCTGCTTAGAAATGCATTAACAAAAATATATACTCCAACATACCAGTCTATGTAAATTAGGCCACATCACTTGTCAGTTGACTTTAGATATGCAAGATCTAACCCTTCCATAAAAATTCAACAAGTTGTAAACCTGTTTGCAAAATATTTTGCTTATTAACAGCAAATATTAAACCCAAATTTCTATATAAATATACAATTTATACAAAGACCATAAACTGTATGTGATGTCATTTAGTTTATGTTCAAGACAGATGTAAAAGTCTGCCCAAAAGGAAAAATAACCTAGAATAAGTTCATCAACTAGATCAAATACTCAATGCTGCATATGCTCACAAGGAGAGCAAGGCATCTGGCATTCATTTGTCAGACACCCAAACTCAGTAAGTATGATATAATGCCAAAAAAAAAATGACAGCCCCAATTATGAGCAATATTTCCCATATCATTTTCTGATCCCTCGTCCTCTTCCCCAGAGACATATTAAGCCCACTAACAGACTGTTGGTCTGCTTCATGCTCGTGATGGAGGATGTTACTTTACAAAGGTTTGTATTGAAAGTCCAGGCCACAGCAGCCCACCTTAATTTGACTCAATTCATGCAGGAAATCATTATCTTCTGTGTTTTCCTGTCCTGGCATTTGACACACCTGCCATTGGGTACCAGTCTACACATGACGACTGCCTGAAGTTCGGACAAAGATGTGCTCTAAGTGGCAATCGCTGTGAGCAACACGCGCAGCGTTCAAAGCACTGCTAAAGCTACACAGCGGAGATTGCATCCATGTCATGTAACTTTGGGTTTTTTTAAGCAAAAACAAGAGTATTAAGCTTGACCATTCTCTGCCCTTAACTCTCATTAAAAAAAAAAGGCAGGTAAAATAAAAAGCCAGCCGGCCTCTGACTGCATTTAGACTCTTACATCATTCCTAACCTTTATCAAAATTCCTACCTCAAAGGCTCCAGAGAATTTTGGAGCACCTGTAGCAAACAGATTACAGAAAGGGAAAAAAATAGCATATTAGCAGGAAATGAAGTATTTTCTCCTTCACTAAACCACAATCTTACATAGTCTATGGTCTACATATACTTATTAGGATTCTAATTAAGCACTGCATTCCCTCTATGTTTGTTAAATTATATTCCACCATAGAAACTACTACAAAACTAGATAACCTTGAAAGACTGTTATAAGAATGAGGCTGAAGTGCACCATGTACGCAAAGCTACTGCTCTGTGACTAATTTTTTCTTCTGAAGTTTGATTTAGATGTATATATAGATGTATACATATCTACGTATTGACAGAAAATAAAATTGGAAGCACCTTAGAGATGCCACCCCACCACTGAGCACTGTCCCAATGCAGGATTAACTGTACCCAGACAGTAGCTACCTGCCACACATGCCCTCAGTTCCTTCAAAGTCAGCAGCTCCCATCTATTATTTTCGTTTTCACTGTAAATGAAGATTGGAGCTATTCTTTTTGTAGTATCTACCAGCATAGTAACAGATTAAAAACATTTTTTTTTTGTGCACCAAGTTACGGAATTAGTCTTTCCTTGGTATTAGAACCACATGCTTGAAATTTAGCACCATCACCAGGATCTCCCCATACAAGCCAATTATCTCAGTAAAGCTTCACCTCTAATGTTTATCTGATAGACAACAGTCAAGCTTTTCATAAAACAGAAGAATGTTATTTCTAAATAACATATTTCTAGAAATACTTAAATATCACTCAGAACGCCTCATTCTTGAAAAGTAAACATGTTTTGTAACCAATATCAAATTTGTTTAGCTTTTTTTCAAATACAAACTACATAAGCGTCACCATTAAAACAATGCATTACTTTTTTTTCCTCTAAATTTCTCATACTAAATTAAGGCATAAGGCACATCACGCTGATTACGTTAAGCACGTTCCAGTTGTTTTTGAATTGCTTATTTACAACAAGTATTACATAAACAATGATCTAATCTCGTCTCCTCAATTGATAACAAATCCTATATTGTTACTTTATATTTTGCTCCAATAAATCTGTGCCATTTATTCCTAGTGGAATGCCTTTGGGGGAGCTTGTTTATATTTTATAAATATGACTATTACAGTAATCTACACAATCAAAATACATATAACTACAGTTACCATTTGCTTCTCTGTAAAGTTCAAGGAGTTAAGTTGCCTGCTTTCAAGCATGAAAATGAAATGCACTTTCTCATAAGATGCACATGCATACGGTTTTGACTTCCTTGTTAACTAAATTATCAGAGCTATTAAATACAATCAATTTACACCCTCCTTAGGTGCAGTACCAGATATATGAAATATTCAGATACGGCATATCTTCTGCTCAAACACCCTAGCTATGCATAGCTGGAAAACATGTTAACAGCTGATGCAGCTCTCACTATTCTGACAGCCCACCTGCCTCTTCAGGAGCAAAATAATTTAGGCAAAAAAGGTTTTCTTGGGTGGGCTTTTCTGCTTGTTTTGTGCCCATGTGATGCTGCTAATTATTGCCCTAGGGTAATTAAAGAGCTAGTTAAGATGGCAATAGCAGCCAGGCAGTTACGGCCTCAGCTAATTCTGTAAAGAAAGATAACGAATCAGCTGGTCAAACCTGGTGTTTCATTCTCTCTAGTGCAAGTTTGCTGTGAACTGGATTACACTTCAGTGACACTTTCTACCTCCAGGCTGGACATCTAGAACATAGATGTATATAAGCTTTGATTTCAAGCATCCAAAATATTAAATCTTGCATCTTGCAATTAAAAAGTGCAAAAACAAACATGCAAAACTGTATATATTAGCTCAATTTCCTAAATACAAACCAAATACCTCATGCTATAAACTAAACTTTTTTTTTAATAAATTTTACTAAAATGGAGTTTCACGTCATACTTAATTGGAGGTCAAAAATGGACAACTTGCACACTTCACAGCTGGTGAAGATATTCTTATTTTAAGTAAGTACACACCAGAAAAGAAACAAGCTACATCAGTTATTTACTTTCATTCAGTATGCTCAACTTATTTCAATATAAATTAAAATGTTCTACCAGAGCTACACTTGAGGTTTCTCTTATTAAAGTATAATTTCATTTTTTCATATGCTTAAGTCCTTTAAAACTCTTATGGCAACCATATACTGATTTACTATTTTTTGTTGCTGTTATCTTAATCATAATAAGTTTAGCCAGAACAGTTTGCCATCACTTCAAATTAAACACACTGCTTTTAAAGTCACCTGACATAAACAGTATTTATCCACTCTGGTAGCAACAGTCTTACTCCCTTCACTTAACTACGTAGATTAAATAACAGGAAGTTCCAAACACCAATCAGAACATATCACTGCCTAAATCAAATGGACATTAAGACATTCAGGAATCATAAGGCTTCCTTGCCTTATGAGGAAGGGTTATAGAAAAGTCCAGACAAGTACAGCAGCAGCAAGTAACAATTTTGGGAAAAAAAAACAAATCTCCCATCTCTTTGCTCTAAGCAAAGAAAACCCCTTGCCTATTACTGGTTCAATTTATTTCATAGAAATCACATGAGATATTTACAAACTGCATCACAAAAAAAAATATATACATGATCTAAGAGACAGCTTGTGAATTTTGCTTAAGTTTTGGCTTCCTTGTAGTAACCAGAACCATCAACAGAAGTGAAATAAGCAGGAAGTCCGATGAGAAAAAGGAAGCAACATGATGAAAGAACATAATGACAAAGAGTAAATAGCACTTCCAACTTAAAGGTCAAGCAAGGCTGATGAAGGTCCTGTAATAGAAACTGAGGAACAGATCAGAAAACTTTCATCAAAAGGTTTAGAAAGCACTTATTTAGCAAGTAGTAGCTCAAAAAAAAAAAAAAGCCTAACAATTAAGCAGATTTCTCTAAAGCTAGTTTTAACTGCAGAATTAGTTCTACTTGCAGGATACTACTAGTAAGATGGATGCATGAAGTCTCAGGGATGACCCGAGAGTCCCACTGTAGTTAGCATCATTCCTGATAACCAACATCATATTCAGAAGCATAAAACCATGAATCTTGCACAGTACCTAAAATTGGGCTCTATTTGATCCAAGTTAGAGACTAAATTGTGGTTCACTGAATCTGCCCTAACCTCAACATGGGCAGATTTCATAGTAGGTCTGAAAAGAGTTTCCCTGTCTGAATTCCAATAGAGCAACTTGGCTCTGAAGAACTCCTTCCCAATCCCTACTTATTTCTCAATTACATTCCCTATTCATAGAATGCTTAAGGTTGAAAGGGACCTCTAGAGATCATCTAGTCCAACCCTCCTGCACACACAGGGTCACATAGAGCACATCAATCTCATTTCACCAAGCAATCAGCAGAAAGCTTTAGGCTAGGCTTCACTGAAAGCTGTTTGGAGTGGGGAAAAGGAGGAGGAGATGCTCCTAAATAAGAACAGTTTCTATTAACAGCAAACATGACAAATGTCTAAAAGCATAATTGTATGACTCACATAACCCTCACTAAATTTAAATCATCACAATTTCTATACTCGCTCGGTAGAAGCTTGCCATGAACCAAGCAGGAAGACTATCCAGCTGCACCTGCGTTTCAGTTGCAATTTTTTCTTGAATTTCAGCTTTCAATTGGAGAACCTACTGCATGCAGCTTCCACACAAATTTAAACAAGTGCTGGGTCTAAAGAGAGTCACTCCTGGACACACCTAGGATTTATTGCTACTCCCTATTATAGAGGTAGTTCACACGTACAGGTTCATCCAGCAAACAGCATTAAATCGATGTTGTCAAATACAGTAAACAATGTATTTTTGCAACGAACATCTCCACTACTTTAAACTATTAGAAAAAGAAATCCCCCCAAATCAGTACATCTTGTCTGAAAATGCAGGAAATAAACTGACAGAGAGCATCCTGACAAACTGGGAGGAAAAGGAAGAGATCCAAGCCCCATTCTTTCCTGCTGTGCTTGACAGTATTTAACTTTCAGAAATAACTCCTATTCATCTACACACACCCGACTAACCTACTGCTCTAGTTACTAAATGGTACCAATGAGTGAGCGACACTAAGGCCCTCAGCATAACCATAACGCTCAGTAAATGAAACTATGTATAGGCAGATGTAGAGTCAGTACAGGCCCATCAATTCGCAACCTTAAGCTTACCAAACATCTGTTTACATCCTCTTTTAAGGCGGCAGTAGCAGATAAATTATGTAGCGACCTCAGCAGGTAGAAACATGTGCAGTCATTTACCAAAGTAACAGCCTAAAAAAAAAGAGCAACTAACTCTTACCTGTTTGAAATATTTTATGCAGAAGTTACTAAGAAAAGGAGAGTGATGTGAGGAGGCGGATAAAAGACAGATTAAAAAAAAAAATCCCTAAGACTTCTTTCCTCCTTTACCTCTTCACACAAAGCCTCAAGAAGTATTAGTATCCTGGGCAAAGCACCTACCAGTCAGCACAAGTTTGATATACAGATGATTAAACTCACTGATAAAGAGGACTAACCCTTTTTAAGGGCCCTCTTTTTAGGGAGGCCAATAGCACTTAGGTTGTTCCGGGGGCGCCTGGTGTGGTTATTCCCCCCTGGAGGGAAGGGTGGACAGGATGACTAAGCTCCCGTACTGAGAAAACAAACAGCAGTGACAGGTACCTCGGTCCCTTCCGAAGCCAGCTGGCACCAACGAGTTAACTACAGATTTAGGGAAGTGAGAAGAGAAAAGCTGGGCGCGAGCAGTGCCCAGTTCTACAGAAATAAGCACCTTCATGTCAAGCCCCTGCATTAAGCTTAGGGTCTGCTGCTGACCGGGCTGACACTCGCCAGACACGGCAAAACCGAACCGATCGGACAGCACCGCGGCGTTCGGACTGAACACGAACACGGCACGCGCCGCTTCAACCCGACTGCCTCCGGAGCTTGCACCTACGCGAGCGCTCCTCGCACACCCGGGCACCGCGTGGAGCTCGGCCCCCGCAGCCCGCCTTTT
>NW_010581791.1:0-14330 GCF_000705375.1 Tinamus guttatus | reverse complement strand
AAAGAGATTTGAAGTTTAATTATATGTATATATATTTTTTAATTTAGTTATATAATTTCTGGTCAATAACCAATCTTTTAGAGCCAGGGAACAATTAAAAGTAGTTGCACACAAACAAAAGCTGGGCTAGAATAAGATATACAATGAACACAGCAGTGTGAATGCTTATTCCATGTAATAGGACAGATGTGATTTGGGTTCCTTCCTGTCAAAAAAATGTTTAGCGCTTCTTAAAACAGCATGAGTGCTAGGAATTTCCACGTGTCCGTCTCTTGTCTTCTCTCAGTGCTGTGTCTTGCAGGAGCTGTTACCCAGGTTTGTTGACACGTCCCTGGGAGTGTCACAAGCAAGGCCAGCTCCTTAGCTGCTTTAGCCAAATGGCTGGTGACTGGAGCAGAAACAGGAAGTCTCTGAGAGGGTGGGTGGAGAAGAGGCAGAAGTGCAACATGGGAGAACAGTTTTTAAGGAAAAGGAGTGAGACAGACACTGTTTCACAAGGTGATGTGTGAATAACACCCAGCCTGCACACAGAGCCAGCCTTGGCCTAGGATGAATGAAAAATGGTGTCACAAAATCGTATGGTCTAGCTTGGAAGAAACATCTGGAGACCATCTGTTGAAAGCCCATCTTGTGTTGAAAGCAGGGCCTGAGATGAGGCTATCCAGGGACCTGTCAAGCTGAGCCTTGAATATTTCCAGTCAGTCCCATCCCGTTGCTTCTCTGGACATCCCAGGCAATGGTTGTTTTCATGGAAGAATCTCTTTAGATCCTGATGGATTTTCCCCTAAAGCTTTCCAACTTATGCCTGTTGCCTCTTGTCCTGCCACTGTGCATCCTTGTGAAGTGAGTGCCTCTGTCTGCTGTAGCTGCTTTTTTTTACGCAGTGGAAGATATTCCCTGTTGGGCTGAAAAAAAACCACACGCAATTCCTTCAACCTTTCTTCCTATGTCACATTCCAATTATTAAGTTATTCCTCCAAAACAAGCACACTTGCACAGGTTATCCAACTAGGAAATGTTGTTTCTCTGGAGGAGGCAGAAAAAAACAGTTTAGCATCAAATACTAAAATGAGAACAGATAGTGAAATCCTAGCTGATTCCTCATGCACATAGAAATATTTAGTTGTATTAATAGGATCTTGTTGGACCAGCTATGTAGATAACCTGAATCTGGAGAACAGTGAGGGACTTGGGTTGGTTTTGATGGATCAGAGAGAATCAAGGGCTGAGCAGATGGGAGAAGAGACAGGTGGCTGAGAGTCCAGAGAAATAACTTCTTTATGGAAGAAACAGCTGGTCAGGAAGTAGTATCTCCTCATTGTGAGGGCTTTCAAATTTTTGATGGATTTTTCTCTTCTGTATTAGGACAAAAAATGTGTCTAAGTATGATTAATTCAGGATTCTTTTTTGGGGGAAGGGATTAACACTTACGAACTTAAAAATGTAAAATGTTATTTTGAGAAGCCCTTTTTTTTCAAAATGTTTTATTTGTAGACTCATCTTCTAGCTTCTAGCTTGAAAAGAATTGGAATTTTCCATGGGGAATGAAAAAAAGAGGAATCTGAAAGAAACTAGTGGCAAAGGTCAGCTGGAGAGAGTGCAGATGTTGTGGCATTGAGAAAGATCTGATTGCCTTTGACTGAATGTCATAAACTTGGGCCTACTTTGGTTAAATTAAGGCCATGATGACCACTGAACTAGGACTACTTATCTGGAATAAAATTTTAAAAAATAAAATTAAAAATTAGAGTGGTTAGCTTTGGTACAAATTCAGCTACACAATAATTATGCTATTAGAAGTCAGTGTGCTTCTTTTTAAAAGAAACAAGTAGGATGTGTTCTCAAACAGTGGTAGACGAAGGAACTGCTCACCTTCTATATTTTGTGTGGAGCACATGGTCTTGTTACTGTCCTGCTTACTCTGCCATATAACCTACCCTTGCCACAAGATTGGAGGTAAACAACAACATTTAAAAGGTTGACAGAGAAAACAAACTAGAAAAGGTGTAATTAGTATCACACAGGGTAAAGGGAAGAGCTATTTTTAAACCTAAAAGCCCAGCATGTTAAGTCTTCTTTCAGGATGTAGCCAAGTTTGATTTCCTTCTGGGTGTGAAATGACTTAAATCCATAGGTCCTCCTGGGTTAAACAGAGCCTTTCTCAAAGGGTTACAGAAGCTGGGGTCCCAGCTGCTTTTGGTCCCAGCTATAAATGCTCTTCTGCTTCTTACAGCTAGGCAGAACCTCACAGCAGCAGGAGCCAGAAACCAGTATCTCATCTCCTAACCACAAAGTTAGAGTGTAATCATCTTGCTTTCCCACTACTTCATGATTAATAGAAGATCTTTTTTTTTTTCCTCTTAAAACAGTATTCATACCTCAAAACATCATAGAGACTTGTGATTTAGCACACTGTCAGAATAATACAGTTTCAGTATTTTGGGAGAATATACCAATCGCTGGACTACTGGGAAAGAAAAAGGGTTTTCCATCATAGCTAATACTGATTTTTCCTTACTAGTATCTTCAATGAAATATTCAACTTCTACAAAACTTTTATTATAAAGTATTTTTACTTTTTTGTTTTCAAGGAAACCCTAATGTTAGTAACAAGAAACCAATTTTTTCCTGTCAAGACTATTGGGAAAAGAGAGGACAAAAAAACCAACCAACAATCCTTCTTCCTAGGCAGCCTCGACTTGCAAAGCATTCCCTCAAAGCAGTGCACAGGATACTGAGACATTAAGGTGAGGACAGGCCTAAAAAGGCATTTTTCATATGAGTCACTATGTACGTAAAACACTAATCTGCAGTAATCATATCCTTAACTGTCATTATTCCAAGAACAGTATTTAAGCCAGCCTTCCTCAGGAAAGACATCCCCTAGTAAAAATGTAGATTCTTAAATCACTTCGTAGGGAATATCTAATATCTATCTATATGGTGCTAGAGGGTGTATTCGAAGGATTCATTTAACCTTTATTCAGCTTCTTAAAGAAAGCACTCAAATTATTCTACAGCATCTCTCAAGAACATTAAGTCAACAAAAGGTCTTTTATCTCCAAATATTTGCTTCTGGTGATAGCGTATTACAAATAGAGACCACAATCAGCACTTCCACCTGATGTTTATAAAATGTAATCTTGTCTTCGCTACTGAGGTCATATGGTAAAGGTAAGAAGCTGCTACCGAGTATCTTCACATTCTTTTAATTCAAAATATTTTGACTGAAAAAAGCAAAGGCATTTTTCCAATGGTGTTTGTCAGTACACCACATTAACAACAGAGCGTAAGGAAATCAAAACAGTATTGCTGTATAAGGTCAGATTGTTCACTTAATTCTCCACTTCAAGGAATTCTGAAAAAAGACTTTTTTTCTCTCTGTAAAATATACAACGTCCCTTTTTTAAAGAAAAATAAACTTTACATAGAAGGGTAAGTTCTGTTGAGATAAAATGCTTCAGATGATAATAAGGATGGTAAACTTAGTGTTACTACTTCATGCTGTGTCCCTCAGTTCTTCCTCTTTGTTTCTCCCAGAGTTGTTCTCATGTGCTGCAGGAGGGCTTGGGAGCAGGAGGAAACCCGGCCACCTGAGCAGCTCACAATAACTGGAATATCAGCTAGTGTCACTGAGGGGCTGGTGACGCTTGCATTTGCTCTAAATTCAGACTGGTGGTTGGAAGCAAAACAGCTTTTCACTGTCTTTCATACAATTTACAGGCAGGCATTGTGCAAGTTAGAAAATGTCTGAAATCTAGCCAAGAATGAACAATAGAAAACTCTGAACTACATTTAACTAGTGGGAGACAAATTATACAGATACATTTTGCTCATTTTAAGGGGTACCCCTGAGCATCAGAGCTGAAGGAAAGCCTAGAAACACAATCAGATTAACAGGAAGGGAAGGAAGAGCTGATTAATTGGCACAGTGTCAGTGGTCGTCATTGCTACAGCTTACTGGAAACACATCAGTGTTTGAGTAAACCCACGGGAACCATGCAGAAAGACTGGGGAGTGCCTGAGTGAGGTCAGGTTGGTTTTCTTCAGCAGTTTGGAAGGGAAATGCTGGGCACGGGATTGTCCTTTCATAAGATCACTGCCAAGTTCAGGTCATGACTCTTGAAAAGATCCCTGCAAAGCCCTGTCTCTTGCAGAGAGCTGACTTCAATGCATCTTCTGGGTAAAAACCGAATGCTTGTTTCCTGCCAAGGGCAGACAGTGCATAGATAAGGTTAGATATCAAGATCAGCTGAGTTGAGCATTGCAGAGCAAGGAACTCTGCACCTTAAAATAGGAGCATAGATTTATTTTAGCAGCCCGAAAGGTTACCAGCTTCACAAGAGCCAGGCCAAGAGCTCGCAGTTTCACGAGCTGAGGAAATGCTGCCACATGATCCTGGTTTGTCACACAGATACCTGCTTGAAAGTCTGTTCGAGCTTTGGAGAACTAGTGTTTTAGGCTTTCTTCAGGGTGCTGAATGTGGTCAGGAAGTGGATTATTTTTGTTCCTTTGTGTGTTCTTGTTTTTTTCCCCTATTGTCCAGAAAAATAAATTTTGTACTGCGCTTTCTGTGTTCAAAGGACTGTAATACTTCCAGTGGATAAATATAGAAAATCTATAATTAATGGAAAACCTATCTGTAGTGAACAATTCTGCCATATTTACACTTGGATTTTGTTTCATGCAGTCCGTCTTCCTTCCCACTACCTCTGCCATTTTCTGTCTACATTTGAGCAATGGATACTCCAAATAATGATGTAGCGGGAAGGGGGTTGTTTGCTTGTTTTTGCTATGGTCAAAGCATCTTTCTTTCTTTGACAATTACAGTTTTTCTTCGTGTTTAACAGTGATGTTGACATTGCATTGGCCAGGCAGTCCAGGCTCGGTGCTTCGGTGCTGACTCACCTGGCAGCTATCCAACAGTTCAGAAAGCTTCTAAAGAGCTTGTAAGCCTTACATGACATGAGAAATGGAAACTGTTGCTTACTGCTTTTCAAGAAAGCTTCTATCGTATGAAAAGAAGTCATTGCATTAGATTTTAGCTAATGAAATTTAGGTCTCCAAAGTATGGACAACATAGGCAAAACTTAATCCCTACTGAGTCACTTCCAAGTCACAGAGGAAAAGAGGCATTCTGAATCTGAAAGACTCTTCTATCCTGCAAACTTAGTTTCCAGTACGATTCCCACCGGATTTTGCATCCACATGCCCTATGGTGCTTGTATGTGTGTTCAGGTGTAAGCCCATTCTTGTCTGCCATATCTATGTTGGCACTTGTTTTTACTATCTTCAACTTGGGCATTGGGTAAGAAAAAGCTATAAGCTTCTGGACTAGAAGAACTATAGGGACTGCATGAAATTATCTCATCTAGGGCCTGACAAACTGGATTTCACTGTAATTAGTAGACAATAAAATGAAGATATTTCAGGTTTCTTTAGAAGTGTCAGTTAACACAAGATAGAATTTTAACTTCAGCATAAAGTATTTCCCTACTGGGAAATGGGAACAATCCAGAAAAGGTGCCATCTTTATGGCATGTTACACTGGCCCTTTTCTTTGTATGCAGGATTATTAACGGGAGATGGGGGACAGCTGAAATTCTTTATAGGGTTTCATTTTTTTAATATATTTTTCTTTTTTGAGAGTGGAGAGAGGCAAATTTTTTCAGTGTACAGAAAGTAAATCTGATTAATTTTTTCAGTTGTTGCTGATCTATTCTCTACAGTTCTAAGATTTTAAAAATGCTGCTTTTCATAGAATAAACATCAATTTAAGAAACTCTACTAAGTCATGCTATGATACGAGCATGACTTTCATAAACAAGTACTGAGAATTAGGTGAATTTGCTTTATGATTATTTTGAAATGAAAGAGAAGCTTTACTTTATTTAAAGAATTTGGTAAGTTGTGCAATTTTTTTCTAAAGATTTTTTCCTACAGAAATGTGTTGTTTGACCTTTTTATATTTCTGCAGTTGTGCTACTGATATTATTTTTATGACTGCTTATGGAAAGATTTTATAACAGCTTTATAAGTTTTATGAAATGACAGATGAGACAACCTGCATAGACAATTTGCTTAAATTTATTCAGTCTGGAACTCAACCCACGAATAAAGAAATAGTTGCATATGAAGAATTGTAGATGAGACTAAACTCTTTAATGATGACTCTCTATAATCTGGCTAGGTTATTATAAGAAAAGTTAACTGTGCTGCAGACACACTGTGCTGCATCATACTCCTTGTTTGGCCTGTCCTACAGCATGTTGTGGCAAATCGTTGCACATTTGCACTTGTCAGAGGGTTACAGCTTTATGTCTTCTTCAAACGTGTGATGTTCTCTCTATAACCCCGTGCTGTATTATCTTTATTATTGGTAACAGAGTAACACCTTTATATTATAACTGTGGGAAAGTACCTTTCTTGGGAAAGGGTCTACCCCTTGAGCAGGGCTCAATTTGTTTTTTAATTGAAGTAACATGAAAAAATATAAAAAAAGATAAGTAGAGAAATTTGAGTACTATTAATTAAAAAAGCTTTTCTGAGAACATTTAAAAACTATTATACCAAATACCATTAGCTTTTCAAATTTCAGAACCTCTTATGACAGCAGATGTCCTTGTTTGCCTGATAGTGAATTGCATAATTCTTACTGGCAAACTCACTTTTTTTTCCGACTAGTATGCCTTTCTGAGCTTATTAAAAAAAAAACTCTAAATGTAATGATAAACTTTAAATTTGCTGCTCAAATTCTTCTATTTACTCATTTTAGACATGAAAATAAGTAAGATTTTACTCAGTGAAGGTAAGTAGTTCTGAGGCCAAGACCAGTCCTAGCTTGGTACGCATTTTGGCTGTAAACTTTTTGATACAGATCTCCCCCCTGGGCTTTTATCCTGTGACCGAACTTGTGACATACTAAAACTGTGCCTAAAGTATGCACAGATGTAAACATATGCTCTTGGCTCGGTCGAATAGAGGAAGTCCTCAGTGAAAAGCATCCTGAGACACAATAAACAGAAATGTGTACATCAGACCTGCTAATATTTAGACTCTTAGATTAAAATGAATACTCGGAGGGAAAGCTTCACCTCCATATCAGGATCTGCTTTGAGGTACTGTATTTCACATGGTAACTGTTTTTAAAAATTGTTGAACTCAAGAGATAACTGGCAGCAGAATAGTTTGTAGGAAGCAGATCTCTAAGGTAGGAAGATGTGTCTGGTAAGAATAAAGACTGTGCTTTAGTCATGTTGTATTTAGAACAGCTGCTACTGTGTAATTATCTGTTAATACATTAGGGGGAGGAACTTTGACCATACAGGAATAAACAAGGCTTGCCCTTAAGTACATTTCTAGCTATTTGATGTTTCAGAACTAAGGCTCAAAAGTATTTAGGCTGATTGAATATCCTAAAGAACAAGGACTCGCTCATCTCTTTGGAAAGATATTCCATCTCTTTGGAAAGGCTATATCAAAAGATAGTCATCCTTTTCTAAATACCTGGAAAATACTTTTTCTGTTTTCCAAAGAAACATGTTGATACAACTGTCCTACTTCTAAAGAAATAACCATTTAACCCATTCTCCCTCTTTCCAAGGCAATTACAAAGATTTGGATCCATTATCCAGGAAGCACAGGGGAGGAAAAAACAACAACAACAACAACCAACTTCAGCAGTGCGTAACTGTGATTTTATTTTCCAGTGAGCTCATGTGTACTTTTCACATCTCAAAGCAAAATCTTCCATAAAAAGTTGTGTTTATTTGCTGCGTGTGCCATGTCTCTGGATCATGACATGGTACAAGAGAGCCTAAATGACTGGGCAAGGCTAGTCCTGGCTTAGAGATGTGACAGGAGAAATAGATTTGCTTTCCTGCTGCCCATGTCCTTATCTGCCCAGCCCAGCTCTCCCCATCCCTCGTGCTTCTCTGCTGATGTGCGTGCCACGGCACCAGCCCTGTGGGACAAGGCTCCTGGGCACTCAGCAGAGAACTCAGCGTTAGCCTTTCTGAGGATCTCAGAGATTCTGATGCACCCCATGATGCACCCCAGCAACTGTCCAGAAGAAATCTGGCACACATTTCCTTGAGGTGCCTCTGCAGTTCCTGACAAGATTATGGCAATGTTTTTCCTAAGTACCTCAGTGGTTTCTGACAAAATGCTGGTGCTGTGCTTCTAGGATACCTCAGTGGTTCCCCACAAAATGCTGCTTTGCCTTTCCTGAGGTCTGAGGTACTTCAGCAATCTGAACGGTCTGCTCCGAGGTGTCCCAGTGTTCGTCACCAAAACATCCTGATGCCCATGCAGAAGCATTTCCCCCAGACACTGTCTCTGCATGTTGAAACTGTCATTCCCCTCGAAATGCTGGTGCTAAGCTGCCTTACTTCAGTAACACAGAACGCTTCTGTTCAAGTCTTGCTGCCCAAACCCACCTGCCGTCTCCTCTGAGGTACCTCAGTGTTTTGCCCCATACCACCCTCTGCTGCCCCTGGGAGGTACCTCAGCATCTCCTTCCCCTGCCCCATTTCCTCTGGCCCCTCAGATCTCAGTGTTTCCTCCCCACAGCCCAGTGCTCCCACCCGCCCCGGCCAAGCTCACATCAGGTCTCACCACCATCCCCTCTGCTGTCCCGTCTGTGGGCCCACACCATGTTGGCCACCCTCAGGCTCCTCCATGCCCTTGCCTGGCTGGCAATCCCACTCTGGCTCATCCTTTGGATAAAAAACCACTTCTCTAAATAGTGAGGAATGGCAATGCTTCTTTTCACATGATTCTTTATGGATCCGAAGGTGTAACAGTAAATCTGTTTTTATGACCCAGAAAGATAAAGATTGAGATAAATACTTTAGCTTCCATCCCTTTCTTTCCCTTTTTCCCCATCTTGTTCTCTATAGTCTACATTTTATTTTCATCTTTAAGTGAAGATAATTGGAAATTAAGAACTGAGTAGTTGAATCAATGTTTTCCAAGTTATCATTCTAACATGTAAAATCTAAAACTTTATGTCCACATAAATCTCCTTGGCTAGTCTTTTTTTTTGGGGGGGGGAGGCAGGGGAGGCTGGCTTTAAAATAAGTATCATGAAAAATTCCTTTTTACACCAATTATGTGAAATGTATTTTTTCAGTAAACAGTGAGGCTTATGTAAACGCTTGCTAAGGTGGCGAAGGTGGTTATGTAAAACCCTCTCCATTTTACCATGACTTACTCCTTTCCTTTAAAAAGAAAATTAAGAATATATTTTGAAAAAAGAAAGAAAAAAAGAATTTGTGCCAGACATTTGTGATTTGTTAAGGAAATTGCAGGTGTAATGTAAAATGTATGATTTAAAAGGTGTAGAGACCTGAATGCCTTGTGTCTGTGCTGGGATTTTGAAGCATGAGTTGAATATTTTACTTAATCATTTTAAGTAAGAATTTCAAACACATACTCAGAAAATCTTTTGGTTGTCAGTTTATCTGGTGTGTCACTCAGTTCACATCCTGCTTCTTCAAGAGAAAGAGATGCCCGCCTGGCTCATTTGAGTGGGTACAGATCTGTTATATATGGCATTCACTGCTCCAGTTTGCTTCATATTTGTTTTCATAGGAAAAATTATTGCTTTAAGGCATGTTAGAAAAACATTATTGTCATCTTATTGACACTGAATTGCTTAAGAAGCCTTTAATAGCATTTTTGTTGGGAAGACTTTGTTCCAGCAAATATTTACAT
The DNA here is from genome assembly GCF_000705375.1 of Tinamus guttatus. The sequence goes on along the minus strand of NW_010581791.1, from coordinate 4,613 downwards.
CTATAAAGGAAATGGTACCGTTTCCTCCATAATGATATTGTATTACAACACAATAGCAATACATGCAGTAAAATAGCAAACTGTAGAGTGCTATAATAATAGGTTTCAGAATGTAGTGTTAAAACTAAGACTTTAAAAAATATTTAGTTGAATACAACTTTAATTCAAAATTTTGCATGAAAAGATATAAGGGAAAGACAGTAATTTTCTAAATGAATGAAGCTCCCATCATACTCTCAGTATTTCCTTTTCATTTCATTCCTTGGTAACAGAAGATGGAAACAGGAATACTGTAGCACAGTGAGGAACATTGCTGCTGTTTTTATTTAAAACTACTCAGTGGTATCTGCCTTCTGCTGCACAATCCCAGGGAGAAGCAGGGAAGCTGCTGTATGAAAATGCATGGCTGCAAGTTGAAACACAGAAGTTCCACCTCCATGTGAGGAAGAACTTCTTTCCTGTGAGGGTGACAGAGCCCTGGAACAGGCTGCCCAGAGAGGCTGTGGAGTCTCCTTCTCTGGAGATCTTCAAAACCCGCTTGGATGCCACCCTGTGCCACGTGCTCTAGGTGTGCCTGCTGGAGCAGGGGGGTTGGACTAGATGATCTCTAGGGGTCCCTTCCAACCTCAACCATTCTGTGGTTCTGTGAAAGTCTTGTTGATTAACAAATAATCAACCTCTTGCTTTTCTTTGTCGAGGCTGAGCACTGAATGCAGTTCCATCTCACTATGGCCAATAGAGGGTAGCCTTTCCAAGGAAATCATGGCATGAATGTTAAAACAACTAAAGCTTTTGAAGAACCTTGTTAAATTTTGTAACGTTTTGGTTGTATTTTAACAAAACCTTTTTGAAGTCTAAAAATCAAACTTGTTGTATATGCAAGTTTATCCAAACTGGCCTCTGTTAAGAGTGCATGATGAGGATGCTGAATGTTCTTGCAACATGCTCCTTTATGGTTTTTATTCAAGTTAAATAGTAAATCTTTATAAATGCTAAATTACAATTACTTGTGGAACAAGACAGACAAAGCTAAGCAATTCAGAGAAATTAAACCAAAACCAAGAGATTATCTTCATTGTCTGTGTTTTCTCTAAAAAGTAGCTCCCAAACAGTACCATTAGAACAGAATGACTTAACACTGTGGCAAGTATTTGCTCTAAATGAACTTTTTTATCATTCCAGTCAAAATCCGCATTTCTTACTCAGGGCACCATCCTGAGTCTCTGGGCATGACAGATAATGCACATACCTCCTTCACCACAGTTCTTGTGTGCCTTAACTAAATATATCCAACAACCTAGCTCTTATAATACTGGAATGCAAGCAACAGAAGCAGTATTTTTGTCTAGTGGTAGTTCAGTCTCCCAGTTCCTTGAGCTTTTGTTCATTTTAAGACCTGCCCTTCGGATTTCTCAATATAGACTTTTATTTCGTGCTTTTATGGTTTCAGTAAGATATACCATTATATCCTCTGCTAAGCATAAATGATTTGCAGTAATAACAGACTACCTCTTTTAACTCAGTCACTTAATTGTTTATTTTTAAAAAGCATGGTAAGGAGGGCATTTGGTGTTACCTTCTTTGAGCAGTTTTCTCTGTTTCAAATGCAAAGCTACTGTCTTTCCATAGTTCAGATACTATTTCTTCCATCAATGGGACATCAGTGTATTTTTTTTAATATGAGCTTGCTTTTGCTGGATGTAAAACAAATATTTTAACTTTAGTGGTGTTAACTATGGAGTAGCTGTATATTATTAAAGCACATTATGCCGTTCCTTTTAAAGCAATGGCCCTTCCCCCTTGACACAGCTGTCGCCTCCCTCTGTGGTGTATTTGCAAGACTGGCCATTCAATGGGAACTGCTGCAGGTTCAGCACTTTTGAAAAAACAGCTTATCTAGAAGTCTAAAGTTGGATTTAGAAGCTTAACATTTTGTGAAACTTCCTGATGATCACCAGAACATATAGTTGTTTAGTCAGATAAATATCCAGTGTATTTATGCTGCAAGTTCAGTCTTTTTCATTTTCACTCTGGATAACTAATACTGGTTAAGGAGACCTTTCTATAACTTAGAGAATCACCAGATTCACCACTTCTGAAAAAACAGTATTGTGTTGTTCAAATCAAGCCATAGGCTTGGGATGTGTACTTAGCACTCCAGGAAGTCTCCCAAGCAGGGAACAATGTTTAATTGCAATTACAGCATAACTGGAATCCATATATAAAAGTATTGTGTAATGCTTAATTCTTTCATAAAGGAATTGGTAATCTGAGTGCATAGTAAATAATTCTGTAAAACCAAAAGAACTGTAACATTCACTATTTGTTTTTGTCACAATATAGTTGAATTATTAGCCTAGAGAATGAGTATCATGTATATATTAATTTAACTAATTTTATTTTTCACTTTAACTTTCATTTCTGGGCTTTCATAGTGATGCAACATCTAGGACAAGGGCAGAAATCCAAAATACACTTGAAAAGAACTGGCATTTACACTAACTCTGTACTGTCGGTTGGACAAACGCAACCAAGTTTGTCCTTGCACTGGGGCGCTGGGTGCTGTCCAGAACGTGCCGCAGAAGCACATTTCAGTAATTCCGCTGCCGCAGGATCCCAAATCTGCCTTCCTGCCTGCCAGAGGTCAAGAGTTTATGCCAAACTGTGGATATTAGAAAAAGACTTTCAATTATGAACAAGAGGAGCTTACAATAAACAATGGTGAGAAAATTTGCGAGATGAAACATAAAAGAGCCTGAGACACATCCCTGGGTTAGCTGGGAGGCTGCAGAAGAGGAGGACAAATGCTGAAAATCAAGCCAGGAGAGCAGTCTGCACTCCAGCCTCCTTTGCCTCGCCTGCCTCCCCTCCCTCCGTGGAGTCAGAACACAAGACCACCTCCTGTTGCCAGGGCTAGACATACTCCTAAATGCACCGTTTATACCACAGCTTCCCAAGCAATGACCAACACAGAATCCAAGATTTCTTCTCCCTTTACCTCCCACTGGTATTTTCAAGCTAGCAAATAAAGTGAAAACATTAAATACCTTTACATTTTTTGGACTGCACAAAGTAATAAAGCTGAGAAATTTATGCACTGTAAGCTCTATGAACCCATAGCCAAGTTAGCAGCAATGTCCTATAAAAGTTAGAACTTTTCTTTTTTTCTTTGGCTACTACAGATATTAAATTGCTGTATCCCAGCTGGGAATGAACGGAGAATGGAGAATGGCTATGCACTCAAAGGACACTGAAAACTGGGCAACTGGGTATAAATGTAGTATATGAATATATACCTCAAAATTATCATTGACTGTGATAATTTTAGTGTTTTACAGTGTTTAGTGCTTTACAAATTTCCTGCTCAGCTATACCACAGTAAAGATGAAGTCACCAAAGAAAGTTTCTGAAATAGTTTGATTTTTGTTAGCTTGGTTGGATACTCATGAGCTTACACCAACTTCCTTGATAAATGTGCCTTTTGTTCTGCCACAGGGCAGACTCTTCTACTCCCTACAGAATGAGGAGTCACATTTATTTATTTGTACTAATAATTAGTGCTAAATGATATGATGCATTGCAAAGATAAGATGTTGCCGGCACTTCCAACTTGCCAAAGCTTTCTGTATCTCACTCATTAACTCAAACATTGGATCTGACAAATTGGTGTGCAGGCGCCGACAAAAAGGGACAAAATATGTCTCCACCTAACCATGCTGTGTTTGCAATACCATTATTCCCACGTCTGTCTGGCTGTGTGTGGCAGCTTTATTTAAACCTTGCTAAGCACCCACTAGAAGAAGACAAAACGACTATCTATCAATGTCCCATGCTTGTTTCCCTTTTTCTTCCTCCTATTTTCTTCCTTTTATTTTGTTCCAAGTGGTGGCGCAATGTTCAGTGTGAAGCCATGCCTCACAAACACCTCATGAAGTGCAAAAGATAACCTCCCTTACACCTAAAATGATAAACAAAAAATATATTCCTTATCTATATTAGATGACTCCCCTTCATCAGCCAGGAAAATAAATTCAATAGTCTTGTTTATCAAAATCACATCAAAATCACATATCTATTGACAATTCCAATTTACATGCTCTTTTGACTTGGGAATGATCTTGTTTGTCTTTGGCCTGATTAGAAATCTAAACTTAAAAAAATTTCTTTCAGGATTTCCCTTGTGTAAAGTTATATTGCTCTCTCAGCTGTAGTCTGTAGTAGTTACATCTGCTGTACCTGCAAAACACCCCAGGGTTTAAAAGTTTTTGCTATTACAGTCTACTGTTCTGCACTTTTCTTCTAAAAAAGACAAACTGTTATGAAAAGCGAATGTCATTCTGCCATTCTCTGAGAAAAAAAAAAACACCTATTATTGGAACATCACCAATTAGATGGATTGGTTCACCTCTCTGGCTCTCTGAAAGCTGGACCAGCTCTTTAAAAAACAAGGGGTAAAGGAACACCATAAAAATTTTAAACTTGACCCAAAATACTGATCATCGCCAATCTGATCACTTCGGTCATTTTATTACATGGTGGAATCTGGTTTTCTACCTACAATTTAAATTGTCTACTTCTGTGTTATTACGGATAAAGGAAAAAAAGAAAAAAAA
>NW_010581787.1:1110-13169 GCF_000705375.1 Tinamus guttatus | reverse complement strand
TATGCAGGTGCCAGCAGGAGCTACCACCGTGCAGAAGTAAAGCAAAAGTAATGGGAACACGACATTATGCAGGTGCCAGCAGGAGCTACCACAGTGCAGAAGTAAAGCAAAACGTTATGGGAACACGACGGAATTTAGAAATTGAAAATATCATAACAATTCTTGCTTCAGCATGGTTCTGCCACATGTAAATAGGGATTGTGTATAGAAGAACGTGCCCTGTTTTAGCAGCTGCTGTTAAACCACCAAATACCTGTGTGAGAATCTGCTGCTAAAGGGAAGATGCCTGAGGAGCCCCAAAGTCTGAACTGTGCAGATCTGCTCACAAAAATGAGTTCATTTTCTATTACCCAGTTTGGTTCCAGAAGGAAGTTCAGGCCTTGAAATACAGAACTCTTTAATGTAGGTTATCCAGATGCTTCTGATCTTTATAGCTTTTTATAGCAGAAATACTTGTTTGATAATTACAATGCAACTTTTAGCAAGGCTGCTGGGTTCTATTAAGAATTACATTCAAATACTATAACTCTTACTATTAAAAACTCGATGTGCTACCACTTTATATAAAAACTTGGGTTTAGAAGACTGAAGCAAATGGATGTATTACTACCATAGAAATCTTTTTATCAAAAGATTGTGCTCAGCACTATGGAAATGAAACGGAAATGAAACAATCAACATGGAAATGACCCAGAACAATCATCATTTTTCAATCAAATCCTGATAAAACTTATTTTTAAGACAGAAATGGCAGCAGCTGAAAACACGTGCAGATCAGACTCATACTGCCTGGCGACTGTCTTGTTTTCTTAAGCATGTCCGTGGAGACAAGACACCACTCACAATATCCTGGAACAAGCTCTTTTTCTGGGTCAGGCCCCTAGAGATTTCCTAGGCCAGCTATTAAAAGCCCTTAAAAATTCATGATTTCAAGTTCTCAAGAAGAACAAAATCACTTACCCACTGATTCGATGCAGAAATCAAAGCTCAGCTCAGATGCCAACTTCTTGCTTGACTTCAACTTCCCTTGCAAATTCACAATTTTCACAAATTCTCAAGAAAAACAGAAAATCAAGTATTAAAACCCATCCCTGAAGAGGATTACAGGTGGCTCTAACTGTGAAACACTAACTTCAACTTTCAGGCACACAAAAAAACAGCATCTTTCTTTCAAAGTAAGGAGAGAAACCATCCTACCGATTTCTGTATGTTTTTAGACTTTATTGACAGCTTTCCTAGAAATAACAAATTTAGATCAGAAAACCTATACAAATGTAATATAAAAGTTGAAATTCAAGCAGGTTAAATCATTGCAAAGTTCCCATTGTGATAGTAACTTCTGAAGCACATAAATTACAGCTGTTGTGCACGGTGCAGTGTTAGGTAGTTAACATGCACGGCAGGGTAGTGCGCGCCACATTTTCCAGATAGGTTTAAAAATTGTCTGTTTAGATTTCTGATTTGAGTATATTTGAATTTTCATCTCTAATGCTGTCTTACAGATTTCATTTTGAAAGGCCCAGAAATAGGAGAAATAAGAAGAATATGCAGGCATGAAAAAGGAGAAATGGAATCACAAGCGTCAAAGTGAAAAGATCACATAGCTGAGCTGCACCTACTAGGAAATATTTCCATACAAATTAGTAAAGAAAAGAGAAAAATTACCGTGTGACAGAGATAAAAATCAACTGTGGCAAAACCAGTTCTGCCCAAGGTGCAGCTGAGCTGCCCAAGGGACACCAGGTACTTACTGTCCAGGCAGACCAGGACGGTGTCTCTCTCCAGTTGCGTTACGTGAATGGCATCGAGCTGCTGATTGCCTTGGAAAACCAAGAGGGATTAGGTGACATCCCACCAGCCTGTCCCCTCCCAGCAGCCTCTCCCCAGCTGCTACAGCCTGTTCAGTGTTTCAAGCCTCTCAACTCTGCGGGATTTGGGATTCTTTTACTGGGGTGGCACATCCCGGAGTGCTACGGGAGCAGGGCAGGGCCTACGGACAAGCCTGTTGGCTCAAAGCCTGTACTTGGCACCACATGGATACTCCTTATCAGCTTCAAATACACGTGAAGTTACTGTTCAGCATCGCAAGTGGCCTTTCTCCATGAAAAGATCCAGTAACGAACACAAGGAATCATCCCGGAAGCAAAAACCCAGCCCTCTTTTCCCATAAAGTCACGTCCGGAAAGATTATTGTGCCAATATTAAAATCAGCATCGCAAGTGGCCTTTCTCCATGGAAAGGTCCAGTAACGAACACAAGGAATCATCATGGGAAGCAAAAACCCGGCCCTCTTTTCCCATAAAGTCACGTCTGGAAAGATTATTGTGCTGATATTAAATTAGAATTTAGTATTTTTCAGTTTTAATTAAGTCCTCCATACAGCTGCTAAAAATTAGTATTTCATCACGAAAAAAGAAAGTATCTGTCAAAGCCAGTAGAGAAAAGCATCTGGAGGATATCGTATAGCTTTTGAATATGAAACAAACTCTTCTACTTATTAATAATAACTAACGAAGGTGACGAGTCCCCGCTGAGGGCTGGAGGACTGACCAGATGTGAGACTGACAGACCAACGTGAGGCTCTAAACAGCAGAGCCTGGGGAAGAGCAGTGGGGCTGAACCCGGGTAGAAGAAAACAGTATGTGACTACGAATGGGGAAAACTCAGCAATTAGGGTCTGCATTTAAGGAATTTTAATTAAGGCCACGTCTGAAAATGAAGTCTTTTAGGATAGTTTACAGCGAGGCTGGCAGATGAGCACAAGGACAGCGGGGATCACATCGAGGGTCAGTATTAGAGAGCTGGGGAACGGCTGGTGCTGGAAGGGAGCAGGGGCTGCTCCCGGCTCAAGCGGGTCACCTGGAGCAGGTCGCCCGGCACCGCGTCCGTAGGGGAGCAGAATGGAGATTCCACGGCCTCCCCAGGCCACCTGAGCTGCAGTTCAGCCACCCTCACAGCGAAAAGGGGTCTCCTCATGTTCCAATGGAATTCCCTGTGTTTTACAGGCTTGCGGTGAGAGGAGCTGCATCATTCTGCCTAGCGTAACAGGTTTCCAAGCGACCTCCGAGGGAAAGACTGAACAGCCACTGGGGAGCTCCGGGGCAGAGCAGGGAGCCTTACCTGCTCCGATCTCCGTAAACCACGAGGACGCAGAGTTCAGGTTGATTGTCTCGAACTGAACTACTTGATTTGCTTCAGTGCCCTTGCTGATGGCTACACAGACCATGGGGTACTCCTGCTCCGGTATCACTAGCATTTCAAACACGTTCAAGGGACTTGGCAAAGGAAAATCAAAGTGCTGGGGAGAAAAACAACAAAAAGCCACATTTTTTAGCATTTCCTTCTACCTTGAAACGAAGAAGTTTAAAACAACATACACAAAAAAGCACAAAAGAGTTTTTTACTGCTAAAAAGAATCCACTTTTGAGACTGCATGAGTTGAGAGCAACATTATGTTGTCCAGAGGGATATGATAGGAGCCTGTTACTGCTATTCCTGGGCTTGATCCAACATTTCCTTTGACTTCAGTCCTTGGATTTTCTTAGCCAAAGTGTATCAGGCCAGCATTTAAAGTGGCCAGAAACCCACAAATGGGACTAGAGTAGGTACTTTCCACGAAATTAATGTTGTAAACTTTAACTGTAAGTTTAAGTTGTAAACACAAATGTTGTAAACTAAAAATACAATACTTACCTTTATTAACATGAATTTCTGCATCGGCTCATACCACTGTAGAAGGACGATCCCAGACTGTAGTGCTCCACACAGATACTTATGTCCTGTGTATGGATTTCTTACTATGTACAACAAGCAAATAAACAAACCCATTTTGAGTCCAGAAAGTTGAATGCTTACATTAAGTACAACTAAACAATGCAGCTATTTTTACAAATACTTTAAGAATTTTTCACACTAATAATTGGTCTTTGGCGTTGTGTTCAAATATTGTTATTGATTACTATTGTGCCACAGTTCAAATAAACTAAATTCTTCACAAACCTTGGGCCAACAAGCATTTCTGCAATAAAAGCTGCAAAACTTCCTTCCTGGGGCTGCGGCCAAGGTGGGTGAGAGGGGAGAATGAGAGCTCCAGGCTAAGCCAGAATACAATAGGTCCTGTCCACACGGGATATCCAAGACTGCAAGCTTGTACTCTGATTGCAAATTTTGTACTCTGTTTAAGCATTTGCAAGAGTGCAAAAGCAAAGATACAATTTCTCATGTCTGTTTTTCAAAGAAATGTGCATTCTGTAGAAAACCCAAGCTTTTCTGAAAGTCAGTGGCACCAAAGACAAATGTATAAGTTCACAATCTCTAAGACTTTTTTGCAGGCACTTAAAACTTGAATGAGGGCTTCAGTCCTCCCCAGGCTGACATCATTTTTATAGTGTCCAGCAAATTCTTTGTGGAAAAAACACTTTTCCAGTTGGCCCCGCTAGAAGCTGGATCCAGGTCAAAGCTTGGGGCCAGCAAAGAAGCCAGGAAGGTTTTTTGTGGATGTGCAACAAGCCTGGGATCCTGGGACCAGTGGCACATTTGCAGCCTGGCTGCATGTCCCAGGGACTGGCTGGCTGAAGCCAGCGATCCTGAACATCAGCTTATCCAGGCAGAGCCCAGACTCATTCCCAGCGGGAATGCGCAAGGCGCAGCTGCCCTCAGCCCCCAGGGCTTCCTTTCAGCATCTTGCTCCAGGCAGCAACGGTTCTAGGCTAAAAGCTGATATGAAAAATACTTGTGCATCCTTCCCACTGTTGCATAAAGACCCTGCACTAATTGGAAGGAAAACCACATTCTAATTAGGTGCAGCACTAAGGTATAAATTAGTCATGCAGTTTTCTGAACCGCGCTGCCTGTAACTGACTGTACTGAGCTAAGTGCATGTCAATTAAAAGGAAAATGAGTTTAAGACCTGTCATGTCCAACAAGAAAAGCCAGGAAAAAGCCTTGAACCTGACAGCCCACTCACCTATACAGCATTTGTGGCATCCTTTTGTATCAGGAATCTTTGTCGTTAAGGCAAACTTCCTGGAATGACAGGTAAAAAAGGCATCAGTCAGAGGCTCAGAGGGACGTTGATACTACTAGTCAAGGGCATGTAAAAGTATTCGAGGAAATTTTGACATACTAGAAATTGCCTCTATATTACCTTGGTAATATTTTGTCAGGAAACCTATGAGTTTGAATATGAGCAGCTAATCCTGTTTTTTTGGCTTGTTCAAACAAAGCTATTAAATTATGGGAGTAGAGCTGGAATGTTTTCCCTGCAAGAGAGAAAAGCACAATTGATACCACACACACATACATACCAGAGACAGCACATTATAGGAAAGTGTATGTAGAGAAAATTACCTTCTAGGAAAGTGGACCACATGCATCAGGTGTTTTGAGTCCAATTATGAAGAAAAATAAAACAAGAGAACAATAATAATGCATACGGAGAAGACATGGCATTCAACTCAGAGTTCAGAAACATTCAAGATGCTCTGAAAATCAGTATTACATACACAGTTTTAGAAGGCTGTAACTAAATGGCAACCATTAATCATATTAGAACAGTCTCTGTCTATAAACCAGTGGAAACAGAATTGCACACAAAGCTGTATGTTTAAAGACACAATCCTACAAGTAATCTGCATGTCATCCTTTCATCTCTTTCCTGTGTAGAAACTCCTTATTTCAGGACAATTCAGATTTTTTTTTCCCAAGAGTCAATCTGATGAGCTAGTAGTATCTCATAGCTACCTCATTCCCTTTTACCTTGACAGGTTTTTTGTTTTAAATCGGATTTATTTTCTGAATTTGGTCCATACCAAAGATGCCATAAGGCACTGCAGACAATTGCATCTCCCATTTGTAACAGTTCAGCTATAAACTTCTAGTCTTATATAGGAAAATCTTTGGAATTAAAGCACTCAAGGGGCTCAACTGCCTGCAGAAACACAATGATGCACAACTCTTTCCTTCAGTACAAACTGATCTAGTTTACACCAAGGAAAAATACACTGTACTGAATGGTGGCTTTAAAGGGTTCTCATATTTTATTACTTTTTTCTTTCGTTTATACATACCTGACAATGACATTAAGGTGTTATTGATAACGTACAACCAGGTGCACTTTCGGGGGAATAACTGAAGAAAGAAAATATTTCTGTTAATAGAAACATTCAGGAATGGCTAACCCTGGTTTTCTCTTCTTGCTCCATCTCTGTCACCAATGCCACAGCGACTGACAGCGGAGAAAGTCCCAGCTGCAACTATATTCCTCACTTTAAACAATATTTGAAGTTAAATATTTGAATATTTGAAGAGGATAATACTCCAGCAGCCTACTTAAACCCCATGCAATTGGGTGGAGGCTGTAGGGGGAGGCACAGGCACAAGCACTGCTATTTCTGAGCACAGAAAATCCTGTATGTTGTGGGACCCTGCTGGTTGTTATCATACTGCTATGGAAAGAGAGCTCATGGAAGACACTGGGACATATTTTTGTTTCAGGAGAGGGAAGAAGCTACTCAAGAGGTATCTAGTCCAGATTTGAAAAGATTTCCAAGGTGAGAAGAGCCTCCTGACAATCTGAAGGAGGGGGCAATTTGGACAGAAGTGACTGCACAATTACACCATGCAGGAGTCTCAACATAGGAAGGAATATGGACAGCAAAATAAGCACATGGATATCACCAAAAAATGAAGATATTGAAGAATATTCATAGATAAGAACTTCCTAGGAGAAGAAGTTCTAAGAAGAAAGCTGTTCCTAGGAGTCAGTTGTATCTAAACGAGAATATTAAAAAAAAGACAACAGCAGATTCATTCAGAGAAGGAAGGTGTTGCAAAACACAGCAAAAACAATGTCCATCCAACCTAATACCCATCTCCAACAGTCAGAGTAGGTGACATAGTTTCTTAAAAGAAATGGTGAGAACAAGAAAAACACCACTGCAAGATGGGTAAATATTTCTTTCCCCCCGTGCCTTAAATACCACAAACAAGCAAGAGGCAAACAGAAATGATGACACGATGCTGAGGATAACGAGGCAACCACAGGATAAGCCTGAAGGAAGGAACACGAGAGCAGTCAAATTACAAACAGCAAAGTACATTCCATAAATGTGTTAACTGGGAAGGCAACAGGAGGCTTGACAGGAAAGGAGATTCCTCTTGGCTACAGGATTAACCCAGTGAACAGCCTTGTGATAAGAACTTGTGTGAGAAGCAATAAAGAATATGCTAAATGGTCCCATTAGATGCACTCATGGCAGCAGCCAACAAAGTTAATTCTACTGCCTCAAACCAGGCTCTCAGGAATGATTATCCCCAAGAACTGATGGAGGACAAACACAGACCTCAAGAAAGGCAGACACAGGATCTGCCCTGACCAAAAAGGGCTTGGGGAGCTCTGAAAGTCTGTCAGAGTGACTCTGCACATCTCGGAGAGCCCAGGAAGAAGCCAAAGGGTGTTAATTAGCAAGGGATAACGACCAAGAGCGCGCGGTGGGGACCTGTGCAGAACGAGCACTATGTGAAGACCTGAACTGCCTTCCTCAACAGGAGAACAGCTCTGCCGGGTGCACGGGAGACACACGTGTGTGTAAGATCTTGCCCCACATGACATTTCCATATGTGAAATAAGAAAACATGGGGTAGATGAAATCACAGAAAGAAAACAGAGAACTATTTGGACATAAATAATGAGTATCTGTCAGTAGTTTGCCATTTAGGATGACAAGGAACAGCCTGTAGACACAGAGTCTTTTTTTTTTCTGAGGTTCTATTCAATGTTTTCACTGAAAAAACTGCAGTAGAAGTATACGTATGAAATCAGCAGATGATATTAACTCAGGAGAAACTGCAAGCACGTTGGAGGATGGGAGCAGACCAATTGGAGGAATAGTTTAAAAACAGTCAAGTAGTGGCATTTGGTGGTGAGAAATAAATGTAGAGACACAGAGCAGGGGAAAGCGGCGGGGAGCAGCGGTGAAGGCTCCGGCCAAGGATGCTGTCCTGGACTGGGCAGTTGATATTAACTCAGGAGAAACTGCAAGCACGTTGGAGGATGGGAGCAGACCAATTGGAGGAATAGTTTAAAAACAGTCAAGTAGTGGCATTTGGTGGAGAGAAATAAATGCAGAGACACAAAGCGGGGGAAAGCGGCGGGGAGCAGTGGTGAAGGCGTCGGCCAAGGATGCTGTCCTGGGCAGTGATCCTGGGTGTAATGCAGCAATTCTGCATTCAGGGCCACAGTGGGATGCTAAGAACTGCTCTTTGCCCAACCCTGGCACGTCTAACCTTAAAAAGGAGGCAACCAAGGGCCTGGAAGAGCCTGGAGAAGGACAGCCCCGAGGTGAAAGCATCGTTCTTCTGCTGTTAGTCACAGACCTGCCCTCCCTGTCACCTCTGGTTTCTGACTGTGCCATGTCTGCTTGGAATCTGATGCTTGTTGGAGGCCTGAGCTGCCCTGGAAACTTATGGATACACCCATAGATTCCCGTTACCGAATCCGCCAGTCCTTCCTCTGCAAGAACAGGTAGCTACTGCTGACCCTAAAGCAGCAACCAGACCAATTCTGGTTACGGGGCAGCCTGCAAGCCCTCATTTGAAAGGGGCAGCCTGCAGATCCGCATTTGTTAGTATCACCCTGGCCAGCTAAATTAAACGGAGTGGAACTCGGGCCATCTAGTGGCCACAGAACAGACCCAGGAAAAGGGTGGGTTAAGGCTGTATCCACCGAGATGTTTCACTACAGAACTCCCTTGAATGCAATGTCATATAAGCAGCATCAAAAAATCATATAAATAGGGAGATTATTAAATCTAGCACTTTCAGTGCTTACTTTGATGCGACTCAGCTTATGGCACAAAGCTTAGCACGCCCATCTAACCTTATACAAAACTTTCTTGCTTCATCATATTCCCAACTCTATTCTGCCTCTTCGACACAGCAGTAGTCACCTGTTCCATCGTGGCTTCATGAAGCTCGTTCAAATTCAATGTATAGATACCTTCTTCAGTTCCAAAGATAATGTACTGGTCTAGAAAAGTTAAGGAAATCATTTAATTCAAAAGCTCATTACACTCTGGCAACAGGCGGGTTTAAAATAGAAATGAAAAACAACTTTACCTTTAGTATCCGGGTGTATCCATGATGTCGCACAATTAATCTTCAAAGGGCAACCATCAAAGACTTTGGAAAAACACGCTCCCATCTGAAAGACACCAAAAGTGAATCCTGAAACAAGTTTGCAGGAGGAAGTGTTCATCTCCGGGCACTTTGCCAGCTAGCACCCCCATCCCACTGCTGCTCTCTTCAGGCAGAGAAACTCTCAATGTTTTGCATCAAAGCACTTGAATCCTCCCCAAAAGCTACAGCGCAGCCACTCTAATCTCTCACATGGACTTCATGTACATTAAGAAACACAAAGGCAGAGCAGAATGACATGAACAGCAACAATACTAAGTGCTTATATAACAGCACATGAAGGCAAAACAAGCAGAAACATTCAAGAAAATAAAACCTTCTCCCTTGGCTACTGCCTTTCTGCACTTTCTTTATAAGACAGAGAGTGCCATTGGAGAGCACAGCCCAAAGAGGCTGTCAAGTCTCCATCTCTTCACATCCAGACTGAATGGTGAAAGGAGGTTTTTTAAGAATAGATATTTTGTATTTTGTATCCAGCACACAAGGAACTGGAGGGCAAGTGACTAGCAGTGCTAGGCAGGCAGTTGCCCTGGCGAGCAGGCAGCTGATGGGGACCAGCTCTGTCACTAGAGAGACGACAGGAGAGGAGGAGAGGAGGCTTCCAGCAATTCCCACTGCCAACGAGGTCTCTTACCAGCACCTTCGGTGTTGGAGGTAAACCATTGATCGCCGGCTTCTGTGGGAAGAGAGAAAGCTTATAAAATACCCCCAGATGCCCACACGAAACTGTACATTTCTCTTCCATTTGTGTGTATTTAGGAACTGCAACTAGTTAGCTAACACGGCGGGGCAGTCGGGCCGCTGGCCGCACCGCGAGCCACCATACTCACGGGGAAGTCTCGTCTCTCCTTTTTACGTGGCAGCTGAGGGATTTGTCCAGACCCTTCCACATTTTCTTCAATGAGTTTCAGCACGCCATCCCCGTTCCCTGCAATAAAGCCCATACAGAGTTTTGAGCACCCCGACAAAGCTGAATAAACGAATAAAAATAAAATAAATAACCCTGTTCTCTCTTCTCCATAGTGTTAGTAAGGGAACAGGGAGCTCCCACTTCCATACACACGTCTCGAGGGGCTGAGCCACTTAAAGCACAGCTGGCCACTCTTCTGCATTTAAGCTACGCAGTGATTTAAGGCTTCCCGTTATTCCAATAGTCCTGAGGCCAAACAGGACTGAGGACAGAGCCGTGGCAAGGCCCTCGGTGATGCTCCTCCCTGCACGTTCCTTATTCCTGCACTATTCCTGCAGGCAAGGCAGGGATGGCAGCGACCGGCTGCGCACCCCGGTTCTGGCATAGCCGTTTGCACCGTGGGCCACGGCTCTGACGGGAGCCAGCACACACTGGAAAGGAAGGCTGCACGTTATGAGCAGCTTATACTAACTGCCTACTGAAAGCAGAGTGGGCTCCAAAACTGATTTCCTTTTGGAAATGTAAAGCATTTACCCAAGTCGCTGTATCTAGCTGTAAGCAATCCCGGGCTGCTGATGCTGCTGGTCATACCAATGGGGGAGGAATCGGGCTGAGGCCCGCAAACAGGAATGCTCTGTCTCCTATGGGCTGGCGGGGCTCTGCTTTGCGAGTCAGGAAAATGCTTTATTGTCTGAGACTTCTCATCATCTGGCAGGTTCTCCTCGGGGTAACTGTTTATTCTTGGCTGCAGCAAACAAAAGAGATGGAGATTAACTTGGAACTGGCATCTGGAGGCATAAACTTGAGACAGATTTTGATTAAAGTCAGGCTGCTCCTACATAAAGGATAAAGCAAGTGAGCAGCACTGGAACAAAAGCATCTGACAGCACGATAACCAAGGAGGCCTTCCTCCTCCGAAGGCAACATCACAGGAGCAGAGACGCTGCTGAGCACGAGGCGCTTCCAAGGAAAATACCTGGAAGTCACTTCATCAAGCACAGCACAAAGGCCACCAACTCCCAGAGGCCAAGAGACTGCACGGGACGCAAGTCAGCATAAAAGGCTGCTGGCAAATGGGGTTTAACAGATGGTGCAGCCTGAGGGCATGAGACAGCAGCAGTGCTGGGGTCTCAGCAGCCTGAGCTCTGCGAACACCCCTGCACCTACCTTGGGAGGCAGCGGCGGCGGCCCTGCTCGCTTCAGCGTGGACCTGCAACGGAAAGGGGCAGCGGTTGTGTCAGTGACACCGACAACGCGACCAGAACTGCTTGAGAGCAAAGGCTGGAAACAGGACGAGCCAGATGCACAGCAAAGGCAGAGCACAGCTGGGCACGACAGGGTTAAACTAGAAGCTTCAGAGGGAAAAAGGCATGTTAATAGCTGTTAGAAAGTGCTTTTCGATGAACTGTCTTTGTTCATAAAAGTGGATGTTAGAGAGCGTTTGTGGTGAAGGATATTGGAAACTAGGAGGCAGGTAAGCGCTAAAGGACACGTCCTCTGAGGCCAGCCCCCTCCCACGGTTTGTTTTTTGGTACTTGTTTTTTCTAGAACATTCCCCCGGACGGTGGAAATGCCGCCTTTCTGGCTCAGCCAGCAGAGCGTGTCACACAGCAACGGCCTCTCCGAATCTGTCCAGGTGGCAAAACGCGTCTCTGGGAGCTCGTGTGAGCGCAGCGCCAGCAGCCAGGGCACCGCGGCGGCCCGGACGGAGCCCGGCGCCGCAGCCCCTGTGCAGCAGGGCAGGCTCTGCGGCTCGCCTGGCACGTCCCCCGCCAGGAATTTGGGATTTACCCCGCTGCCTGGGCACCAAACCTGCTTTAAAGCTCTAGGCGCGCCCCTGCGCAGCCTGCTGCGCCCCGAGGACGAGCAGGGTCCCCCGAGGAGCAGGCGGGGAGGAGCAGGGCCGGTAGCGCCGCGCGAGGCGCCGCGGGGCCGGGGAGCCGCAGAGGCGCCC
>NW_010581783.1:103633-114159 GCF_000705375.1 Tinamus guttatus | reverse complement strand
GCTCACCTGGCTTGATCTAGTTATTGCCAGGCCAGCTCACCTCCATCCAGGAAGGGCTCTGCGTGGCTGGGGATAGCAGCAAGGATGGACAAGGAGCTGATCTTGGCCCATTCCACGTTCAGGAGATGCCTGGCCGGGCACCGGCTCCGTTGCTCCTCATGAACTTCCCTTCTCTCCATCCCAGAGTTTCCATTGCTGTGAGAGGGAGAATGGTGTTTGTTCACCATTAGCTGCTCTTGAAACATTCGTGTGTGACAATGGGAGGAAAATGCATCTAATGTTGTTGCCAACTCCGTTCTCTCGTCCCTGCAAGCTGTAGATTACGGAGTTTGGATGCACGATCGCCTCCCATTTGCAGCTCTTGAACTACAGCGCGTGATTTGGACTCTAGTCCTTTGAAGTGCTGAAGTCAACGGGACTGTTGGTCATCATCCATAATACACATGGATGGGGGAGCAGAAGGGAGGGTTGTCCGTCTCCTACCTGTGCAGGCAATTGCAAGATAGAAGAGCATTTTCAAACATCTCAAGCACCACCTTGAATTTAGTGAGGTGCACAGTGAGATGGATTAGGAACTGGCTGGATGGCAGGGCCCAGAGAGTGGTGATCAGCGGTGCAGAGTCTAGTTGGAGGCCTGTGGCTAGCGGGGTCCCCCAGGGGTCAGTCCTTGGTCCAGTCCTGTTCAATTTATTCATCAATGACCTGGATGAAGGCACAGAGTGCTCCCTCAGCAAGTTTGCGGATGATACCAAACTGGGAGGAGTAGCTGATACCCCAGAGGGCTGCGCTGCCATCCAGAGGGACCTGGACAGACTGGACAACTGGGCGGTGAAAAACCTCATGCAATTCAACAAGGCCAAGTGCAAGGTCCTGCACCTGGAGAGGAATAACCCCAGACACCAGTACAGGCTGGGAAATGATCTTCTGGAGAGCAGCTCTGCAGAGAAAGACCTGGCTGTCATAGTGGATGATAAGTTGACCATGAGGCAGCAGTGTGCCCTCGTGGCCAAGAAGGCCAATGGAATCCTGGGCTGCATTAAGAAGAGCATCTCCAGCAGGTCGAGGGAGGTGATCCTGCCCCTCTACTCAGCCCTGGTGAGGCCACATCTGGAGTACTGTGTCCAGTTCTGGGCTCCACAGTACAAGAGGGATGTGGAGCTGCTGGAGAGAGTCCAGCGCAGGGCTACAAGGATGATCAGGGGCCTGGAACATCTGCCCTATGAGGAGAGGCTGAGGGAGCTGGGCCTGTTCAGCCTGGAGAAGAGAAGGCTGAGAGGGGATCTAATCAGTGTATATAAATACCTCAAGGGAGGGAGTGCAGAGGACGGGCTTAAGGAAAAATTTTTTAACAGTGAGGGTGCCAGAGCACTGGAACAGGCTGCCCAGAGAGGTTGTGGAGTCTCCTTCTCTGGAGATCTTCAAAACCCGCTTGGACGCAGTCCTGTGCCACGTGCTTTAGGTGTCCCTGCGTATGCAGGGGGGTTGGACTAGATGATCTCTAGAGGTCCCTTCCAACCCTAAGCATTCTATGATTCTATGATTCTCTGATGCTTCTAGTGGTTCAAGTCTGTCTCCCTTGGAGCACTGGGGGAGGTTGGCCTCTCTGCATCCTGCTGTATCTAACAAATTCAGCCCTTTTTGGTGCGAGTGGTGATGATCTTCCACCCAAATCCAAGTAAATCTGCAGTGCAGGCTGCCCTTGCACCGCCGATTCCCTAGTCTCATAGGATCCGTGTCTGGCAAGATAAGCGTCAGGAAAATGCCGAGCATCCTCCTTTCCCGAGGCGGTGGGTAAGCAGGGCAGTGCTGTGCAGCAAATTGTGCTGGGAATTTTGAAGGTGGTTAATGAGACCGGGTGAGTTATTGCTACCGAAAGCTTGTTGCCACCTCAACTGCCCCCAGGCCACAAGCTTCTGGACGGCAGGGTCAAGTCTGTTTGTGCTAACACCATGTAGGGGTGGATGTTGAAGGTTGTACGAGATGCAGAACAAGAAGGTTGTATGAGGATGGTGTTTCCACACGTGTGTGCAGCTCTTGCATCCTTCCTCACGTGTTTCCAGTGCAGGGAGCCAACAGGAGCTTACTCTGCTTCCAAGGTCTCTGAAGTCTTTTGGTCCTGTCCTGCAAGAATGTGCTAGAACCTGAATTGGGTCCCACTGGCAGCAGAGTGTTGTAGACCTGAGGTGACCATGAGGATCTGCATCCTTCACTCCCATAGATCATGAGCCCAGAGGGAGATATCCTTTAAAGCAGGATATTACTGTGTATATATTCTCTAATATTAATGAAAACCTCCGAGGTTTGTTGTGTCTTAGCACGCTGGTAAGTTGTGGGCCTGCTCCAAGAGCAGAGCCTAGTTCATGTCACATTTATTCAGTCTTCATGGCTTGTAACAGACAGTTTTTCCCCCAGAGCACATTCTTCAAGGTTGTACAGCCAATTATTTAAGGGCACACAAAGTCAGTAGAAGAAAAATCTGTATGTAAAACAGCAACGTTGTCTCCTCAAAACCAAGAGCTATGAGACTGATGCCGAATAATCGGGACAGAGTTTAGCTGCAAGCAGATCGTAGGCCATATATTGTATATAAAATATATTAGTTCAATAAATCAGACAGTCGTCTCATGTCTTGAGGACCAGTGGTGAATGCAACATGTGGAAAATGGAGCATACGCTGCTGTAAATGCAGCAGCCAGTGGGGTCTTCCCGGGCGGTTGTTTGTGAACAACCGAGGATATTAATGCTGTTTCTCCTAATCTGCTTTCTTTGTTCTGCTTTTTTTTTCTCCCCTCTCCAGGACCAGGAAGAAAATAAAGGAGCCACCAGCTGGCCAGAGTTTTATATCGATCAGCTGAATTCAATGGCTGCTGTAAGTATTTTGAGCACGGCCAGTGAAAGCCGTGAAGTGACTAGTGTCGCTTTTCGGTCTTTCCAATTCAAGGAGCCCAAAGCAATCTCCGACTCGCAGAGCCTGGGATGAGGAGGAGTACGGGGGCTGTGGGTGAGGAAGGAGCGCGCCGCTCCGGTCCTGGAGAGCCGGGCCGGAGGAAGTGGAGAGCCGGAGCAGGGCCGTGATCAAAGCTCGCCCGGCGCCGGAGGCTGCCTTTGATCTCCGGGGCCCTGAGTCGCTGCCAGAGAGCAGCCCGCGGCAGTGCGGGGTCAGCACAGCTCTTTGCATGCGCCGGGACCCTGACACGCTGGACCTGACCTTTTTTGCCATTTTTTCTGCCTCACTCTGCCCTGAGGGCCGCTGGTGTCAGCGGGACTTGCTCCGGCCACTGTTGGGTGCTGCCGGCTTTGCAGAGGATTTTAGCGCTCTTAAGAGCACCCTGGGATCAGAGGACCCTGTGCAGGGCAGCGGGCTGCAGCCAAGCAGTTTGCTGTGGGATACAGGGAGATGTTTATTTACCTCTTCTTTTTACGTGCCTGGTTTCCTGGAGCGTAGTGGGCTATAGGGAACACACCAGGATTTGCATCCTGGCCCTCTGAACTCTGCTGTTCCAGGCTTTCCCCCTCATTTCTGTGAGCCCAGGGGTTGGGGGGGGATAATCGAGAGCATCCTCCATCCCAGGCTTTTCTGGAGGAGCTACAGACTGGCAGTCTGCGTTGACTCCATTCCTGCCTGTGGCGTGTTAGAATCATAGAATCACAGAATCATAGAATGCTTAAGGCTGGAAGGGACCTCTAGAGGTCATCTAGTCCAACCCCCCTGCACACGCAGGGTCACCTAGAGCACGTGGCACAGGACTGCATCCAAGCGGGTTTGGAAGATCTCCAGAGAAGGAGACTCCACAACCTCTCTGGGCAGCCTGTTCCAGTGCTCTGTCACCCTCACTGTTAAAAATTTTTTCCTTAACTTCCTGTGGAACTTTTGGTGCTTCAGTTTGTGGCCATTACCTCTAGTTCTGTCAGTGGCCACCACTGAAAAGAGACCAGCACCATCCTCTTCACTCCCTCCCTTGAGGTTCTTATAGGTACTGATTAGATCCCCTCTTAGCTCTGGAACCTATTAATCATTTTGAGGACAAAGCTAAGTCTGCGCTTTTGAGGTGTTCCCCAGCATTTCCATCACGCAACAGGATGTGGCATGGGAATGTCCCCCCTCAGAGCACACCTCTTAGCTCTGGAACCTATTAATCATTTTGAGGACAAGGCTAAGTCTGCGCTTTTGTGGTGTTCCCCAGCATTTCCATCATGCAGCAGGATGTGGCATGGGAATGTTCCCCCTCAGAGCACATCCACACGTCCACCAGCACAAGCTCCTGCATTTCCTGCCCTTTGGAAACAAACCTGAGGTGCCTGGAGAAGGGACAAGCCAATAGGGTCATCCCTGCTGCCACCAATCCAGGTGGTCTCTGTGCAGGCTGCAGGATATGGGCTCTTTTGCCTCAGTTCCCTGTCTCCTGGCATCCTGCCATTTGAATGAAGATCTCAGCTTTCAAGGTTTAAGAGTTGATTTAAGGTCTCGGGTGCTGAGGGAAGCTCAAAAATCCCATTCAAGCATCATGCAGCAAATAAAAAAAACATTCTCCCTTCACTTCCCTATCACCTCCGGTGGGTTTTGCCTCTCCCCATCCCGAGCATAGTGGTACCTGAACAAACTCTTTGGTTCCCAGCAGCAAACCCAGCATTGCCTTTCCCATCCGGGCATGTGCTTTGCAGGGAAATCTCATCTCTCTGACTTGCCTTTTTTTCCATTTGCAGAGGAAATCACTGATTGCTTTGGAAAAAGAAGACGAGGAGGAGAGGAATAAAACAATAGAAAGTTTGAAGACTGCACTGAGGACGAAACCAATGAGGCAAATCTCTTCCCTTTTCCTTGCTTTACTGCCCTTGTTGTGGCTTTTGATTTGTGCTCTCAGACAGAAGGGGTTTAAAAATAGGAATAGGAATGAAGAGGATGAGGCCAGTTGAGCAGGAGGAGGGAAGTAAGGAGCGAGGACCCTGCAATGGCACTCGCTGCTTCGAGTTGACTATTGCCTCTTCTTTTTTTTTTTTTTTTCCCCTTTTCCTCTGTCTTTTTAATAGATGAGAACCATCAGGAGCTTCACATCTGTTTAGAGAAATCAGGCGACTTCTTTTTTTCCTCCAAATTTGCTTTTGTTCTAATTGGAACAAAACGGAAAAATTCCTTCCACATCGAATTTTTCCCCCCAAATTCCATCTTTGTTGGTCAACCAAACCCTTTGTTTTGAGTTCAACTTCTTTTTACATTTTTAATGGAATAAAATCATAGGAATCTTCAGGCTTTTGTGAAATGCAGAAAGTATTGCTAGGAGGTTTTGATGGGGAGGACAAAGAAAGGGTGAGACTCCCTCAAAACGACTTTATTTTTTCCTAGCATTTCTTTGGAGCCTGCATCATGTCTGCAAAACCTTTAAGATGTTTCAGGTTGAGATTTTCTGATGGGAAAACGTCCCATTAAAAAATGAGCTCCCTGTTCTGATTATGGGAGAGCCCGCTAATGGGTTCAGTAGGATGCAGGCGCTATAGAAAATGTTGCCTATTGGACCTGCTTTTTCTCTCAAGGAAATAGACATTGAAATTACTATTTAATTTGACTGGAGTAAGAGCACACTTAGATGTCACATAAACCATTTTTTGCTGAGACTGCAGGTACCCCTTCAGTAGCTGTGCTGGGTAGCCTGGGTTGCTATAAATCAAAATCATCCCAATGCTGGGATATTCTTGGCTCATCGGCTTTCCGAGCCAGTGCCTTTTGCTACGAGAGACTAAACCCAGCTCGAGTTATATCCTAAAATGCAAGGACAGCATGCAGCGAAGGAGAGGGTGTTTTATCTGCATGGTGTGCTGAATCTGCAAGGGGCACTGTCATGCATTTTCTGTCTGCTTTCTATTAAGCAACCTTTTAAGTCATCATAAAAATCTGGAATCCCTCCTTTAAAAAATGGCAAGATGTGCAGGACAGAAGAGAAGGAATCTGTGGGTATGTGGGATGGGGCAGCCTGATGCGAAACTGGTCCCAAATGCCTGGGACTTCAGACTGGGGACAGGGGCAAAGCCCAAGCTTGGCCACAGGGTTTGGCTGCTGGGATGAGTTAGCCGGGTTGGCTGCTCCTCTTCCAGGTATCCTGGCCCTGCAGAGACCCTGTGGAGATGGTGTGTGGGTGTCCATGCTAAGAAACAGGCACCAAATAAATGGAGGGATTTTTCCACTCTTCCATCCCTGCGCTCTGAGCCCCAGGAATCGTGCAGGTTTTTGCTATGCAAAGTCCACATCAGAAAAAAAGTGCATAAATCAGTTCTGGATCCACAAAAATAATCAGGTCAGCCTCGTTTGCGGATAAAGAGGGCCGTGGCATTTGGTTTTAAAGGAGCCCTCTTTCCAACAGGTTTGTGACCCGCTTCATCGACCTGGACGGCTTGTCGTGTATCCTGAACTTCCTCAAAAGCATGGACTATGAGACGGCAGAGTCTCGAATACATACCTCGCTCATTGGATGTATAAAAGCACTAATGAACAACTCCCTGGGCCGGGCTCATGTCCTGGCCCACTCGGAGAGCATTAATGTAATCGCTCAGAGTCTGAGCACGGAGAATATTAAGACGAAGGTGGCAGTGCTGGAAATCATGGGCGCTGTGTGCCTGGTTCCCGGGGGTCACAAGAAGGTGCTGGAGGCCATGCTGCACTACCAGAAATATGCCAGCGAGCGGACTCGGTTTCAGGTAGGAGCTCTCTGCCCAGCCCTCACTCCGCTTCAGAGTGAACCACCCCTGGTGGGTGCAGATGACCCTCTCCATGCCTCGCTACGTGGCTGGTGGTTTGCGCAGCGCGCAGGGGCCGTGGACGTGTCTGGTGTTTCAGCCTGCTGATTTACATGGTGCGTTTGGCAGACGCTGATCAATGACCTGGACAAGAGCACGGGGCGGTATCGGGACGAGGTGAACCTCAAGACGGCCATCATGTCCTTCATCAACGCCGTGCTGAGCCAGGGCGCCGGCGTGGTGAGCTGCGGCGCGGGTGCTGGCTCGATGCATGATGTTTTGTTGTTGTTATCGTTGTTTTAATACGGTTTGACAGGAGAAGCATCTTGCTGTGTTGACCCCACAACTGTCCTTTCCAGGAAAGCCTGGATTTCAGACTCCATCTGAGATATGAGTTTCTCATGCTGGGAATCCAGCCCGTCATTGATAAACTAAGAGAGCATGAAAATTCAACCCTAGACCGGTGAGTAGTGACCGACTGTCTCCTGGTTCCTCACTTTCCTTACATCCTGGCTTGCTTTTGTTTGCACATGGTGGGTCTAGACCAGATCTAGGAAGATCTGGCCTTCCATTTCCCGTGGGCAAATCCCTTTTTGTAGCCAAAGATGGAGGGAAGAAACCTGCCAAACCACCAAGGGCAACAGGAGCAATCAACTTGCATTGATACCTGCCCCTATTAGATATCCCACTCGCTCATTGTCAAGGCCGGCCTGTTGACCCAGCAACCTCAATCACTGCACACCAGGAAGGGTATCCATCACATACATCCATCACAGGCATGGAAGACTTCTCTCTTCCTCCTCCTCTTAGTGCTATCCTTTCCCCAGACAGCTCCTTGGAGAGGCTGTAATTATCTTGTCCTCCACATTTTTGAGCTGCTTTCTCAAGCCTGCTTGAGTGAAGATCATCTTGTGGAGCTCTTGGAGCTCCAGACCAGAGATGATGATTATGTTTCATGTCTTGTTTTTCTCTAGGCCGTTGTGTGCTAGCTGACTGCTTTGGAAGCTGCTCCAGGTTGCCTGCTGCATGTTATTAAAATCAGTTTAAACAATCTTTTTTTTTTAATTATCTTTTTCCTCAGGCATTTAGATTTTTTTGAAATGCTTAGAAACGAAGATGAACTGGAATTTGCCAAAAGATTTGAACTGGTGAGTATGAACGTTACTGATGTAGACATTGGTATGAGATGTCAGGTTTCCTTTTAAAAGCCCTCGCATGTACAGGGACAAAATAGGGTCGTTTGGATGGCATTTGCCCATTGGAAGTCTGAGTTGGCCTGAGCCCAGCTTGTTTCCTTGGGCTTTCGGCCCTGCTTTGGGGTGGCTGGACCTCGCTGCGCTTTCCCACCAGGTTCACATAGACACCAAAAGTGCGACGCAGATGTTTGAGCTGACGAGGAAGAGGCTGACTCACACGGAAGCGTACCCCCACTTCATGTCTATCCTCCACCACTGCCTCCAAATGCCTTGTGAGTAGAGGAGCATCGCTCCAACGGGGCGAGCAGAAGAAACCGGTGCTCCCCTGGGCCTCGGGGGGCTCTCTCCTTCTTTCCTGGTTCCTATGTTAATTTTTGTCCCTGTGCTGGGCTATTCAGTCTCTCATTCCCTCTCCCCGTTTAGACAAAAGAAGCGGCAACACTGTCCAGTACTGGCTACTGCTCGACAGGATCGTGCAGCAGATCGTCATACAGAGCGACAAGGGGCAGGACCCCGACGCCACCCCCCTGGAGAACTTCAACATCAAAAACGTCGTCCGAATGTAAGCGCTCGTCCTGCCGCCGGCTGGGGGTAGGCGAGGAGGTCCAGTGTTATCCCCTTGGATTGCTTGTGTCCCTCCCATGGACTGTGCGTGTGAATTAAGCTCAACCCTCACACTTCCCTCAACTGTGACTGTCACCGCTCCTTCTTCATCGCTTACCGCTCACACGGTGATGCCTCAGCTCCTGGGTTGGCTGTGGCCCCAGAGCTGTTGCGTTCATCTTAGCACGCAAAAAAAAACAGCCAGTGAGAGAGGAGGGGAGGTGTTAGAAATGCTAGAAATGTTGGGAGCTGCACCCGGACCGGCAGCCACGGGTCTCACCTCGCGGTCTCGCGCCGTGTTTGCTGATGGGGTTTGCTTGCTCACGACTCTAGGGTGGCTTCGTAACACTGCTTGTTTTTCTTCTTTTAGGTTAGTCAATGAAAATGAAGTTAAGCAGTGGAAGGAGCAAGCCGAAAAAATGCGCAAAGGTGAATGGTAAAAGAGATATAAGGTGTTAGCTTTGAACTTAGCATGCAGAGTAAGCCAAAATGATAATGTATATACGCACCTCAGCTAGATGGACTGTTTGCAGGCTTTGGTCACTGGCTGAGGTTCTACCCTGCCGTCGACTAACAGTGGAAATGGCAAAGAGATTAATTTTTTTCTTGGGACCATTGGGGGAAAAGGAGATCTGTCTTTTCACAAAAATATACTGTTATTAGCTTAAAAAAAGAAAAGAAACTACGAAATAGAGAGATTGATTTTTGCAGTTGCATCCATCCTCCTCTGTCACGATCAGAAAACAAATGCTCTTTGGAGGTTGTTTTGTGTCTATCAGAATAGATGAGGAGGTCAGGGATGACGTATCTGTGCTTGGCAGGGAAATTGTCTTCATCTAACAAAGCCTCTGAGCATGGATTTAAGTCCTGACGTCCCTCGTTTTTCATACAACTTGTTTGGCCTTAATCACTCTGGCCTTGATTCAGTGAAGCCCTGAGGTCAGGTAAGAGAGCCAGGATTAGCAGGTAGCTCCAAAATACCAACAGGTCAGGACACCTGAGCTGTTGCCTCTCAACGCTGCAGCTCTTGAAGGTGAAATGATGTCTCTGGATGTCCCAGGATGTTTCAGCATCACTGCCAGCGGACACAGGACTTCTCCATCCATGACCTGGGGACACCTTTGCTGCATTCCTTGCTGAGCATCCTGTCCCAAAGTCTGCAGTGCAGTGGAAATCTCTGGCCAGGGCATTAAGTAGATGATGCAGGCTCCCGTTTTTTAACTGCGCTCCTTTTCTCTAGGGCAGCATAGGGCCGTTTTCCTGCCCGTGGCTGCCTGCAGCAGGTGGGTGTTTGCCATGCAGGAGTGATTTCATGGGGTTGTTTTCGCGGGGCTGTTGCAGAGCACAGTGAGCTTCAGCAGAAGCTGGAGAAGAAGGAGCGGGAGTGCGACGCCAAGGCCCAGGAGAAGGAGGAGATGATGCAGACACTGAACAAGATGAAAGAGAAGCTGGAGAAGGAGTCCACCGAGCACAAGCAGGTCAAGCAGCAAGTGGCCGACCTCACGGCGCAGCTCCACGAGATGAGCCGGGTGAGGGACCCAACCTGCTGCCCGTCCATGGGCAACCCCCAGCCCAAGTGTCGCGGTCATCTGCAAATGCCCAGGGTGGATTGTGGCAACCAAGCTGCCAGGGGCTGAGACACTCGCCCGGGAGGGCATCCAAGGGCATCCAAACCTCTGGGGATGGGGAGATTTCACCTGTCCAGCTGCATTGTGCCTCGGTTGAGAACAACCAGCCTTTGAGTGCTTCCCTTGCTGGTTAAATTTGGCTTTTTTCCCCGTTGAGCATCCTCAGCGTGTGTCCCATCCTTGAAGCTGCCTGGCAGCTCTGTGTCGACGCTTTGGGCTCTCCTGTGGGTCACGACGGTGGCCACCAAAGGGTGGTCCTGCCTAGCGGGTGGCCACAGAGGTGCCCCCCACACTGTGTGACCGGTCCCTCCTCTCCCTGTCTCCCAGAGAGCCACCTGTGCGGCCGTCCCCGGAGGACCCCCCTTGCCCCCAG
>NW_010581783.1:89383-103543 GCF_000705375.1 Tinamus guttatus | reverse complement strand
CCGGGGCGCCGCTGGGCTTGGCGCTCAAGAAGAAGAGCATCCCGCAGCCCACCAACGCCCTCAAGTCCTTCAACTGGTCCAAGCTGCCCGAGGTAAGACACGTCCTGGGTGCCCGGGGCCAGCCCGCGGCCGGGCAAGGTGGCCCCTGCCCCCTGCCACACGCGCGCGCTGTGTTGCAGAACAAGCTGGCCGGCACCGTGTGGACCGAGATCGACGACGCGAAGGTCTTCAAAATCCTCGACCTGGAGGACCTCGAGAGAACCTTCTCGGCCTACCAAAGGCAGCAGGTAGCGCCCGGCAGCTCAGTTCCCCCGTGTGGTCTCAACCCCTCTGCCACCAGGGCTGGATGTGCCCCCTGCCCACAGCGAGTGTGTGAAAGTGGCCCCCACGGTTGGGCAGCATTTCTGGATTGCTCTTAAGAGCCACTGCTGGCATTCTCCATATTGGGTGGAAAATGTACATGCCTCTCTGGCCAAAAAAAAGGACTGAAGTTTTACCCACATCTGCCATGGGTGGATCTCTTCTTTTATTTTTGTAGTGAGCCCCGAGCAAAATGCGAGCTTTGAACACAAAACAAATCCCAGAGCAAAAGAATGACACAATGGGCAAAAGTCTCTGCCTTTTAATCTCGTTTTTGAGCAATATGGCCCCAATTTGGAAGGCATCAAAGCATGAGGAAAATGAGACGCTTATTTTACCCCAGGCAGGATCATTAGTGGGCAAAAGCCACGAGGTTTTCAGGAATGTGGGATAAAAAGCCAGGAGAGATGCTGCAAAAGTTGCATTCACCTGCAGTGTCCTGGGACGAGGGGAGAGGATGGTGGCACAGGGAGGGAAGGGACCCATAAGCTCCTTAGACAACCTGAGAATTTAATCTCTCCCAGGGACTAATCCAGGGGAATATCAAAGTGGATTAGAGCAGGGCAGATATCAAAAGTAACCTACCAGAAGTAGGTGCTGCCTCGGCATATTTTGGGAATAGGTCACTGAGGTGCTGGCTCTTTCCTTTGGAGTTTTTGGATCTCGATTAATGCTTACTGGGGAGATTAGCAAGGACAACAGGTGGAAATGGAGAGGAAGCAGAAAACAGAAAGCTGGGGCACTAGCTG
Organism: Tinamus guttatus; assembly: GCF_000705375.1. The sequence continues at coordinate 102,434 of NW_010581783.1, read as the reverse complement.
GTTCCTTGATGTGAGGCAGCTCATCGCCTGGTTAACACTAGATTATTGCAAGGCAGAAATGGAAATTTAAAAATAATTATTTTCCTCCAAACTGGCTCTGTGGTCACTGATCCTGCTCAGCCGGATGGATGTGCAACATTCAGCCCCCAACCCACCCCAAATCACAAAACCGACCTGCAAACCTCTGCCTAGATAGTACGTGGACCTGAGATTAGCTACTTATTTAATTTTAAGCATCTCTTTACAGATGCGTTTCCCAGGCCAAAACCTAGATAGTAAATGCAGGCTATAAAATCTATAAAATGAGCTGTGCAGCTGGGGACAGCGCAGGGGACTTGGGGACAGCGCAGGGCCTGGACGTGCGCATGGGGGCAGAAATGCAAGTCGAGGGCACAGCCCCGGGAGGTCCCGGCTCCAGCAGTGCTGAGTGCGGTGAAAGAGCTGTGGCCAATGGAAAAAAACCCGTGTGTTGTTGAACCCAGGGCTTAGCAGCGAGCTAGGAAAGAATTTATCTTCCAAAAAAGGACGTGAGAAGAAAAGGCTCCATCTCCTCTCTGTAAGCCAGGGTGTCCTGCACACGTGCCAGAGGGTACGTAACGTGTGTGGGACAGCGATAGTGGATTTAAGGAAGCTGCTCGCTCCTTCCCTGCCATCCTCCCCGCTTGGTAGAGCTTGGATCACAGTTAGTGCAAGAAACGGGCAGAGCTGAGGTTTGTTTGAGGCGGAGGGTGGTGTTTTTCACATTGGGCATTCTCTGTAGCCTAAGGGCGTTGTGAGCTCTCTGTTTCCTGAAGAGGCTGGATTGCAGGAGGACAACAGCATCCTCCTCCTGTCCAGGGGGGTAGATCTAAGCATCTGGATGAAAGAAGGACTCCCTAATTAGGGGTTAGTTAAACGAGCCACAGAGCACCCCACCTGCTTGTGGAGCTGCTCTGTGCTGTCTCCAGAGGGAAGCTGCTCCGAAGAGGCTGCTCCGTGAGACCTTGGGCCCTAAAAAACCTAAAAAATCATGCGTTTTACAACTGATCTCTCCAAAGCACAGCAGCAACAGCTCATGTCTCTTCACTCCCCTTTCGTTGTAAAGACCCCAATTGGGTGAGATTCACATCGGTGCCATCCAGACAGAGCATTGCAGCTTCGGCTCCCAGGTCTCTCTAGCCGTTTGTACAAGCAAAGCCCCTTCTCCGAAACTGCACATATCCAGGAGGGAAAACCTAGCTCCTTCCCCTCCCCAGGGGAACTCATGGCATTGCTTTTCCTGCATCTGCAAAAAACCCGGCCCTGGGGAGAGGCAGGAGCTAAAAGCGTGGCCAGGCTCGGGGTGTCCCCATGGCACCCCCGGGACGCAGCTCGTCGTGTTCCTCTGCAGAGGAAAGCCCTGGCACATGCACTGAGCAGGCAGGGACACTCAAGAAGGGGTTGCTTAGATGTCTTTTTGGCTGCTATTTCCTTGTTTCCTTGTCTTTCAGCACATTTTTTTACTTTCTGAGCTCTAGAAAGCCCTTTTGTGTCTTTTTTTTTTTGCGTGTGCTGTTTCATGATCCCGGTTTTGCTGCACATGCTTTGAGTGCTGCAGGGCATCGGGGAGCCCCTCAGGGGAACACGATGGGCAGCAGGACGAGGTGCGAGCCGGGGTCCGGGTGGAGTTTCCACAGGCTGCCAAGCCCTGCAGAAGGGCTGTTTTCCCGGTAGGAGGAGAGGTCGGGGGGAAATGTGTTGCCATGGCGAATGGTAAAGTTTTTGCTGCAACAAGATTCGCTCCGGGATGAGAATCTCGTTATTTCCACTTGAAAGCCCTGTTTTTCCTGGCAGTCGTATTGACATTTCGTGCTCTCAGATTCACAAGAACTAGCAATTTTCTTCCCCGACACTTGCTCTTTTGGGCCAGCCCTGGCAGAGCGTGGCAGGAGATGCCCCGAGCATCCCTGCGTCCACGTTTCCCTCCTCGGTCCTAGCACAGAGCCCCTTGACACCATCCCGCCGCCGAGCAGCCTCCCTGCCTCTCCTCGCCTTCCCCATCCTGTGCATCCCTCAATCTCCATCCCCTTGCCATGCGCATCCTCCGCTTTTTGGAGCTGGTAGCCCCTGAGTTATTCCTCTTGCTGCTGAAACCTGTCCTCGACTGTGCTTTGAGTCCTCTTTGGTTTTGCCGTGATCACTGAACCGCATGTGTTTTTTACTGCCTTTTTCTTCCATGCTTCTGCTATGGCTGTAGGACTTCTTTGTGAACAGTAGCTCCAGGCAGGTAAGTGCTCCCCTGCAGAAACCTCGTGCCCTGAGGAACGGGAAGGCTTTGGGCGCTGTCCTTGTGATTTCCCACCTGGCCACTGTTTTCTTTTTAATAGAAGGGAAAAAAAGTTAGAAAATGGGAACTTGTCTTTGTTCTCTCTGAACTTGCAGAGCGGTCTCAGGGTTTCTAGGCTCTGCAACGTTTAGAGCATATCCATAGCCTGCAGGACCTTGATATGCACCTTACAGAAGGATTGAATGGCTGGGTGTTCATTTATTAACCTTACTAGAAGCAACCAATATGGTAAATTGAAACCAGGGCAGCATGAACTCATGGGGCAAAACTCTGAAAACCTACATTAGATCTGCTGTTAAGGAGACCTGCCCATTCAGTTGCCTCTGTAGTTTTGCCTCTGTCCTTTGGAAGGAACATATTTAAACTGAGGTGCCTGTGTCACAATGCTTGGTGCTTTCATACCCCTTAGTATTTTTGGAAGCGTTTCCCCAAATGAGCAGCAAATGCTGCAGGTTGTGTTTGCAAACGTGGTAGGTGTGAGTGGTAAATGTCCTGTTGGGGACTGGTGCATAAAGGGTGACTGCAGATGTTTTGAGGGGTGGTGAAGAAAACAAGGGTGATCCTGAGTGTGTGCAGCAGTCCATAATGAAATATTTCAGGCGAGGGTTTAATGAAGTATCACAAATATGTACGCTAAGAAAGCCCTGCTTTATTTATTCAGCAGCGCCTATGTGTTTGCAGATTCTTAAATCTTCCTCTGTCTGAGAAAATATTTACATTTCTAACCCGTGGCTTCAAAGCCAGTTCTGGTTTATGAAATGACTTACTGTATTTCAGTTACAGCCTATGGGTTTTGCTCATAACCCTTGGTGACACTGCTGATTAATGGGGGCTGCTGTGTACAGCGCTGGTATGTGCTGAGAGTACTAAATGTCTTCGCTTCTTCATGGCTTTTCTCCATGCTTTCTTTTTAATTTTTTTGTAGAAGGAAGATGCTATCGATGACACGTTGAGTTCCAGGCATAAAGTCAAGGAGCTTTCGGTAATAGACGGCCGGAGAGCTCAGAATTGCAATATTCTTCTCTCAAGGTACGGGTAACATCTTGCTGCCCTTTGGGGAACGGGTCCTGCTGCTCACGTAGGCAGTGGCCCTTCCCTGTGGTGTCAGGTACTGGTTAGGCTGGAGCTGGTGAGGAGCAGTGTGCCCTGAGCTCGACATGTGCTTGGTCCCCAGGGGGGTTTTAGTGACAGGAGCCTTGGGAGCAGAGCCAGGGACACCTGAGCCCCGCTGTAGAGTTACAGCTTCCACTGCCGCCTGGTTTGGGGCAGGGAAATGCACTTACGGGGACACGTGGCACTTCACAGTGTCCCCGTGGAGCCTCGGAGGAGCTCCTTACCCGCTGGTTCCCATACGTTTTGGAGGAGGTGGATTTCATCTTTCATCTCCTTCAGGCTGGATTCGAGTTACTTTTTGGCAACTGTTGAAGGGCCCTCTGTTACACTGGGGAAAACGCTGCGTGTTGGAGGGGTAGGAGTAGCCAGCACTGGGCATTGGGCACCCCAGGATCAGCCCTGGGTACCACAAGGGGCTCAGTCCGATCCCCAAATCCCACTTCTGCCAGGGTGATAAAAGGTGCAGATTTCACAAGGTAAAACAAAGCAGCAGGACCAGCTTTGGGGAAAGCACAAGCCAGATTGTGGGAGAAATGAACCGTCAGCATAGGCATTTGAGATAGGAAGCAGCAAAAAATGCTGCCTGCTTCTGGTGGCCTCCGAAAAAGCAAATCCAACCTCAGTAAAATACAGCTGCGCTCAGAAACGTTCCCTTTTGGTGCCTGGACGTGCACAAGCTTTTGTGCCACTGTGAGCTGCCCCAAAGCGAGCACGGGGACGTGGTGCTCCGGGAGAGGAGCAATGAGACCAGCATGAGCCGCGTGTGCGGGCAGGTCGGGGGTGTGCTGTGACAATCTTGGGATGAGGTCCCTGGCTTGGCATCCTTCAACATGCTCCCGTGGGCTGTTGTAGACTCCAGCTCTGGCCCTGCTTCTTCAGCAGCCCATGGGATCTTGGGCAAGTCCCTTAATCCCTGCCCATCTCCACGCATTGGGGAGCAGCGGGTCCCTCTGTCCATCGTGGCAGTGGCCGTGGTCGAGCCGAGCTCCCCAGCAGCGGTTGCTCCAACCTCACTGCATTCCAGGGAAAGGAGAGTGGATTTTCACACGTGAAAGGACCTGCAGGGTTGGCCCCTCGCTCAGCCCAGACGCTTGCAAGCAACACAGCCCTGGCCTGGCTTGCAGCGTGGAAAGATTGTGGCCAGCGAGATACTTTATCTCTCTCTGTAGATTTATTTTTTCGCCCGCTTCCCTTGCTTTGGGAGGAATTGCTGCGCAGTGAGATCACTGCCTTGTCCTTCAGCTCAGAATGCAGCACAGGAATATTTTTAATGTGCGCTTTTTTTCTTTTAGGAGGGCTCCAAGTGTGCTGGTGTCAGTGCAGTGTAGGGCCTCACTCAGTGCAACCACCGCCATGTCCTTGTTCCTGCTCAACATGGGTATTTTTAGGGCAGGAAACCGGTGCCACGTTGTGTAAAGTACAAAGACTTGAGCCTGTCTCTTCCCAAGTGCCAGGGAGGTGCAAGGCTCATTTGCTCCCTCTCTACAACGAGGCGTTTTTGCAAATCAGTGCAGCTTTTCAAAAGGGCCACGTCCCTTCCCCGTCCGAATTTCCCCTTCACACTCAGTACGGCGCTGGCTGGGCTCTACAAAAGCCCCGCAAAACCGCCCCGCGCTCCTCTGGCTGGCGAGCTGTCACTTTGCATCTCGGGGCCGCCGGGCTTAAATCCCTGTGACAGCAAACACCGTGACCCCGTTCCTCTCAGACGGCTCGCGTTCGGCAGCTGCTGCCAACAATGATAATTATTGTGGTTATAGATAAGCTTCTAGCTTTCACTGGCCCCTTTCCCATCACGTTGTCTGAGAAGCTGTTTGCTTCTGGCGCCCCGCGCTTGCTCTCTGCCGATACCGGGGCCGGCTCTTGTTCTTGGCACTCAGCTTGGGTGATTGCTGAGAAGAGGGGAGTTTTTTTCCCCTTTTTTTTATTATTGACTTTGCTTTGAATGAGCAGGGCTTAACAAAAGTCACCATGGTTGCGGTGGTGTTGGATGTTCGTTGCTGCAAGGTTTTGGATGAGCGGTAACTGCCTGTGAGCCAGGTTCTTCCAGGAGCCTTTTTTCCCTCCCAGGGATGCTCAAAACGTCCTCTTAAGAGCATCCCTGTACCCAGACACCACTGTAGTGCCCCAGTCTTCTTCTTGCTTGGGTAGGCACCAGTGTGGCACCGCTGGGGGCTCAGCCCTTGGCAGGGGGGACATCCAGCCTTGAGCACGAGGTTTCCAGCTGAACCACCCCTCTGCATCCCGTCCTATAGGGATCAGCTCCCAGGGAGGACTCTTCTCCGGGAGTCTCAGAGGGTTTCCCCCCCGGATCGGGCTGTGCCGCAGGGTGGGAAACGCTCAATGCGGCTGAGGCAGCTGCAGGGGGAACAGCTGAGCCCTCTGCAACGGGGCCGCTGCGGCCGTGCCGGGGGGAGATCCCAGCCTCAGCCCCCACGAGTCCCATCCCTAATTCCTGGCCTTGTAAGGAGGATTGAATCCTAAGTATTCCGATCTTTTTTTTTCCTTAATTCCCCCTCCCCTTCAGCCAAACTGGCAAATTTTATTTTGGCAAACTCACGCATCGCTCTTCTTGCTCGGGGATACCCAAATTCTCATGTTTTCCGAGTGGTTCCTGCAGCGCCGGCGCGGCTGGCCCGGGCGCAGCTCCGCACGGTGCCTGTTCCCTCGGGTGTCCCAGGGGGATCTGTGCCAAACACGAGGGAAAAACACCCAGGAAATGTTAATCCTGGTTTATTGCAGGGCTGGCAAGTGCGGGGGATTTTCTTTTCAGATGCTGCACTAGCCTGGCAGGAGCATCCTCCTCCCTCGCTGCTTCCCAAGCTGGGCTGCTGAATTAATAGCCACCAGGGAAAAGCAGGGGTTTTTTTGCTGTGATACAGTGGTTGACATTTAAAGAAATGTCAAATCTTGAACTGCGTTTCCAATTTATGTTATGGGAAGGGGATGAGAAAAAAGGCAGGGTTTTCCAGCTTGCTGCACTTTGAAACACGTTGACGATTTCCTCCACCCTCTTAAAAAGTCCCCAAATTCTGGATTTGTGTTGTTCTTCCCAAAGGGAGGCTGCAGCCCAGCACGGCTGGGGGACACCAGCCTTGTTTCTCACATCTCTGTCTCGAAACCAGAGCAGCAATGAAGGTGTCTTGGTCTCTTGGCTGCATCCATACTTGGCCAAGCAAATGTCCGCCCTAGTCGCCTGCTTGCATTGAAGCTTAGTCCAAGAAGTGGCAGTGCAATGAAGGTGTCTTGGTCTCTTGGCTACATCCGTACTTGGCCAGGCAAATGTTCCTGGATCCATTGAACTGTCCGCCCTAGTCGCCTGCTTGCATTAAAGCTTAGTCCAAGAAGTGGCAGCGGGTTCCTGGTGCCCCCGTGCCGGTGGCCACATCCCCCACAGGTCCCCAGGGATGCTCCGGGTTGATCTGGGGGCTCACCAGGAAGCCACGGCCTGGGGCACTTGTTGCAAGTGACTCTCTGGGACTGGCAAGGCCGGTACTGTGGGAAATTTTCCTTTCCTGCCCTGAAATAATGGTTGGGACTGGACTACCTGGGCAAACGACTCTCTTCCTTCCACCTGCCAGGCTGAAGCTGTCGAATGAGGAGATCAAACGGGCGATCCTGACTATGGATGAGCAGGAGGACCTTCCAAAGGACATGCTGGAACAGGTGGGTGAGCTGGCATGATGCTCTTCCTTCTTTTCGGAGCACCTTTCAAATCCAGCCATGCCACCCGGGAACATTCTATCAGCTCCAGCAAAATGACATTTCGAGGCTCATTTCCACCTTCAATCACAACCCCTGGGGCTGTAAAACCCTGCGGCCTCCTTAGCGCTAGGGTTTGGGGTGAGCAATCCCAAAGCACACCCGGATGCCTGGCTAGAGAAGCAATAAAGCAAGCAAGTCTGGGAGCTCGAGGCTTTGCAGTTTGACTGTGTCTGTGATGTGTTTTTGGGCTGCAATTTGCTGTTCTTGCTGGTAGGGGGTTATTTTTTAATTGCTTTTCTTTTCAAAGCTTATTCAGTGTCTGTGCAGCCTTCAGGAGGGCAGTCTGTTTTTTGAGCCCCTTGAATCCTTTGAGGAGTATTTTATCTGCCTGTTTACTTGCCTGTCTCCATAAATTCAAGGCAGAGTGTTTCAGCCTGTCTCAGCAGAAAAGTGGAAGGTTGCACAAAACTTCCATCTGCAAATATGTGGAGTTGCAGCAAATGAGAGTCCCTCTCATCTCCTTAAAGAGGGTTGATGTTGAAACCTCCTTGGAGTGGATGTAGAATATGTGTTGTAAAACTGGAGTGATGGCAGGGCAGAAACCAGACACACAAATGTGCTGGGGTAGCAGGAGGAAGGGGGATGGGACAGTGATAACATACTTGTTTTTGTAGATTTGGAGTCATTTTCTGTACATATGGAGGCAGTAGTGGATTCAGGGGGCTAGGTCACCAATTTGCTCCTAAGGAACCATGCACGGATCTCATGCCTACAAACCTGCTTTCCCTTGTTTAGCTCCTGAAATTTGTTCCTGAAAAGGGTGACATTGACCTCCTGGAGGAGCACAAGCACGAGCTGGACCGCATGGCCAAGGCAGACCGGTTCCTCTTTGAAATGAGCAGGTAGGCTGATCGTGAGGCTGCTGCTCCGTGGAGCCTGGGCTGCAGATGTGGGCTCCACACGTCGTGTTCTGCATATCTCATACCACCTCGTGCAGAGCTGAGCTCGGCTGAGGAGCAGCATCTCTGCTCCTGGAGCACCAGCGCTTCCCGGGGCTCTCCCAGCCCCACTACCCTCTCCTTTTGGGAGGAAAACTCGTTCTGGCCCCAAACTGCAAAAAACTGCATCACCTGCGTGGTGGCACAGGCGGGAAGTGCTGTTTGGGTGACAGCAGTTCCCGAGTAATGTTCACTTTCCCCTAACACTTAACATATCCTAAAAAACACTCAAGGCTGATAGATGCAATTTTTGCCATGCTATGTAGCTCTTCACACCACTGAGACCAACTCCTTACCTCCAGCAATGCCCTGTCCCTAGGGCTCCTGAGAAAATACAAGAAGGAAAGGAGATGTCATTTCTTCCTCATCCTGGTAGCAGTGATTTAAGGCTTAGGGGTCTTGAGGGATGGATAGCTTTATCTTTTGCATGCACATCCTCCAGAGGTGCTGGCTTAAAATCTTGAAGCTCCTTATTTAAATCCAACTGAATATTGAGCTCTCTGATTTTTTGCTAAGAGGAATTTCTTCCCTGAACTTTGAGCAAGTTACTTGGCTGCAAAGTCAGTGAGTTTCATAATCCTGGATCATTCCAGGAGGTCAAAAATAGAAACACTCTTGTTCTCTCTGAGAAACACAGCACTCAATAACGTGCACAGTGTCGTTGCTGAATGTCAAAGGCAGGTAGGATGGAGCTGTGAAGTTCAGACCTGAGCCCTCAGGGCTGGAAGGCATCCAGAATTAGCCTTCCTATTTCAGGTCACCTTTTCTTTTTCACAGTCTCTTGCCCAAATGTTGCCCTCATGCCTTCATCTTTTGGAAAGCACAGCATGCTGATACAAGTATTTCCTCTGATTTCAGGCCTGGCTCCTTAATTTCCCTGTGTTTGCCATCTCTGATTAATGCAGCATGAGTTTAGCCTGTGGCCTTGTTGTCTCTGAGCATGTAGGTCCTGGTCCAAATGACTCAAATCACACTTAATGTTTATTCATAATTGAGATCTTGCTTAGCCTAAATATGACCAACATGAACAGTCCCTAACTTGCCCAGAAAAGGCTTGGACAAGGGTTTGTTGCTGGCCCTTTCCCTCAGGTGGGGGCAGGGGATCATTTTGAGCATCTATAGGTCCAGTTTCACCCATGCTGGGAGCCGTTGTGTCTGCATCCACCATACCCCATGGCAAAACCACTGAGCGCCCAGATCTGATCAGCATCTCTACTCAGGAGTGGGCTTAAATGGATTGTTTGTTGACTGCAGTAGGGTGTAAATATGCACTTTTTGAACTCCTGAGTTAAGGATAGACCTAAGGATGTGCATAAGAGCCCACCAGGATGAGCCGCTAAATGACTGCGTTTTAAGTTGGCATTTTTTTCCCCACCCCAGTGCAGTTTCAGAGAGAAAAGTGGTCATTATTTGTGAATCAGTGTGGCTCAGGTCTGCTTTGTAAGGACAGCTTTGAACTTCCCTCTGCCTGGAGCAAGCCGCGCTCAACCTTTTTCTCTGTCCTGGCAGACAGGATAAACCATTACCAGCAACGGCTGCAGTCCCTCTACTTCAAGAAGAAGTTTGCAGAGAGAGTTGCAGAAGTCAAACCCAAAGTTGAAGGCAAGTGACCGGTTCTCCTACTGCTTTTCTTCTCTTGCTAAGGGGCTCTGTGCCAGCGCATGTGGGTGACGAGGGGGTTGCAAAGGGAGCGATGTGCCCTGGGGACGGGGCTCGGGGTGTGCAGGGGTGACATCCATGTGTGTGTCCTCGCAGCGATCCGCGCCGGCTCCAAGGCCGTGCTCCAGAGCAGCAGCTTGCAGCAGCTGCTGGAAGTGGTCCTGGCCTTCGGCAACTACATGAACAAGGGCCAGAGGGGAAACGCCTTCGGGTTCAAAATCTCCAGCCTGAACAAGATTGCAGATACCAAGTCCAGCATTGACAAGTGAGCCCTCCCTGACCTTCCATCTTCGCTGGTGGGAAGGATGATGAGTCCCTGGTTTGGGGATGTGGGTCTGTCAGAGCCTTCCCCTCCCTCCTCCTGGCACATCTGGTTAAGCAAGCTGACATTTGGGGGCAGGACAGGTTTAAAAGGAACCAGAGCTGAAGATGAACACAGGGACTGTTGGGGTCTTTCCTTTGTGGCCCTTCAAGGAGTGTCACTCGAGACTTGCACCTCCTCAAAGGCTCTCTCAGGTTGGGGGGTGGGATTGAACCGGGACTGCTGCTGTCCTGACCTCCACTCGCCTCTCTCCTAGGAACATTACTCTTTTGCACTATCTCATCACTATCGTGGAAAAGAAATACCCCAAGGTCCTCCGCCTTCACGAAGAGCTGCGAGACATCCCGCAAGCGGCCAAAGTCAAGTGAGTAGGGTCTGCTCGCAGGGGTGCCGGGTCCTTGCCTTGCTTCGCTCTTCCTTTCCTGCGTTTCGCTCCCGTGCTCCCATCAGGAGTGTGTGGGATGCCGGGCTGGATTGGGTGCTGCCGGCCACGCTGGCTAGAAGCCAGGCACGGAGGCAGGAGACAAAAGCTGGTGGTGCAGCAAACATCATCTGGGGGCTGTAAATCCCAGCCCTTGCAGCAAAGGGTTGCAAGGCTCTGTCTGCGAGGGAGGAGAGCTGCCCGGAGCAGCCATTTCCTGCCGCTATCTCACCACAAAAGCATTTAATTAATTCCTAATGAAACGTTAAGTAATCTGTTGGGAAGTGGTTGTGGTGCAGTTGCAGATACAGGTCAGCTGTGAGTGCGATGGGGCGGTTCTGTCCCGCTGCACGCGCAGTTCTGCCGGAGCCCATGGGACACCGGGATGTCCTACCTGGCACTGGCACCTGAACCACTTGCTTTCCCCTTCAAAAACCTCCTCCGTTTCTTACTAAATCCCTCCTGTTTTGCTCTAACCTATTCAAGCAGGCTGGTGAACCCCTTTGCAGGCTGAAGCGCTGGTTCGGCAAAGCCCTTAAGCACGTGCTGAGCTTTAAGCGCATGAAGAATCCGCTGTTGCTCTGCAAAGCCCTCAAGTATGCGCTTAAGTCCCTCTGAAATCAATGACGCTTTCTTTGGGTTTGGAAGGTCGGCGTGTGCTTAGTGCTTTGGTGCTTAGAGGGTCTGAGCATGTGACAGCGAGTCAAGGATTACCCACCCCTGCAAGCAGCAGGCGTGCGGTGCAGCCACGGACGAGAAAAGCGCCTTAAACTGCAGCTTTTTAGACACGGGATAACAAATATGCATGGAATTTATGATGCTTTGCGGGTCTCTTGAGTTTCAAAGTGTTTTTGTACCAACGGGTAGATTCCCTGTTGAAGACCTGTAATATGCAGAGCATTTTGGGTGGTAAACATTATGTTGTTTAACACGCAGAATGATGTGCCGGTGATTACACAAAAGGATCTCGGTGTTTACACAAAATCTGTAGACGAAGCTTCATCTGCAAGGAGGACCGTGTGGCTACGGCATCCTTAGGCATCTGTGGCAGAAACCGCCCCGTGTGTGTCCTCTGCATTGGGCTCCATGTGTAGCAGCTGGCCTAGGCTCAGTCTAGAGTGAAACCAGGAAGTTTCTGAGTCGCTGGAAAACCCTAAATTCCCCCAGCCCCTGCAGCTGCTCAGCCAGGTTGCTCCCTGAGTCGGTCCCAGCAGCAGAAATGAGCTGCGGCTCTGCACAGCGCAGGAGCAGAGGGCTCCCAGCGCTTCCTTTTCCCAGGCTAGACTTGCCAGGAGCGCTTGCTCCATGACCCGACATCGCCGTTTCCAGAGACCCCAGCCCTAGGGAGATACTCCTGGAATCACGTCAAGCCCGGTGTCATCAAGTCTTTGTCAGAAAGCTCCTGCCACTTCTGGTGACAGAAACCCAAAAGCTCTTCCGCTCAGAGCTGGCTGGGGACTGAGGCTCCACATAGAGAAAGTCGGTGTTTTGTTTTTTATCACAGTCCCTTAGATTAATCTAATTCAAGGAAAATGTTTTGCTTTAAAGCAAGCAGCTGTAACCACTACCCAAGAGGCCGCTCTCCTTCCTAGCTCAGGGACCATCAGCACAACTGGCAGCTTGAGAGACACTAATCTGCAAATGGGAAGCAATGTGTGAAGCACTTGGGTCTTTTTAATGGAAAAACATGGTCAAATTGATTAGAGCACTGTAAAATTTGCTAGGAAAGGCTGAAAATTAACATCCTGCTATTTCTAACAGCATGACAGAACTGGAGAAAGAAATAAACACTCTGCGGAGCGGGCTGCGAGCCGTGGAGACCGTGAGTATTATTTACTGCCTTCCTCATCCATCGTCCCTCCTCAGGGAGGCAGGACAGGGAGCTCCTGGCAAAGCAGCTTTTGTCACATTTCCTGGAGCTCTCCTTGTCTTGCCTCCCTGCCCTGCACACGTGTCTGTCCTCTTAGGGCTGCTTTGGGATGGAAGTTGCCGTGTGCATGAGTTATTCACCAGGGAGACTGAGTAAGCCCGGGGATGATTCCCATGGAGCAGGACCTTTAAAGTGCAGCGAGGTCTATTTTTGCCTCTAAATGTGCAGGTGCTTGGGCTGGGGACACCGCTTCAAGTTGGCTGGAGTGCTGGAGAAATAAATGGTGAAGGTCTCCTGAAGACCTCCCTGCCGTGCTGAGCTGTGCCTGCTTCCTCGATCACTCCTTCAGGATTTGGCCTCAAAAGCACAGCGTAGCCCTGATGATCTGAAACGGGGCAGTCTGTCCCCTGTGTGTCAGGGGGAAGCAGTGGTGTGGTGCATCCAGTGCCAGTGGCACTGCCATGGCTGGAGGCTGCAGGAAGGATGTCACAGAAATGATGGGAGGAAGCAACAGTCTTCGGGTTCACCATGCCTTTTGGTGTGACAATAGTGCCTGACAACCAAAAAATACTATTTTGTGACTAAAGAACTTCTGGGCTTTTTCCTGGTCATGCATGTTTGTGTCCTCGATCAACCAGAATCTCATCAGATGCACTTTTTT
>NW_010581783.1:53948-71072 GCF_000705375.1 Tinamus guttatus | reverse complement strand
GTTGGGATTGTTGGTGCTCGGGAGTTTTGTAAATGCGGCCTTGGGCTCTTGCCAGGTGTGTCCTCGAGGGCAGAGGACTGATGACAACAAGATCTGTCGCGAGTGCGTCGGGTCCCCAGAGCGCTATGACTGGCTCTACCTGGGCTTTATGGCCATGCTCCCCCTGGTTTTACACTGGTTCTTCATCGAGTGGTACTCGGGGAAAAAGAGGTTAGTATGCTCTCCCGTTAGTTATTTGTAAAGAAATTGGGTACCATGCGTGATCACTCTGGTCTCTGACTGGCTTTCACAAGCGCTGAAAGCTGCCCTCATGCAGCAGCACCTCAGTTTGGGGTGCGGTGGAGTCTATTTGAGGCCATTAAAATTTGTGCTTTATTGTGTAAGGTATTGCCTTGGTCGACAACTCTTTGTCTGCCATTTTTTTGCCTATTTCTATGGGGGAAAAAAAAGGTGCTTTATTTCCTTTATTTTTATTTTTCCTTTTTATTTATCTGTTTTTTCACTGTTTTTACAAGGGTGATGCAATATATTTCACATTTTGATGAACGTCCTCTTTACAAATTGGGAATCTTCATGTCTGTTCCTTTTAAACATCGAGGTAGTTTTTTTTTTTCCTCTTGCTATGCAAGGAGAGTTCTTCACATTTAGGAATCGAAGGCTGGATTTGTGCCACGCTTTTGCGGTACCTTTAATTCCTGCAAGTGGCAATGGGGATGCTTCTCAACTGAGCAGCTGCTGAACAGAATCTGAATTGTTTATAATTTATGTAGGAGTCAGTGTATTTGTCATCCAATATGTTGGACGTTAATCTCTATAAAATAACCCAAAGTTTTCTAGCAGGTTTATCGCGTTCTCAGTCACGGTGCCCGTTAACTCTGTGGGTCTCCCCTCCTCGCTGGGAGGTGGTAGCCCAGTACAGCGCGTGTCCGGCTGTTCCCGCAGCTCCAGCGCGCTGTTCCAGCACATCACCGCCTTGCTGGAGTGCAGCGTTGCAGCCGTGGTCACCCTGCTGGTGAGCGACCCCGCGGGCTCCCTGCACATCCGTTCCTGCAAGGTAAAGAAGCTTTCGGACTGGTACACGATGCTCTACAACCCCAGCCCGGACTACATCACCACGGTGCACTGCACTCATGAAGCTGTCTACCCTCTGTGAGTAGAAAGGCTGTTCTGCTCCTGTCTGTCCCTTTCCTTTGTGCAGGTTTGTTTCCGAACAAATGGACCCTTTTCAAAGGAAAAGGATGTGTTTGGTTATATATAACTTGGAGCAATAGGTAGCAAAAATCTTGAAGCCTGTCAATTTCTTGAACTGTCTTGTGTGTGAAACACCTGACAACTTTTTGAATTGGAACAAACCAGCTATCTAGCAGTGTCTTTTTTAGGTGTATTCCTGTTGCAGGAAAATAGGCAGGGGAAGCCCAACGTGTCACAAGATACTGGTGTGATTGTAATTGCTGGTGTTCTTACACGTGATGCAAACCTCACAAATACGTATTCCAGGGAGCTTTTTATGAGCTGCTTTTTATGGCAGCTTCTTGCCGCCAAGGAAGGCGGCACAGTCAGACTGTTTAGCTGTTAAGACTCATTTTTGCTCCCATCTCTGGTACATCGTGGCTGTTTGACCTAGGAGGAGGCAATCTGGCATTCTGTGACTGCATATTCCCCTCCTTAGACTGTAGAATTGACTCTAATCCCAAATTTTCTGTATCTGAGGGAGTCTGCAGAGCATAGAGGACTGCAAATATTAATCAGTCTCTCTTGTATTTGCAGGTACACAATTGTGTTTATATACTACGCCTTCTGCCTTGTTTTAATGATGCTACTTCGACCTTTCCTGGTGAAGAAACTCGCCTGTGGCTTAGGGAAGTCTGACCGCTTTAAGAGCATTTACGCAGCCCTTTATTTCTTCCCGGTGCTCACGGTGCTGCAGGCGGTCGGAGGAGGCCTGCTCTGTGAGTTCTCTGCTCGTAGCATTAGAACAGTGCCATAATCACACGTTAACAGACAAGCAGAGGGGTGGGGAGTGAAGGGACAACCTCTAGCAGCACAAGCCGTGTCCCCCTTTCTCCAGAAAGGGAACAGAGCCGGGTATGAATGGAAACTGGATGCTTCTTTTAGAGGGAATTAGTTCTGGGAATTAACTGTCCTTTGCTTTAGCTTCCCTGCTCAGGTGAACTGCTTCCTCTCTTCCTTTTTCAGCTAGTGATGTAGCGTACAGTAACTCTAACTAGAAATGTTAACATCATTTGCACTTGTCAGAAGTTAACTTTAAAATCTAGTTAAAGCATGGAATATCATCCTTAGCTTATCCTTTCTGCTGCATGTTTGATATCATGCTAACAGGCAGGCTACAGTAGCTTAGTTTAGGTGTGTGAGGTGCGGAACAAGGATATATATTTCACCAGAGATCCTGCCTTCTTTTTCCTTCTAAAATGTTCAATGTTTGCCTCTAGATTATGCCTTTCCATATATCATACTGGTACTATCCTTGGTTACGCTGGCTGTGTACATGTCTGCTTCTGAAGTGGAGGTAGGTAAATGTTTTTCCTGTTAAAACTCATAACATAAAAATACATAAATAAGTAGAGCCTTTGATCTCCTGCATTTTCTCAGCAGTGCACTCTCTATTTAAGTCTTTCTGACTTCTCCTCTTAGCTGGAGGAAGCTCCTACAAGATTTTCCTCTTGTGGCCTGCTGAGAAACTGTATTATATATGGGACAGACTCAAACTCTGGGGGCTTCACATGGTGTCTCTGTGCCCTTGCAGTAGCTTCTCTTAAACACCAGGTGTTTGGTGGCAGGCTGAATGCTAACAGGATACTCTGTTTATTTTGCAAGTCTTTCAAGGATCTTCTTGTCAGGAAGAAAAGACTTGTTGTCCTCTTCAGCCACTGGTTACTTCACGCCTATGGAATCATTTCCATTTCCAAGCTGGATAAGCTCGAGCAGAACCTCCCTTTACTGGCCTTGGTACCTATTCCTACGCTCTTCTACTTGCTGACTGCCAAGTACACGGAGCCATCCCGCATCCTCGCGGAAAGTGGAAATGGACATTGAAGAGCCTGTGCCAACAACGCTGGCCTCATAGTCTGGATGAAGCAAGTTCAGTTCTTTGTGTACAAGACCTCAGGGTGAAACACCTCTGAGTTTGTGGAATACTAAAAAGCTGCACTTTTTATTCTTCATAAATAGATTATCTAGATCAAAGGGAATGTCTTTGTATCTATTTATCACTGTGAATCTGTATAAAAACTTGTGACACATTCTAGTATGCTTTTTTTTTTTTTTTTGCTTGTAGATGTTTATTTCCTAATACAGTATTTCAGATGTTGTTTGAATAAAACAGAACTTGGTTCTAAAGTTTTTCTCTTCCCCTAAAACTTCTGCCAGCAAACCCCTTGTTCCAGGTAAGCCTGGGAAGTATCAGGTAAGTAGATATGGACACAGCTCCATGTGCCCCATCCCGCACAGGCACTGTGGCTGCCTCATGCTGTGGGAGAGCCTCGTGCCTGCTGGGTTGGTGTGTGAGCTGTGCCAAAGTGCACAACATTTGCTGTTTGCTTTTTTATTTTTTCCAGGTGGACCAGTGTGATGTGTGGCCACAGCAGTAGCCACAACACAAGAGCAGCTGGGGTCAGGCAGGGGTGGAATTTAGCAGCTGAGAAAGGAGAGGAATAAGCACAGCTGAGGCACAAATGCTATCCCAATCACACAACTTTATATGATACCATTATTTGAATGCTATAAACAGAGTGACTTGGAGATCTAGACAATGTGGGCTGCTTTGAGGATAAACTAAACCCACTGTAGACAAAGAAAAAATAGCCCAGATTAAAAAAAAGGTTTAAATTTTGTTAAATATAATACTTGTTTCCTTCTCTGCAATGCCCGTTAACAGACAGCTTCACTGTCTCTAAAAACAGTGCAAAAACCAAAATAAATTTTGCATGCAGAAACAAGGTTTTATTCCAGGATTAAGGAAGTGATCTCCTTAAGGAAATCAAGCAAATTCTGTCCATACTGTTACCTACAAAATGTAATTTGCAGACACTTGAATCTAGAGGGCAGTTTTAAAACTGCACTTTTAACTTTGCATATTAAAGTACTAATTTTCCATACCTGCCACTTTCACAGACACACTTCTCTTTAGGCACAAAACTCTGCTTAGAAGGTTCTATATTTGCACACCATGGCACCTTAGTACGGGTGCAGGGGGTAAGTGAGCAGCCCATGGAGCAGCACGCAGAAGAAAGCCACTCACAAGCGGGCACTGATGCTACTTGTCCACGTTTATGTGTATTCCTTATGGACAACATGGACAAAGTTAGACTGGGGGTTGTGTTTGAAAAGAAAAGCAACAACAGATTTCAGGTACAAATGAGCTTTAGTGAAGAGTGCAGCTCTTGGTTAGGGTAGAGAGATGAAGAATCGTAGTAACTTCAAATGGCCAAGGATCAGGGAGTGAAGTAGAGTTTGCAGGAACTAACTGTGCACAGCAGAACCAAAGGTTTACCTTTCCTTCTGGGCACTAATACTTGAGTCTTCAGCTGAATCTGGAATATAAAATGCAAATTAAACTCCATCAACTGCTCTCGCTAACATTAAAAAAAAGGAGGGGAGGGGAAAATTGATTTTTTTTTTAAAAAAGGGCAAAACTCAATAACAGCCATAGAGGCAGAGCCATAGAGGCAGATGTAGTTGCATAATTAGAGAAACGTTACCCAGACTCAAGGATTTCAAAGCAGCCTGAATGCCCCAGCACTTAGCTCTGCAATGTGACTAAACACAGATTCTGTAACAGATCCTGTGTCCATAGCAGCAGACAACAAAGCTGTGACTTGTTATGGGTAAAGACTCTCTGCACTAACAGTGAACGCCAAAGTCTGCAGGATTTGAATTCAAAAGAGGACATGAAGCAAGTGATTTTGCTTGTATGAGCATACAGCCCCCTGTGTCCTATCACCCTCCAGACAGCAATATAAAATATTGCTGATTTAAATGGAAACTGCAGTACAGATTGCTCATATGTAAAATTCCAGAGACCATAAACATTAATTAACCATTAGTCATGCAGTGATAACCGTGCAGCAATGAACTGCAGGAGAGAGGGTTTGTTAGTTTTATTTATCCTTTGTGCAAAAGCTGAAGTAAATTCTGCAAAGAGCAGTGACCCTCCTAGGTATTTTCTACAGCACCTCCCCCTTACTGTCATTATCACAAATCTCAAGGAAGTGGAAACTAAATATAATAAGGCATTGTGTTATAAGGCATGCCTGATTCTGCTAATAAATACATCAGCTTTTCCACTGTGACTGCATCTAGGGCTGTAAGTAGGATGATTTTGTAGACACAGCTACACTACTGTTTTCTAACAAGCTGCTAAAATGAATATACTCAGCAGACGTCCAATGGGGTTAAAAAAGAAAAAGCAGAAAAGGAAAAGAATAAATTTGCTGTGTCTTACAGTGAGCCACTCTGGATGCTTTTTCAGCTAGAGAATTAAGTCCTTCTAATTTGTTTTGTAGCCTCCTATTAATATCACTGAGTTTTTCCTCTCGTTGTCGAATTTTTGTTATTAGAGCAGTCACTGCTTTCAGTATTTCCCGCTCATTCTCCAAAAATTCCTGTTATGAGACAAAGTAGAATTTCTTTTTTTCTTAAAAATAAAGAACTCATAAAATATTAAGACACGTGTTTTGTTTATCTTGTTTTTCCATAGCTTGCCTGGCCACCAAACCTGTAGCTTTGCTGGAAGCTTTTCATTAACTACCCAATATTGTCATTGAGCAGCTAGAAAACACAAGTTCAACACTTTTCCCCTGCATGACTTTTTAAAAAGTGTAGTGACATATTTGCAATATGGAATTTTATCTTTGGCATGGTAAGCAAAGAGTTTACGCAAAGCAGTAGCATATAAAACTGAAAATCACCTCTTGCATAGAGCTGTCCTCTGACCATCCCTTCAGAAGAAGATCTACAACAGAATCAAAAGTTAAAACATGCTAGGGAGCTCTGCAAACAAGACATAAGGTCTCAAAGATATTATTTTTTAAAGAAGAAATCACTTTCTGTTTTGAAATATTTCTTAAGATAATTACCATGAAACACTGCTAGGTCATTCAGGATTTTGGCTGTGGCTGACTTGTGATTTTCTGCTTCAAAATTAATTGCAAAAATATCTTCTTTTATCTGTGCATTGCACTGTGAAAAAATACATACAGACAAGAACTTGTCACAGTTTTAATGATTCTAGATGATAGTTCCTCATTTTCTAGAGAGACCAGAAAGAAAAAAGGTTTTATTTATTTAATTAAACTTACAGATCATTTTCTAGAGAGACCAGAAAGAAAAAAAGGTTTTATTTATTTATTTAATTAAACTTACAGATGTACAGGATTAATGGACTTGCTCAGGACTCACTCTCTTTGACAACAGCATCCTTTTGAGCTTGTTGAACAAATTTTGACAGTTGCCAAAATAAACACACATTAGCTGTGTTTATAAACACAGCAAATAAAATGGGTCAGGGTGCAGAGAGCAACAAAACGGCGCCAGGGGAGTCAGGCCATGCAGTGAAGCTGCTCCCCACTCTCCTCCCCTTGGAAGGATGGATTCATCCACCATGGGGAAATGGAACTAATTCTCGGCTCGTCTTGTCCCCTGGACAGGCTGGGCTAGGTGGCCCAGATCAGACACGAGAAAAGAGCATTTCCTAGTGCAATTGGGACATTAAAATAAAGAAAATCCAACCTAGAGCCTCTCAGGTCTGCTAGTGAACTGCACATAAAGGGAGAAATATTTGTGCCGTAAATAAGGGTTTCCTTTCTGATGGAAGCCTTTGTTTCCATGAGGATATAATGAGATAAAGCCACGGAGCAGCTGGTGCCCAGCACCTCCAACGCCGGTCTCCGCAGGGGTCGGCTCTGAACAGCAGCCTGGCACCGAGCAGCTTTTAGGGACGCTGCTTTTAGGGGCTTTCCCTGGGGCTTTTATGGAAAAGATCCACCAGCCCAGGGCCCCAGACTCCTGCAGAATATTTCCCAAGGCAGCTTTGGAAATGTTGGCAGCTTAAATTCCCTTCCCAAAAGTAAAGGAGGAAATTTTGGTATCTAAACACAGTCATTTCCAGTGAAGATTTAGTACCTGAGTGCTTAGACCATGGCTGTGAAAACAGGAATGGGATGCAAAATCAAATGCTTAGCTAGGAGGTTAAGTGCCCCAAAAACGTCTTGTTTGAGACCAGAGGTAGCTGCACCAGGGAAAGGGCAGAGGTTTCTCCGCTCATCAGAAGTCAACAGGAAAATAAATGTCCATCTAATCAAAAAGTGCCTTTTCTTCCCTGCTGTTTTGCTGAGAGGTCTGACCAGAGGGGCCATTTTGTTGAGTGGCCCCTGAAGAGGATTTTATTCTTGATTAATCCTCTCTGATTTACAGTGATAAAAACAGCATGTAATCACAGAATACTTGAGGTTGGAAAGGACACTGAGAGGCCATCCCACTGCTCAAAACAGACCCAACTTTGACAGAAGATTGGGTTGCTCAGGCCCTTACCCAGTTGAGCTTTTAATATCTCCAAGGATGGAGGTCCCTCTTACAGCCTGGTCATGTTTATCCGCACACAGTTTGGAGGGCAGGAGCTCACCATCGACTTCACCTGGGAAGCTACAGCATCCCCTAGCTGGGTATGGGCTTCTGGCAGCACAACAGCTACCAACACCCCACTTTGGGAATAAAAAATATGGCACCAGAACAGGAACTTCATAGGGGGAGGGAACGTTGTCATCCCTCAAGACACTCACGGCTTTTAACCTGCAGTTCTCAGTGTGCACAAGGTCCAGCTTCCTGTTGATCTCATAGATGTCTCTTTCCAGCCACTTGGCGCTCTCCGTATGCTGTTTCAGTTGGTCCAAGGCAGCGCCGCGCTTGATCCGCAACTTCTTCCTCAGCTCCCGCTGTAAACAAACCCCTGAGCGCTAACAGATCTGAACCCCATTTCTGCACTCTAATTAAACAAACTGGAAAGGATTTTTATTCTGCGGGACCTCTCATTTAAGACCCGAGGGATGCAAAATCAAGCATAAGGGCAGCTTGCTACAAATGCTGGGCCCCAGGCTGAGCTGGATGGAAACCCCCTGCACGAAGCAACTGTGGAACCAACACCAGCGATCACAGAAGCACGAGACCAGAGGGGAAGACAGGTCCCAAGCCCCAGCCTGTCCTCCCCAACCTCTGTGGGTGCCTGTTCTTTACTGGGAGGGGATAAAGCTGGTGGTGGGACCGGAACAGAAATTTTAAGCTAAATTTCAAGTAGTTACCATGCCCTCCTTGAGCTTCTCAGTAGTCTTGATTGACCGCTCAATGGATTTTCTGGCTTTTATTTCTTCATCCTTCCGTTCTAAAAAGCAGGGAAAGAATTTTTAGACAGTGTAATGGCTGAACATTAAAGTTGAGCTGTTATAAGGAAAACTAAGTTGCGTTGGCAAGTGATCCGTTCAGTATGCCTGGTATGGTTTTTAAATGAGCCCCATTTATGTTATGGCCGTGCCTACAGATTCCAGTTGTTTCAAAGAGCTCAATTTCTGCTTGCCTCACTGTTCACCTGAACCACAGCCAAAGGACTATGGTAAAGATCTTTCCTGAGAAGAAGAAAAAGTCCCATTCTCCAGAAGATCTACATAATACTTACTTAAAAATGATTTACTGAGTTCTTCATATTTTGCCTGGTTCTCTTTTAATTCTCTCTGGGTTTCTTCCAAGGTTAGTTTGCTTATGTTTAATTCTTGTTCTTTTTGATGCAGATTCTCAGTCACAGTTTTGAAGTCATTCTTTAATGAAAACAAATGTCAATCAACAACGTAAGCAGCATTTAATGCATAAATAATTCAAAGTGTGCAGAGCAAAAACTATAGAAAATAAGACTGGAATTGATCCCAAGAGGTCATCTTAGTCCATCCCTCTGCTCTATGGCAGAATCAATTAGACCTAAGTACCCACGACAGATGTTTGATCTATCCTTAAAAACCCCAGCAATAGAGATACCGTGTCTCAGACAACTGATTCCAGGGTTTTACTATTTTTACTATCTGTGCAGTCAGTGTTTTCCAGGGGTGAACTATTTCTTAAGTTAAATCTCTCTGTTCCCTGTTATTTGTCTCATCTCAAGTGTACAAGCAAAAAAGTTTACCATATCTTTTATACACCTGGAGGTTACTAGCGTGTCTTCTCTTAGGCTGCTTCATTTTAAGTGAAGCTACACAAAAAGCCTCAGCCCTTCTCCTGATCATTTTACTGAGTTCATTTCAGCTCTTGAAATAATCTATACCCTTCTCAAAACAAGGGTTCAAAATCAGACACTGCACAGCAGCTCTATCTTGCCATAACTGGATAGAGCAGAAAATTAACTTTACACTCTGGACATGCTGTATAGCCCTTCACACAGACTGCGTTGATAGTTGCCTTCTTATACCACTACATGTTGCTCTATTTGGCAGTTCTATTTGACTCCCTTCATGCTGGATTTGTACAGACAACTGCTTCTAGCAAAGCACACCAACTTGTATATTTATGTCTCTTTCCTTTTTTATTTTTCCTTTTTTTTTTTTTAATTACTTCTCCTTCTTGCTAAAAGCATTCTGAATTCTAGCTCTACCCTCCAGAGGGTGCTCCCAGCCCTGTCTTGCTGGCCACCCGCACACCCGATCGACGTTCTCTCCATCCTGTCCTCCGAGTTATCACGGAAAACACAGATTAGTTCCAGTCTGAGAACAGACCCCCCTCAAACCAACCGAGTTCATTAGTCTCCTTTGGCAGTAAAACATTATCTAGGATGATTTTTTTCCCCTACTCTTGTGCTGAATCATCAACCTGTGAAGGAGACGACTGAAGAGACATAAAATAAACATATGTGAAATCATGAAGGGTAGAAAAGGGGGAGAAGATAAGGAGACAACAGCTTTTCACTGCTTCTTAGAACACAAGAACTGCGAGATGCCAATAAACCTTTGGGACGCTAGCTTTGAAACAAAAGATTTTTTTTTGCTCTTATTATTTATTATTAAATAAATTACAGAACTCACTGCTCTAGGTTGCTATGGAGGACAAACATTACCGTGAATTAAAAGAATCAATAAGCAACAGAAAAATATGGCATTGAAGATTCAACATAGCATAAAATCCCATCAAAAGCTGTTAGCCACAAAAAGCGGATACCATCTCCAGGCAAGGAAATTCATGACACCCTATTTGTCAGGCAGACAGAAGATTGTTCTGACTGTTCTGATATTTCTCCTTTAAGCAGCGCTGCTGATCACTGCTGAAGTCAGGATCTTGGAAGGACCAACCTTGTGTCTTATCCCTTATGGCTGTTTCAGGAATTGAAGTTGATTAAAAAAAAAAAAAGTTGACTTAAAAATTAGTATGAATACTTCTGAAATGGCTTCAGCTACTTAACTCGCTAACAGTGAATGTCATCAGACCCACATGACCTGCAAACCCCTAAGTTTCTAGGTGTGCTGGTACCTTGCTCCTTCCTGAAGCTGGCCCAAGTTATCACCCCCCTGGGCAGCACTATTTACACATCAGCCATTCAGTTCTACTCCCCCATCGGTGAAGCAAAACAAATTTAAAAATTTCTTATCACCAACACAAGTGCTTTCCTGTTATTCCACAAGTCCTTTCCTATACGCATTTCATTCTGTGCCTTGACGTGTCTCGTTTCTCCCTTTCATGCCCAGGCTTAGATATTAATATGATGAAAAAAACCTGCCTATTTAATACAAACGTAACTACGTAGCTCCTTGATCTGAGCTTTATGTGTGACAAGGTTGCACAGACTTAACAGGCTGGGAATCTCTGCACTGTGTTAGAACAGGGGAGAAGAAATACTGGGTCTTCAAGACTGAGCAGATCATCACCAGAACACCATTACAAATCTGTACATTTTAATCCTTCTCTGTCTCATTTCTTAGCTTTAATAATCTGACCTTTGGTTTTAAAGCAAAAAACATCAGTCTATAAACGTGCATCTCAGCACAGTGGAATCACATGTTGCTATGGCAAAAGGAATGCAAGTCAGGAGTTAAATGACTTTTTGGTGGAAAATTAGATTTTTTTCCCCTTTTTTGTTGGTAAAAAATGTGAAAAGCCAGAAGCCGTGCAGTCCTGTAATATGGTTTTACCATTACTATTAACAAGCCATATTTTTTGTATTTTCATGAGCACTATATTACATGAGAGAAAAACACTTTTAAAGTGGGTTATTAAAAAAAAAAAAAAGACATTGGAGTAAAGGTATATCTAATGTCTCTTTTGTACATGCAACATAGCTCAACTGCCAGAAAGAGGATGAAAATGAAACCAGCACAAGTGTTTATTTGGCAGGGACAGGCTCAGCCTTGATCTCTAGGGAGGCCTCAGCAGCTCCATGGCCATAACTGTGTTGGGAGATATCGGAGCACATCCTCTGCTGCCACCAAAACGAGGAAGGTCCCCAAGGCCTTCCGTAAATCTACCTCTCTAGGGCCAGGTGCACAAAGAGGGTATTTCCTCCACTCCTGACATCTGATTTATCCTAGTTCAATCAGACTGTTGACCGAAACTCAGACAGTCGAGACGGATTCCCTGAGGACAGAGCATATGCTACGCCCTGGAGATCGGAAAAGTGCCTGGAATTTCTGAAAGTGCCTGGAATTTCTGAAAGCCCCACATAGCTCGTGTTCAGCATTTCAGTGTCCTACTTCCTCAGGGAATAAAAGCTCACCAGTGTTTTAAAGAACACAGACACAAACAGCCTTAAGTCCTGCCTTGCACAACACGAGTTACTGATAGATTTACCACACCAATAACTTCGAGCAGACTTTGGTCAGTGTCTGAAATCAGCCTGTCATAATTCCATGAATGTTTAGCTGTTTACCCCAAGATGATGGAACAAATTCTACACTGGGAAACTCAAA
The DNA here is from genome assembly GCF_000705375.1 of Tinamus guttatus. The sequence continues at coordinate 59,124 of NW_010581783.1, read as the reverse complement.
GCTGAACTGCACACATGGCAGGACTGCATCTGCTCTTGCACATATTTTTATTTTAAAATGGGAGACCTCCCTCCTGAGAAACCTGCCTTGCACAACACGAGTTACTGATAGATTTACCACACCAATAACTTCGAGCAGACTTTGATCAGTGTCTGAAATCAGCCTGTCATAATTCCATGAATGTTTAGCTGTTTACCCCAAAATGATGGAACAAATTCTACACTGGGAAGCTCACAAAGCTGAACTGCATGCACAGCAGGACTGAATCTGCTCTTGAACATATTTTTATTTTAAAATGGGAGACATCCCTCCTGAGAAATTTTAACTGCATGGCATTCTATTGACGTATAGGGCCATATGGAAAGAAGAACATAGGTGGGTATGTACAGATTCCAGGGGCTCAGTAATCTCAGGGTCTCATCCTAAAGGTTTACCAGTATGAAAAGAAAGAAAGAAAATGAACCCACACAAAGCTGAAAAGTAGAGAGCTTACCTGAAACAATTACCAGCAGATGGGTTGTACTTCCTTCGCAGATCCCAGTGAGCACCTTTACTGAGATGTACCACACACTGCCAGTTCATCCCCTAGGGACCTTCTCAAAGCCAAGAAAAAGAACAAAACTTACCTCCAGGCATTTTATTTTGTTAGTAAAATCCTCCTTATAAATCCTGTAATCAGCTTCCCTTTTATTTATCTCATCATTCAGGGCTTCAACTTGGTTTTCTGACTGCAAAACTTCTTTCTCTAGGTCTTCAATCTCATTATAGAAAATAAAATGAAGAAGCTCAGTGATTCCTCTAATACATAGTACCTACTTGGACTACTCAGAAATCAGTGATCAAAACAAATGAGAGCAACCTGCATTTAAAACATATTTGCTTTAAATTGTTATCAATAGGAGTTAAGGTCATACCATTAGATCTGATAACATGATTAATATCTTGCAGTGAGCTGGCCTTGGAGGTTAGTTACTGTGACACCATTTTACTCCGATTATTATAACAGCATGAATGTAGTAACACTGAATGTCATGGATTATAATCCCTGCTGCTTAACATACCTCCAGAAGTAGTTTAGCATGCTGCTCTTTACCAGCCTCTATTCTTTCATTCACTTCTTCTTTTCTTTCCTCCTCCCTTGAGAGGAAGAAGTTTTTCTGTTTTGTTAAGTGCAGCTTCTTCCACTGAAGCATTGCTCTAGTGACATAAGGGGAAAACAAAACTCAAATTGGATGAAAAATATTCAAGGGATACACATAAATTTTTAGACACTAATTTAAGACACTAGACAATTTAAACAGATCTGCCATAACTTTGACTACAGTCAAAATGGTTTAGATAGGAGGAGATTTGTAGCTCTAGGGCGCATTTCAAGACAGAAAAACTTGGAATTAAAATTGTCTCTGTATTGAACACAGAGATTGACTACAGTCAAAATGGTTTAGATAGAAGACTCAGCTCTTCAAAACCTAGGAGGAGATTTGTAGCTCTAGGGTGCATTTCAATAACAGAGAAACTTTGAATTAGCCTTTAAAATTGTCTCTGTACTGAACACAGAGGAATCTAAAGGTACATAATCTTCTAATTTAAGTGCTCCCTATAAGCCCCCAATGTTTGTAAGATTAAGAATAACATTTAATATAGCTGGGGGGTTAGACTAGATGATCTCTAGAGGTCCCTTCCAACCTCAGCCATTCCGTGACTCTGTGATAAAGAGCAGCCTACATGGTAAATTCAGTGGTTGCCACCACCTGGCATTACAGCAATACTACAATACAAATGAAGTGACAGAAGTATGTGAGGAGCTGGGCTCTTATTGCCCTTGCACCACTGAATATTCACATCATGAGTCTTTAGTTTTACATCTCATATAAAACAGCAGCAACAAAATGCAATAATTCATTAGTTCGCTGCATTATTTCTAAAGCTACAAAGCAGATACTAGTTAATACTACCTCATCTCGCATTCGGACTTTAAATCTTGCTCTAGAAATTTCAGTCCCTTTTCATAGCTCTCCCTCAGCTTTCTGTGGGGAAGGAAAGAGAAATCTTCAGAAAGAGTGCTGAAGGTTTGCACAACATGTACTTTACATTGATTTTTTAGTACCGTCTTCATGAATCTCCTTCTCACCAGCCAACATGCTCAGCACTTCCACTAGGTGGAGAGAGGCAATGTAGTACGAGGGTCACAGCTCAGAAAACATGTATTTGTGTTCAGTCACAGCTGCCTGTTACACCTCTTGTTTCTCAGGTTGGAGTCATTAATTTAAAATTAAGAAGCTCTCATTAGGAGCTAAGGCAAAACTGAGGGTATCTTTTTTTTTCAGGCCAGAAACAGTAAACAAATCCAAACCACAGGAACAGATGTTTCAGGAATGAAGGAGTACACTAGTGTATTTGTTGCAAGTATTACAAAAGAATATTCACAGAAGTAGAACTTCTAACCAGATGGACAAATCAATTTTAATTTGTTATTATGCATCTTCTAGTGTATTAAGTATGATAAACACTAAAATGGATTAACTTTATATGAATTCTATGTGCTAGGGGAGTTCCATAAAATAAGAAGGGTTGCAGTGTGAATCATCTATAACTTGTTCCTGTATGTGTGAATTACAAGGGAAAAATGTTCTTAGAAATGCTGCTGTTGGTGATTTTTACTCCTTCAAGGTTTAAAGGTGGGAGAAAGTAGCTCCTCCAAAACCCACAGAGACCTGCATAGAGGTGGATATGGGGCTTTCTCCCAAAGGTACTGTTCTTAGTGCAAAAAAAAACACCAAGCCAACATACCAGTAAATTTTAAAAGAAGCTGAATGTGGCCCAGATAATGACAGCACAACTTCACCATAAGTTCTCCTCCTCTTTAGCACAGCACAGCTACCTAACACTCTTCACTTTTGTCATCCACATTTGCATGACTACAATATCTCCTTTGCCAGGTAAAATGAAAACAGTGCTCCTGACGAGATAGACATAGAGCAGGGCAGGATGAACATGCTGTATGTTTTCATATTCAATATGAATCTTGCATATTCAATATGAAAAGGGAGGTGAGTGATTTTTTTTTTTACTGTCAATCTATAATTATATCCAGAAGTAGGACAACTACATACTAAGGAAAATTTCCTCAGGAGGATTCCAAGAGGTAACAGGAAGACATTGGCAGCATAGCCCCTTCCAGCCACACTATCAAAAAACTGCACAGGACCCAGGACAATTAGCTAAAATACAGACTGCAAATGTTTAGATTTGGGAGACAGGAAACTAGTTGGCTGAGCTTTTTTGCTCCATCTTGCAAAGGATGGAGACTCACACTTCCATGTGCCCAGATACTACTGCAAAACACTGTGGCTCAATCCAAGATGTGGCACCACAGTGTGTAGTTCAGCATTACAAGGGTTGTTTGGCAAGTTTGACATTCCGTGTCATCTCAATACCCTTCATTTCATTCCTTGCTTCATGATTAGAAACTGCAGATTGACTTATAGTAACTGGCAGCTAACATTTTTGTTGCAGGAAGTTTCGTATTGGCCTGCTAGTATGGTTTATAAATCCATTAAACTTCCCCATTGAATGCTACATTTCAGAATCTTGCAAACCAGCTGAGCTCTCGAGTAAACTGTACTGAGAACACTGGCTGTTGTCAAAATGAAAAGACTACATACAGTAGGTTATCTTCAAGATTTTCAATTTCCTCCTCTAGGCTTTTCTCTTCCACCATACGATTTGACAGAAGTTCAAGATTCTCATTTAGCAGAGCAGATAATTTCCCCAATCTACAAGAAGAAAATATATATATATATATATAAGATATATATATATACAAGATTTTTTTAGGTTAGATCCTTCATCAGGCAGAATTGTGATCTCACCATTTAACAAAAAAGCCTTAGTCATAAAACCACAGACCTTACAAATCTGTATCCCAAACTCTGACAAGTAAAACTTACTTTGCCACAGTCTTATCCCTTTTTAGAGCCCAGTGTTGTTGTTCTTCCTCTAATTGCTGGTACTTTTGGTGCGCACTTTTATTTTCAAATTTAAGCCTTTTATTTATGTGTTCAACATTCTGCAGCTCTCTCGTAATCTAGAAGCAAGGAGCACTGACGTTAGCTGATTATTTTTCTGCTTTATCTCATAGTGATATTTTATACTGCTATAGTGCACAGAAAATCTTAGAGACCCTTGGAGTGAAACAAGATTCACAACATGATTAGCATGTGTGAATGTCACATCAAGATCTCTGGATCTTCATATCCGTGGCCCCATGCAAATCAAATATTGGGAACATTTGGCAAACATAGCTTGCAGATACCCAAGTTGTTAGCTTTAAACTAGCACAGTTTTACTGTTACTAGCCCCAGTCACTGGCAGATGAAGTTGATGTTGCTACAGATTAATTTAAATCACTTTTCCTAGAATGTATGTAGCAGGCAGGAAAAAAGATGGTGAGGATGGCACAGAATGGAAGAATTAAAGAGGCAATGACTCCTAGCTGGGTGAAGTAAAAGCTTTGTAGACTTCCCTGTAATCATGAGTGATCTGGAGAAAGTAATCAGGGAAGAGCTGCTGCGTGTCTCTCCAGCATGAGAAGGACAGGATGAGAAATGAAATGAGCAGGTGGTGCTTCAGCACAAACACCTACTTCAAACAACAGGAAACTAAGCTGGGGAAGGCTGCACCACAGGATGTTCTCTGCATAGCCCTGAAGAATTACTAGATAGGCTAAAGGCAAAAAAAAAAAAAAAACCAAACAAACAAACAAAAAAAAATCCAGAGCTATTAAATACAAAGATGCCACAAATTAATGGGGCCTGAAGTGTTCTTATGGGGAAGTATCATCATAAGCTTGGCTTATAATCACTTCCTTGGACATCTACCATTGACTAACTTATCTTCAATGGCGATCAATGAGACAGACTTTTAGCTTAACCTTGTACAATTCTTATATTTTTAAATTGTTTGGAAGCAAATGTTTGCAAGATGTTTCAAACATGAAAGAAGTGCCTTCTGGTCAGCAGTCTGTCTGGACGTAAAAGAAGACACTGACGCATTGGACCTTGTTTCAGCTCAAGGCAGGGACTCCTACCTCACCATGTGAGAAAGTGAGAATGGGAAAGCCCTGGGATTGAAGGAGCACTGGGAAGGTGGGCAGGAGATATTAAAAGTGGGGGCC
>NW_010581783.1:19163-46492 GCF_000705375.1 Tinamus guttatus | reverse complement strand
TTTAGTGGCTATAGCTTCACGATCGCATTAAGGTGCTGATGATGTGAAGCACTCTACATGCATTGACCTCTGCCTTCTGGGGGTTTTCATGATGCTCCTGCTACTCACGGTAGATCTGGTGCTGATGTCTCTTGCTCAAAAGCAAACGATGAAGATACCAGAGAGATGGGTACAGAACCTCAATCCTGTTTCCCAGTTTACTCTGTTGAGCACAAGATCCCGCTTGACTTCAGCGCAAGCCTGGGACCATCCTCAAATTTTACTAGCTCCTAGGGAAAGTGACACCTGCTCTTCCAAAAATAAAACACTGGTCCCACAGCAGGCAAGGTAAGGACTGGATCTACTGCTTGGGTTATCCCGGTCAGGGTGGCTTGTTCTACTACAGCCAAACTTCTGTGGGTAGCAAAATGCATGCAAGCATCCACCAACTTCACTTGCAACAGCCTCTTTCTCAAAAAAAAAAGAGTGCATCTTACCTAAGAGCAACCTCCTGATGTTACAACTGTAAATTAATAATTGCATGGTTACCAACTCTTGCCCGTATCCTTAAAACTAAATTATTAGATTTTATTACCAATTTCTTAATAGCAGCAATGGTATCTTCAAGATGCTGCACTGTTTCCCCACTGAATTCATAGTCTTCATTTTTCAGCTGTTTTTCTAAATGAAAAATACAGTAAAAGCATTATTTTTTAAACTCCAAATATTGCTCCATTGTTCTGAAGAATTGTTCTGAAAGAGAAGGATTTGTTTGTTAATTCAGGGCTAAATCTGTTCTGCCACATTCTAAACTAGGTCAGCATCTTTCACACTCCTCCTCCTGGTGCACAGGAAAGGCAGAGGCACAAGTGCTGCGCGAGGTCCAGAGGACCTGATAAAATGTTCAGTCACACATGGTTACAATGTAAAATTTACAGAAATGATCTTTTAAAGCAGTCACTGAGAAAAGTTTGTAGAGGTTATTAAAATAGAGTAAAAGCTGTGGATTAAAATAATTTCTCTTTAAGTAGGATGTAGCTAATCTTTAGAATTTTGTCAAGCAGTTAGGGCTTCATTATGTCTCTTTCCAACCAGAAATACTGATCACAGCCTGAAGTGATGATTTATGTTACAGCTGAAGCTGCTCTTGGTATTGTTAAATTTAATTTAGTTTCATCTGCAATAATAATCACAGGGATTTGGATTCTGCAAAAGATTATTGTACCTGTTACAGTGGCATGACTTTTTTTTTTTAATACACTATCTTTGCAGCAGGAACTAAATCCCTATAATGTATACACACACATAAAAAAAAGTAAATTCTTAATCCAAGCATAAGTGAATCTGTCTTTAATAAGACCTATGAACCTGTTTGAAAACTAGACATTGTCTCACTTCACTAGGATTTTTATCCTGAGTTAGTGGGAAGAAAGGCCAGATGCAGGGACTACCTCTGCCCTATGTGACCATCTTCAGGCTTGATGATGATAATCTATCAACATGGCATTTTCCACAAAATAGTGGCTCCTAGTGGGAGAGATGACAGAAAACAAACCCATTCACGTAGCAAACAGCAGAGTGGGTGTAATGTGGGTCTTCACAAGTAGTAATTCCAAGCAATTGCTTCCAACAGAAGTCATTTTATCTTTTACTACTTTCAAACTAACAGAATTGTCATAGGTTTTTCTCAGAAATACACCAAAATTTAGGGCATATTACGCATAAATAAAAATCTATTTAAAAACCTATCTTAAATTCTGCTTGTCATTTTTTTTCCAATTCTTTAGGTCTTCAATCACTTCTAGACCCCCCTCTCCCCCATCGTTTATTTTTCTTCTTCTCTTTCATATTTTCACTTACTCTCTCAGAACTTGTATTTCCTAAATGAAATATATCCTTCAGAGAAAAAAAAGAGAGATGAAGCAATTTTTTCATGTCTTACTTTGCCCACTGCTAAGCTGAAACTAAACCTCAATGAGGTATAGCTTCCCCCAAAACAATTTTTCATTAAAAAGTGAGCTCTTTCAAAAGTCTTACCATTTTTTCTTATGTACTTCTCCAAAATTCAACCTTTTTTCCCCACCCACCTCACTGCCAAAACTCTTCTCCTCATCAAATCTTTAAGCCTTTAAAAATGGCATAAAAATCACTGTGACTTAAGCAAAAAAATGTGAGGTGTCACCTCACATTCCACCTCCTGGCATTTCTCTTTTAGTGCCACACACACAGTCTTCTGGCCCCAAAACAGCATTAGTCACAGTTTTTCCCCTTGCAATACTTACTTACATTCTCAAAAATCATCAGGTCCCATGCCCCACCTGAAATCCCTCCTCAAAATCCCAGTTCCTTAGGGCACATGATGAACTGCAGCCTGACAGTGGCCAGGAGGGCAGTGCAGTGAAACCACAGACATTTACTGGCCATTTATTTTCACATCGTATTAGATCTCTTGCCAGAGCTTATGTCGCCCCATGCCATTTGTCTCAGCTGTTGGTGATTTTTCTGACCTCTAGATTTAAAGAACACTACAGCTGCACGGCCTTTAAAACCAACCTGTTGGGATAATGCCCTGCAACATCTCTCAAAGGTAACGCAAGGCAAGATCCTTGCTCCACATTGCCCTTAGTTTGACAGCTGAGGCGCCCAGAAGGGGATATTTTGATATACATCTATAACCACAAGCTGTGCCCAACACTGGCAATTTATGAGAAAGCAATTTTGTCAGACAAGAATAACTTTCCATTACCATAAACCAGAATCGACAGCAATGGAAAGTTTTGAATGCTCTGAACTGGAAAAAAATGGAAAAGATAACCAAAACACAATATGTGCCCAGCCCAGAATCCATCCCTGGAGGCTGCTCAGCCTCAGTGCACACCTCAGCCTCCTTTTCCAAGCACAGCACACTACAGCCAGAGGAAGCTTGCTTGAAATTTGTCTCCTGGCATTTAGTTTATTTGTTGCTTTTCCTCTGGCTAATTTTATTATTCTTAGCTCAATTTCCTTGCTTATAACCTCAAGTAATCCTTCTGCATGAAGATTAATCTTTCCTTCTAAATCAGATTCATTCTGTTCTTAGTCATTGCTTCACCTCTTTCACAAAGGCCTTTATGCCAGATTGCTGAATTGCTCCAATTTTGCATCTCTGTAATCCATCCTGCTACCCTGAAGGCAGGCTGTATTTCTTACAAGAGACGCTGTGATAAATAGGACTCTGTAGGTCACATTTATCTTTCAAGAGAGCCCACAAGCAGGTTCATGTCTGATACAACCCAGGAAAAAAGCATTAACATTCAAGACAATTCAAGGGCTCCTAAGCTCTCCAGACCTGAGAGCAATGAATTTGTGTTTTGGGAATATTTAAAATTTCCTTCCTTTGGACATCATGCCACATGCTCGCTTCAGAGGCCAAGGGCACCGCGGGCATCGGTCTCACATCACCTGCCACAGTGCCGGGCCAAGCCACCCGCCTCCCTAATGTACCACCAGGCTCCTGGGCATTTCTGCCCCACAGCACCCATGTTATTTGTAGCAGGAAGGTTTGTACCCACACAGAAGTTGCAGGTGTTCATGAAAATTTCAGTTTGGCGGTTTGTTCGTTTGTTTTTTTAAACAGCATTTCCAGAATTAAGGTGTAACAGAAAAAGGCTCAAAGAGGAAAAGTCTTAGACATCTTCACATAGCTGCTTGCCAAAGAGTCTTGGGAGTCCCACAGAGCAACCAGATGGCTACAGATAGGAAGAAAGCACAGTAATAAGCATGGCCACCACCTCGTTTCGGAGCATGTAGCCCACACAGGGTCCCTGCTCGCCATCCTTGGCCATGACCCCATCCTTAGGCTTTTGCTACCTCCATGTTACCTGTGCTTGAAGGGGTCAAGCAGGAGAGAGAGCCCATGCGGATGACATTACGTGGGTTGTTAAGAAGGTCAGTAACGTTAAGACGAAGCTACAACTGTTTTACCTACAAAACCCGCGCTCACGCTATGAAATAATATAAAAACCTAACATGGCAGCTCCGTCACCCCCAGAACAACTAGTGCTCCCGTTGCAGGAGCAACCAGCCTACAGGGAACCTCCCTGCACCCCAACTCCCTCCGAGCACCCACCCAGGCCCTGCAGGCGGCCCAAGGCAGCCACCGCCACCTCCATGGTGGCCCCAGCAGGCCCTGTCGTTGCCACAGCGGCCTGTGCAGGCCTCACCGTTGCCATAGTAACCAGGCCCAACAGTGCCCACCGTTTGGGCGCTGATGCCCAACTGAGTCATTAGTTGTTTTTTTCCTTTGGATGAAAGTCACTCTTTTGGCCAGAAACTCTCTTCAGCATCGCAAACCATGTTCTGACTGATGGTTTGAGGCCTTCCCCTCCCAGAGACAATAAATTAAATGACGCTCAAATTAAAATGTTGCATGGAGCTTGGCAGAGACGTCACACCTGGCCTTCTCAGGAAAGGCAACACATACAGTGTTTTGAGGTCGTAGCAGTTAAACTTGATAATTCCAGGCCTTGGAGAGCATGCTGGCATCCCACCCTCTCCAAACATGCAAGGTTTAAAAACATTAATAATAAAGCTGTTGCTTCTCCAAGCTTTTAGGCTACATTTGAGTCATGTTTTGAAGCATTTTCATTGGATGTAGAATAGCCTAAAAGTTATCTTTCTTTAATGAAGTTGTCTGTACTTGCTTTATCACGTTAAAAATGGCCTCTGAGAAAAAAAGGAAGAAAAGGAGAAAAACAAACAAACAAAAAACAAACAAAAAAAACCACCTCTCTCCAAAATTTGAGATAAACTAATGGTTCACTCCACTGTATGGAGGTCTATCAGGTGCGACTCAATTATTTATGTGTGGACTGGGTTTACAGAGACAAGTAGCATCCTACCATCACTTCTTTATGAACGATCCAGAAAAAGTGTAATAGCAAATAGTGAAATCTCACTCTGGAGATAACCAGCTTGTAATGAAATGACCCTTGTCCTTCCCACATATTTATGGCTGCTGCCACCTTGCCAAGCCATTACTAGAGACCTTCTTTGTTACCAGTCAGTCTCAATTTATGGCTCAGCAAGGGACGATGAGCAGAGGTGGAGCCATCTCTCACCTCCCGCATGCTGACAAATTGCTTTTTAAATTGAACTATGCCAAGAATGGCCGTGTATTAAAGGATCTGCTGTTAATCCTATATATTGGGTACTCACACAGAGTCTGGTCCTAAGAGGGGTCTTTGCCTCCTCCTGAAGCTGGCAGGAGGTGCGTGCTGTCAGTGTCCTTGCAACTGGCACTTTTCCGTAGTCTGGTTATGCAAAGGGTCTCCACTTTCCCTGGTCACAAATATGGCACAAAATAGCTGTATTCACATCAACATTTCACTGCAGGTAGGATGACAGCATCTGGATGAAAACAGTAACCCCTGGGCTAGTAGAAGACATGTCCGTAAATTCATCTTAAACAAACTAGGAAAGTCGTCTGTCCTTTGCACAAGAGCAATTTGTTAGCTGCGCTACAAGGTCAGGCTCTTGGTCAGAAAAATCCTTTTTCTGAAATCTTTTTATGTCTCAGAAGGAGTCAAGCTTCAATAAACTTAGTTATTCCAGAGCATAGGCAGTTTTGCACCTGATCACTAGTGGAAATTCAGGTGCCTCTGGGACAAATAAACAGATTGATTTCTATAATATCAAGGCACTGGGGGAAAGTTTTCAACCCTGTCTGTGAATTTAGTTCCACAGCTGGAAATTACATTCAAGGAAAAACTAGAGATGGTTTCCTTTTCAAGCAATTCTGTCTTAAGCATTTCTACATAGTAACTTACCCATTCTTCCCAGATTTTTATCACGGTCATGCCTCGGGATCTTTGTCTGTTTGTGTATTGTTCTTTTAGCTGTCTGTGAGGAAGATTAAGTAGTGATTCACACTTTGTAAGAAATAATGATTAAGGGGCCTTTAACTGATCATGAATTACAATATCCATTAGCAGGGATTTTTTTTTTTAAAGATCATGTTTGTAGTATGCTCAGCTAGAGAAATGCACAAATGATGACCGATTACTTAAGGTCCCTTAAATTAAGGGTCCCGTAAGGTCCCGTAATGTTAAATTCAGGTGATGAACAAATTACAAGTTTTATAGTAGGGCCGCACTAACCTATGCATATCCAGAAACAAAACTTCTTAACCCATAAAATGGAATTAGAACATGCCCATCTCTTCCAAAACGAAACAACACAGAAATAGAAATTAAAAGTATTGTAATTGCATTGCACAAGACTGTTCTTGTAAGTATATTATGAGTGTTACACTCTAAGGTGGTCTCCAGCATTGTCATTAATGATCTCCAAGGCTCTGAAAATACTTCCACATCTAGCCATAGCACACACATCAAAATTAGAGTACGCACACATGCACACTCATCAAGGTTGCAGGTGAGTTTAAAACATTAACATCAACCCTTTATGGCTCCACTGACTTGCTGACCCAGCTAGAATATCAAACTATTGCACGATCCATGCCATAAGATTCGTGAGTTTCTTAAGAGTGAAATCTTGACCTTGCTGAGGCCAAATGTCTCCTGACCAGCCCTCTAGCATTTTCTTATGCTACATGAGATGATATGAGGGTGCCAGAGCCCTGGCACAGGCTGCCCAAGAGGTTGTGGAGGTCCTTTTCTGGTCCAAACCTACCTGGATGCCACCCTGTGCCCCGTGCTCTGTGTGTCCCTGCTGGAGCAGGGCTAGATGATCTCTAGAGGTCCCTTCCCACCTCAACCATATCTAAAGCAGATAACACTTTATCAGTCACAAATATTTTAGAGACATAGACGGCCTAGGAAAAGATACAGAGCAACACTGAAGAATTATCTGAGGAGAAAGATAACAGAGAAGAACCTCGAGTGTCAGGTCTTCCCCGCTCTGCCCCCTGCAAAGACCTGTACTAATTTACATCAGCTGCACAAGAAGATGGGAGGACAGGGTGAACAGCAGAATGGAAGAAAGCAGAATGTCTGAAGAGAGAGGGGAAGGTGTCAGTGGTGGAAACCACACTGTGAAGACTCCCTCTCTTTTGGAAGTGCTTTGTTTCCTTGGCTGTTTCCTAGCCTGGGTGTTTTACACATTGCCTTTTTATTGCTCGCTCAGATACGTGCTCCTGCATCTCCTGCCAATTGCATAAAGCTGGAGTGACTTTATCCTCTACAGAACTAGGGCTTTGAATGCAAACGAAGGAGAGGAGCAGGGAGAAGCGGGGTTGTCTGCTCTGTGAGGAGACGACACGGTAAAGCACACGGGGTTAGCAGGGGAGCCAAATGCAACTGATGGGGAAGGCACCGAGGCTGGGAAGGCACCTCCAGGGATGTTCAGTTCAGCCCATCTCTGTTACAGCTCCCATATTACCCAAAGCTTCTCAGAAAGCTACTGAGCTCCATCGCAAACTTTTTGTCTCACTGCTCTGACCAGATGGTTGTTCTGTAACGTCACTTCTGTAATGCTGAGGATCCACCTCCTGAGCACCAAGTGCTCCTGCTATCCATGGTAATGCTGCCCTGTGTCAGTATTAAACTAGCTTAAACACCTTTCCCTGTGTTTACCCCAGTGACAAGCAATTAGATCTTTTCTCAGGCTTCGTTTTGCCAGATTAATGAAGCCAAACTCTTCTAGACTCATTTCATGTGATGGGCCCTATGTTTCCCTGAATATCACAAGCATTTCTTTGCACCAGTGAAGACCATCAGCCTGCGTTTAACTAGGTTTTTCTCCCTGATCCGTTTCTCTTCAGTGACCTTCTAGCCAAGAACAGATTTTTCTGTAATCAAGTCATATCCTTGCATTTCTGATGCAAAATATCATCCAATTTTTATTGCTCACAGGCTTCAGTATTATCCTACTCTTTCCATATGGCATCCTCATTTCCCTCTGCTTTTCCACTACTTTGCAACTTCGTATCTTCAGGTAACTAGCATGTTCTGTGTCTGGGGGATGCATTTTTATTTTATTATTGAGAAGATGGAATATGGGTGATGGTCGGGAAGCTCCGCCACTGAATTTCCTTTTAAATACTATCAATTACCATCTGCTTTTGAAGCTTTCCTTAAAATCTTCTACTAATCAACGTTTTATCTGCTTAACAAGTAGTATTTCTTGTGGCACCACATCAAAGACTCCAGCCATAACACCTGTGATATCCTCTGGAAAAACTCGGGATACGAGAACATGGTTTGACCCCTGTAACAAAGTCCACACCATTTCACTGAAGAGAAAGGGAGATTCACTCAAGTTTCTTATGACTGGAGAGGTGTAGGAGTACGATTGGCTAAACAACAGTTAAAACAATGTTTTACTTCTAATTTGCACTATTAATTACAGTATGTGTGTCATAGACTTATGATTGCTGCTGGGAAAATGGGTGGGATAAAACCACTCACAACTGAGAGAGATTCTTGGTTACAATCTAATGTCTGAAAGAAAATCTAAACTTATACCTGAAAGTTCATGCCATGACCCTAGTAGTATCAGGATGTTTTCTTTTAAGCTGACACGTGAAAGTTTGAACTGTGCTATTTTCCTTTTTTTAGTTTATCACAGCTCTCTATACATCAACTGGAAAAGGTTGCAAGTTCTCAGATTTGAAGGGAGGAAGGGAGAGAAGGTTTGGAAACCTTTTAGATTCCTGCCCATAGGAGATGATAGAAGAGGTGCCTCATCAAATGAGTTGGGAGAGTTACAGCCCCACCTCTTCCTAATTAAGTGCTGCAAATTTGCTGATAACTGACAAGTGAAGCTGGTGTTTTGCTGCTAACCATGCAGTAATTTGGCTTTTTCTGTGCTGGAGGCAATACCTCCTCACTTGGCACAACAGGCTAATAATTGTGTGCATGGTGCTTTCTCCAAGCAGCATCTGTGGAATTAGGAGGAATGAAATTAGGCCTCATGTCTAACTTGGCAGGTGAAGAATATTTTGTGTAAAGACATCTGCTACTGAAGTTGCTCTGCTATCTGCATGATACTTGTCCCTTTTTTCATTTTAGTCACATCCATAAAACATTTTAAGGGATTTCTGGAATGGTCTGGCTTACTTTATATGACTTTGGCTAGATTAGAGATGGAAAACACAACCGATATCCTCCTTGCAGCTCCCTCATAAAGGGAAATGTATGCAGGGAGGCCTTACTGTGAATGCCAATTAGCTCCACCGGACTGAATTATTCTGCAACTTAAACAAAAGAGCCATAAGGAGGCATAAATTGCAACCTTGAGGGTGAATCACTTTGATAGTCAGTGAACGTGACAAATGACTTGCAAGTTTGAAAGCAGGCAGGAGGGAGAGGCAATCAAGGCACGTCAGAAACTGGGCTGCTTTGCCTTATGGTTTTCTTGGATTAGACCCTTTCTGCTGTCCTTTCCCATCCCTTTATCCTCAGCATCTTCAGCTGAGGCAGAGCAGGAACGAAAAGAAGGGAAGGAGAAAGCACAGGCCGTGCAGAGCCTGTGTAGCTGCAAGCCACACGGGGCAAAGGACGGGCTTGCCACATGTTTCCTTGGGATCCTGTGGTGAGGAAAGGCTGATAAACCTGGAGGGAGCCAGCTTGGAAGCGAGCAGGAGAGGGACGGAGCCAGCTGCCATCCGCACGTGCACGGGGACGCGGCAAGCGCCGCCTCAGGAGGAAGAGGCTGCCATTAACTGGATTAGCTGCTCGCAGAGTAGTCCATCACGTTTATCTCCTCCAAACTCCTGACACTAATGTGTTTTAGGATCCTACTCTCACTAGATTAATATTTAAGAGCAGGGAAAAAAAAGCATAAAAGAGATCAATAAGAGCTCGGAGATAAGTACCTATGTTGGTAGGAGACTGGAATGTTGCTAAGGCACTGAGAAACAGGAAATCTAAAACTAGGAAAACTGAAAACATGGCAGAACATACCCATTTTGTGTCAAATAACCCATGGAGCATTCACTTCAAGGTACCTAGATAGATATTCGAGGGACATAAACCTCTGACAGAGCTCCTCTATAACCAAGAAACCTCTTTGTAAGAAGCAGCAGTTAAGGAGCAGGCCTTCCACTCCCGAAATCTCTGAAATAGGGTCAAAGCAAATTCTGTTCAAACCCAGTGCAACCATTCAGCTGGCTTTAAAGGCAGGGTCAGTGTTCACTTACCTTGCTTGAATGGCAATACTGCATTGGGGAAATCTAAGCACAGCTCCCAGCCTTACACTGGCTGCAATGGGCTTGGCCCAGCGCTATCCCCTGCCTCCAGAGAAGCCTGGAACAACCAGCTTTGGAATCCCTGAGCTGCTGCTTCATGCAGGGAGCAGCAGCAACAGTAGCTCAGGCTGCCCAGAGCAATAGCAACGCTGCTTGTGTGAGGCACTTAGCACACACCTAAGTGCAAGCACCTGAACAGCCTCGTTTGGGGAGAGGGGTCCTCAAAAGATCCATTTCTTGGGAAAGCAGCCTTTGAACTCAGGGGACAAGCTGATTTCCTGGTGTGATACCCAGGGTCCCCCAGCAAGGCACATTGTGAGGATTGCAAACAGTTTGCAGTGTTTTAGCACCCCCAGGGCACACTCGTTTTGCCCGGGCAGTCTGAGCTGCTCCTCAGGTGCTCTCAGCTAGGAAGCCCTGGCACGTGCCCAGCATTTCCCAGCCAAGCTCGTGCGGGGCTGCTCCCCTCTGAATGCAAATAAAGATGAGAAACGAGAGCCTTGCAGCCCGCGCAGCGCCCAGCTCAGCGCCAGGTGTGCGCCCCTGTGCTAAGTATCCTCAGCTGTATAGGGGTGTGCATACAGAATAAACAAATACATAAATAAATGTAGGCCTGTGTTGTTGTTTGTCCTGCCAGACTATTTTTTACCTGAGAAACAAATAAAGAAAGGCATAAGCATAGCCCTGTCCTGCAGCACTGCCCTGTTTCTGTGTGCACAAGCGATGGTTTGGGAGCTGTGGGGCAGCCCCGCGCCACATTATGTAGCCCCGCTACATATTTAGGAGATGTAGCATTTAAATCCTGCTTAAGGTTCAGCATTATTGGAGGCTTCTGTAACTGCAGGAAGGGAGCTGGGGCGGGGGAAATATATTTATGAGATCAGTGGGACAATAAATGTATTTGTTTTCCAAATTAAGCTGTTGGGCCCACCAGCTAATCTTGCAAGTTATGAGTTTTGAAGGCCAATCTTTATTCTCCAGGACACTTATATGGTCTATACTGTCCTCCCAGGAGAGAGACTGGTAGGTGATATTTAAAAGACATTTAGTATTTTTAGGAGAGAGCGAACACAATGTTAAGAATATTTAAAAGCAAATTCTAAATGAAAATAAGGACAACTGAGACTCATTGCAAGGATTAACTAGCCCAAAGGCTCTAACAACTCCTTGTTCCACTTGTGTTGTACATTTGTGCACAGCTACACAAACCTGCGGCTTGACTTATGATGGAAGGTCAGTATGTCCATGTATAACCGAGGTGAAGGTGAATTAAATGAATAAATAAAAGGAAAAAAATCAATTCAAAATTTCTAGATAGATGTTTAAGGATCTAGTTCTTTGTGGAAAAAATATTCTGCATGAAAACATCACTTTTGTGTTCGAAAAAGAGAAAACCTAAAAGCAGTTTGGCTGAAAATGTTTCAGTGTTCACATTTTTATATATATAAAAAAAAAAGATTTTTCCACAGCAAATTGATATATTCCACAAATAGACAAATCATTCACCAAACAACTAACTAGTTCTTTTTGAAGCAATGTAGATAGTTGTTTGACATTTCTTTCAGTCTGAACATTCTCAAACCCCAGATGTTGACATTAAAACGCCTTTGTGAATCACTTTTGAATGAAAGCAAACATTTATTTTAGTTCCCAGACTCTGGATTCAGAGCATGGAGCCCACAGCGTAGAAAACATTTCAAAGAGTGATTTGGATAAGAGTAATGTGAACACAAGAAAACTGAAATGTTCTTTGCGTTGCACTGACCTCTCTCATACTGGTTACTTATAATTTACACACCACGGAAACAGGGGGAGAGACAAATATTTCATGTTCCTAACACGCTAAGAACCAACACACTAGACAAACTACAGCACTAAGAACTTTCTTTTATTTCCATCTTTCGTCATCAGGATGTGCAAGTGAGAGACAGGCTGGGCACTATGGAAAATCACCCTTTCGGAGCGGCAAGGCGTGCGTGGATCCCGACAGGAGACGGGGGAGAAACCGACCTTCCACGTTTCCTTTTTCACCTTGTGCATCCAGTTTGCAATACCAAGATAATCCCAGTGGCAACAAGAGGGAGAACTTTTTACATTTAGTAACATTTATTTCTGCATTCGGTATCAAGTACATAAGTGCAAATATTCAGAGTCCATAATTAAGTCCATTAGGAACTACAGAGAATGTAATACAAATTGTAATAAATTTAACAAGCTGGAACTTTCCAGTTACCATACATGTAAATTAGCCTGTCAATCCCTTTACGACAAAAGTACTGGGTTTTGTTTTCTTTTTTTTTTTTCTTTTTCGAGTTATACAAAACTGATTACTTTAAGTACCGATTACTGTTTATTTTATCTGTGCTGGAAAACACTAAAACATCAGTCTACAATTCTATATAGTTAATAAAGATGAATCCAACCAGCAACCCAGTGACGTAGAAGCAATTTTAACTATTGCATCAGTGCGCTAAGCAGGAAAGCCCCTAGCCACATGTAACATTAAAAGTTATAGAAGCGATGCCAATAGAAGAAGGAAAAACACTAAAAAAATAAAATAAAAAAGGTCAATATTATTTAGGCTCTCACCATCATGCACTTTATAAGCAACACAAAAAAAAAACACATCTAGTACACTTTTCTCTTTACTATACTTTAGTGCTTGACACAAGTGATTGCAAATATTCTAAGTGCAGAAGCAGCAGGGGAAAAGCACTGCTTCCGAGTTTTATGTTTCTAAGATTATGGTGTTGAGAAAAAAAAAGAACAATAAATTTGCAGTAAGGTGTAAGAACAGAGATGTTTCACTCCAGATTCCCCTATTATTCACTACGGTAGTTGATGATGTTCTTGATGTCTGCTTTACTCTGCCTTTCTCTTAGCACCTGGGATTTTAGCCTGAATCCTAGAAGAGAAAAAAGAAGAATTACAGAGTCAGGCAGCTATTCCATTTCAGTGCATCCCCACTGCAGTCTCAGCTGGGCTAGTCTTTGCTTTAGCTGCTTCCAGCGTCCAAAGGGAACCTCCGAAGTGGTTGCTCCTTGCTATAACATCTGCTGCTGCTCAGAAAAGTTTGGTTCCATCTTTGAAACCTCCCGGTGACGCAGGGAGCTGAGACCTTCTCTTTGGTCTGTGTGGTCAGGTGAAGCTATGGACATCAGTCCCTCGTAGGGCTGCTCTGTCCGTAGCTCCCCCAAAGGAGCGGAAAGGGAAGGATGCAGGGCCACAGCTCAGCCCCAGTCTATACTCGTGTGAGGAGGACTGCGTCCATCCAGAGACCTGCCCTCAGCAGGGGACACGTCATGCAAAGGGCAGATCACCTCCAGGACCACCAGCTTGTAGCCACCCGCAGTGCCCAGGACCCTCCCAGCAAGATTTGCGCTCGAGTCGCTGCTGAACTCACTTTGCCACAACAGTGTTTATGTGGGTCCGCACAAGTCCCAAGTATTGATCAATCTGTGCCTGCAAAGAGCACAAGGAGACAAGGTCAGCTGGGAGCCCACAGGGCAGAACCACCCCAGCAGCCAAGTGACGGGGCTCTCGTGACGCTGCTGCTGGACTTACCTGGTACTTGTCATATACAACGGGTAGAGTAAACATAGACACCACAGCTGCAGAGAAAAGAGCACACTGTTACACTCCTGCTCATCAGGTCCCTCCAGAGAGGAGACCTACTTCGAGCAGTGACAAACACGTATCATGCCACTTGGTCAGCTGATCCACCAGGGATCTTTGTATTAAAAATGAACATTGCTCAGGCCTCCCAAACACATCATTTCCCATTTCGTTGGACCCAGTACCTACAACCCCAATAAAAAAATTTGGTTATAGCAGGAGGGACAATGGAATGGGAGTAACAACTACTAGCTGGAAAGGGAAATAAAAGTTAATGTCTTATCTGTGAGGCAGACACACTATGTATTGTCTAAGTAGAAATTGCCAGGGAGTTAAACTTAAAAATAGATTTTAAAAGAAATGATCATTTTTACCCATTATCAGAAGAGTCAGGCCATTGAAGAGGGCTCCCACGTAAGTCAGCAGCCACATTAGTACTGCAAACTAAATTAAAGATGATTACATTACTTCCACTGTCAGCATAAGAAGAAAGGAGTTCACTTAACTAGCTAAGGTAATGGCACATTAGCCTTTTTAGTGTGTATGAGACTGTTAAATAAGGTACATTAGAACTAAGGACTTCTATCTGCAGGCCACTGTAATGCTTTAAAAATCAATGCAGGAAATCAAAGTTAAATATTCTGCAAGCTTTTCAGGGATATGAAAAGCCAAAAAAAGTAAACATAGGTACTTTTTTCTGTGTGTTTAACTCCATTTACCCTTCTGCAGTTCATTGCTTCACATCCTCCTTGCTCAGCTTTAATGTATATCTATGTCCTAACTGCGTATGTTCAGGAATCTGCATTGGGCATGGAATAGGCAGATTTCAACACCAATTTGGAAGAGGATGGGGGCCACCGGATCACTCCACACTGATTAATCACAGCCACTGTGATAATCCCACAGAGACTGATAATTCCTTAGGGTGGAGAGATGGCTGCATTTTCAAAACACTGTTAGTAACTCAGGAACCTGAGCCAGTGAGCTCTTACTGATCCAAAGATCTGAAGAACACCTACACAGCTATGCTAGAGAGAGCATAACTCAGAAGTGCTTCAAGGACTTCCGTAGAGCTAAGCTGGTCCTAAGAGTTTTTAAACTCATGCATTACAAATATTGGTGGAGTCACCGTCCCCGGCAGTGTTCCAGAAACGTGTAGTTGAGACACTTAGGGACATGGTTTAACAGCTATGGTGGTGCTGGGCTTATGGTTGGCCTTGATGATTTAAAGGTCTTTTCCAATCATAATGATTCTATGATTACAGATCACTACATTCAAGTGCAGATTGCCAAACCTCCAATCTGTGGAAAACAGTATTTTAAAATACAAAAAAGAGGGCATCCTTTATATTCTGTAGCTGCACATAGCTAGATTTTATAAGGATATGGTCAACAAGAGAACCAATACTTTGAAATCTAAATTAGTTCCTCCAGAGAGGAGTTAAGAATGTCTAAAGCAATCCTACTTTTAAGGAATCCACGAGGTCCTGAACGAGGAAGAGTCTCCTCAGCTCTTTGACTGTGCTGTTGACGTATAGCTGGAGGCAGTCCGTGTATTTCTGAATCTGGTCCTGTGAAAGATTCATTTCCATCTCCAAGTAGGCTCTGCCAAAAACACAGCTTCAGTTACAGACCCAGGCAGGTTCACCGGCTGTTCACGCCTGGGCCTTCCTCCCCGTCGCTCCCTCCTCCCCAGATCCCGTTTTTTTGCAGTGGGAGCAGTACGTTCCTCCAAGGACAGGCAAAGCTCCCTGCACAAGCTGTCTGCACCTTGCACTGACCCATCTCCTTGGGTGACCATGGGCCGAGCTGGTCCAGTTTGCCAAGTCTTGTCGGCCTCTCTCTCTCTACATAAAAAGGGGGTGAAATCCTAAGCTGGATATTTTCCCCATTGACTTCTGCTGCCACAGAAGGGGACATCCCCTCCAGCTGGCAACCTCTGGAGGAACGAACGTCGCTCCGTGGCCACGTGCCACCTCCAGCGGCGATGCTGGCCTAGGGCCTTCTCGCCCCACTTCTCACTTCTCCTGGGCACCGTGCCCGTGCCGTGAGTTAAATCACAGAGCAGACCCATGTTGAGAAGACAAGAGCCATCCAACAGCACCGCTTTCCAGGACTGTGTTTGCAAACCAGAGCAGATCCCTGACCTGCCTCATGGACTCGTTGGCACAACAAGGGAGCCTGGATCGCTGCTCTCCTGGAGCAGAGAGCCAGGACCCTGCAGGCCAAGGGGAGGGCAACCATCACCTAAGAAGATGCATCACCACAGCACGGCCTAGCAGGGCTGGGCAGAGAGAGAAGCAAGTTCCCTCTGCGCCCAACGATGTGTGCCCAGAACCAACACCCCTCCAGCTTGCAGAGGGGCTCTATTCCCGTTAGCTCTAGCCAAACTCTTTCCTCAAGACACTAAGGGATAGAAAAAAAAATATTTCACTTGTTTGAAGCAAAAAAACCCAAATGTATCTGATATAACAGCAGCAGCTAGAGAAACCTGAATTGCCACCAAGAATTAATCCAGGAGCAACATTGTCCAGCCACGTCTGCAAACACTCACTTGAAAGGATGGCCCTCATCTGTCTTCTGCACGGCCTGTAGGACCGATTTGTAGATTCTGAAGCTGATGGTGGCCGAGAGCCCGGCGAGGGCCAGGTAGGCCACGACGCTGACGACGCTGAACTGCGTCAGCGAGAAGAGCAGCAGCAGGAGGCTCCCGAACACGATCCCCGTCTGCTTGATGTCACGCCAGTACAACAGGTCGATAGCTGGGGAGAGAAGAGCGAGGTGTCAAACGCGGAGCGGGGCTGCGGCTGCTCGCAGATGGAGGGATGCTCCCTCTCACATCAACTTAAATGGGATTTTAAGTTGACCAAAACCTGCCAAGACCAAAGGGATTTCAGTGATACACCAAGACAAGCAAGATGGACAACCCGTGTGAAATCCTTTCCTGCTTCTTACATCTCACCAGCTCCCTCTCCACTCCTGCAGAAGCTGGTTGAACATCCCGGGGGCAGCACGGTGGGTCTCCTGCAGCTGCAAGGCAGCCACGCTCTGGGCTTTGGTCTGTTCCAGGCTTTCATGGAAGTTTTCACCCTAACTTGCATTTATTCACTCTCCAATCAGAAAAGATTTCTGCTTTACATTAAAATTTTGTATTTATTTTTGTCACAAATGCAAATCTCCAAGCATTTTCCAGTTCTGGATCAAAACATTTTCAATGCTTGGTTGTAGATAACTGAGAAAGTCCGGGGTTAGCCACAATAAGCTGGTAACCCACTGAAAGTTTTGACAATATAATTTAGTTATTTTTGAAGTTCTTAGGAAAAAAACGCTTGCTTTTTGTTTTTTATTTTTACTCCATAATGGTTATGTAGGTAGGAAATCATTTTACAGGTGGGATGTGCAAAAGAACATCTCTTTTGCTAATTCTCACCTTGAAATTCGATCATTTCAGACATATTTAAAAGATCTTTCTGCATCTTAGATAAATTTCGCTGCGTAGATACATGAGAGATGCTAATTAAAACAATACAAATCCTGAAAAGCATTTTCAGCAAATAGGTTTTACATTTGTAAACAAGTGCATTTTGACAGCCGATAGACTCTGTCCAGATAAAAGCAAAATTTCAAGAAATGATTGCTGAATATCCAGTCCGCAAAAGGGAATTTATTTTATTTATCTACAACCAATTTCTGAGAGGACTCAGCAGCATAGGCTTATGCTGATGCAAACACAACAGCTCTAATTTCACCCTGCTCACTGCACAAGGCTCCGTGAACAGCTTGAACACACCAGCAGCCAAACATTTTTCATAGATGCCGCTTGTCAAATCCTTCCGAACAAAGAGCAATTCAGGAAAACTGCAATCTGTCCAAAGAAAATTCACAAATACAAAAACAAGCACAATTAATCCGCCGTAGTGGCTCTTATCATCCAGTCTCCCAAGAAGTGTGAGTCACCACTGCGTGTTTATCTCGAGTCAATGAGCTATTACTCATTACTATTACACATATTGGCATCGCGCTGCAAAGCGGTGCAGTCGAGTGCAAGAAAATGCTCCTGCATTACTAAGGTCTAGTCCCTTTGTGCAACACTCGCCTACTGTATTCTCCATCAATATACAAAATATAATCACCCCTGCATGTTTCTCAGCAGCATTTGGCACGAGCTCATGAGCAGAGGCATGGATTAGATCCAAGCCACAGGACCAGGGAGTCAGCAGCACGTGCTGGGGTCCTGGTGGTGACTGGGCAGACCAGAAACCAGGACAGTGTTTCTAGCTACGCATCCAGGTTTCCTTCCTGCAGGAAGCAAAGGGCATGGATGGAGGAATGCTCCAAAACACCATTAGGACATAGCCAGACTGCTTGCAGCTTTGCAGGGATGTGTGGGATTCATAAAAGATTTCTGCAAACTACCCTCCAGAGCACAAGAGAATGGTTTTTCACCACTTCCCGAACTCTTTTTTTTTCATTAAACGCACTGAAAAATCTGTAAGCTACTTCTTTCACCGGGATGCATTCAAAGCCTGACCATTTTTTATACTTAAAAATCCCTTTATCTGAGGCCACTGCTGGAAACGTAAGGAAATCTCACATGTTGGAGATACTCTACGTTTCATGTCCCACAGTACACTCACAATAAATGAAACGAGCCCAGACGAGTTAGCTCAGGATGCTCCACAGGGAACGTAGCTGCCGATGAAACAGAAAGGTCAGGCAGCAAGCAAGAACATGAGGAAACAGGTAGTAGAGCCAGATCTGAGCCAAAAATAAGAAAACCCTTTTCAGGGGAGTTCGCTGAGTTTATAGTAACCGAAGAGAAGACCCAACGGGAGCAAACAAGGCCCCTCTCTTCCTTTCTAGGATGGGAGTGGGCTGTAATCACATGGATTACAGTGGGCTGTAAATCACATGGATTTACCACGGTGCGTTTTCTCTTTCTCCTCAGTGAGAAGGATGCTGAGAGACTCAACCCACACCTGCTTGGGTACAGGTATATTCTGCAAGCTGCACCTTTCTGCCATGAAATCCCTGGAATATTTACCAAGCCGGATCAGCCAAAGAAACTCAAAGCAAGATGGAGAGGGGCCAGATGACACAGTTCTGGGGAGATGCGTCTGCATGACAGAGGAGATGCAGACACAGCTGGCTCCTCTGCCAGCCAAGCAGGACCTGGCAGAGAGGTGTCCCGTGGCTTTGAGACCTGCCACATTCCCATGTCCATGGAAAAAGAGACATGCCAACTACTACTCGGAAAATCTCACCACAGACAGCACAGAGGAGGCAGATATGGGTTTAAAT
The DNA here is from genome assembly GCF_000705375.1 of Tinamus guttatus. The sequence goes on along the minus strand of NW_010581783.1, from coordinate 27,408 downwards.
ATGCTTATGAATATGTTCTGGTGCCCAGGGCCAACCTGGGGCCACTGCCCACCCATCAAGCACCCCCACTGAAATCAAGTTTTTGGGCCATGAGGCTGCAGAGATTTGAGTTGCATCATTTTCCCTGGAACTTAAACACTGCTTAAAACACCTGCCTGTCACACTATGCTTGCCCCTTCAGCTACATTCCCAGTCACTTCAAAGGCTTTTTGCTCTATGTTTGTACTCTGTTTCCTTAAGTAAACAACATTTCTCTTTAAGGTACAGTGATCTCCCAGCCAGTGCCACCCACCGGGCACCAGAGCTCGGTGGAAAGAGCACAAAGAGCAGGGGCCGGAGCAGGGACTGCACCACCTGGTCCTGGCTGTCCCATCCGAGAGCACAGACCCGGCTCTACCCACGGGAGAAGCCTTTCCCTGGGCTACGACTCCAGCATGGAAGGGCAAGGAAAAGTGGGAAGGGGTCGGATGCGCCAGCCGGCTCCAGCGCTGCCTGCATCAAGCCACGCTGCAGCAGACACCTCAAATAACCTCATTAACACGGCCGAGAATTTCGGAGGTCCCATGGGCAGCAACCCGGCCGCAGATGCAGCCGGTGTCTAGGATCCTTTGCCTCCTTCCTCGGGCTACCACCTCCTCTGACTGCTTGTGCCAGAGCAAAGTACCTGCCACAGCAGCCCTTGGCATCATACACAGATACTGTGGGGAGCAACGGAGAATTTCATTCCTCTTTAGATGAACCAAGGATCAATGCCCCCCTTGTAATCCTGAACAGAAGCCAAAAGGAACGATGAGGTTATCAGCCATGCATGCATGGCTGTTTTGAGGTCAATCTCATTCCGTACTCCTATAAAACCCATTTAGTCGGTCACGAAGGCTCTAACTGGCATCTCAGCACATCGGGACACCCTAATTACAAGCACGGCAGGGCCTGGCGCTGTGCTGGAGCTGCACAACCTTGCACGCCCTGCAGAGTGCCCTGTCCGCCCGCATCGAGACAGGCTTCGAGGTGGGCTCTGGCATGGGCACCAAGTCCCCGATAAACCAGATGGAAGGAGAGGGAACCTCCCAGCAAGGATGAACAGCAGAGTAATTCAATTCTCTGGCCAGGCCTCAGGGCATCCACACAGACCAGAGCCCCACAGGGAAAGAATAAAAGGTCCCTGCGTAGGTAGGTGAGGGTCCTGCAAGGCCTAGGCGAGTTGCTGGCAGGATGTGTGTTGTTTGCACACATGTGCTTGCATGCATGTGCTGTTTGCACGTGTGTGGTGTTTGCATGTGTGTGCTGTTTGCATATGTGTGCACGCGTGTGCTGTTTGCATATGCGTTGTTTGCACACGTGTGCTAGCATGCATGTGCTGTTTGCACGCATGTGGTGTTTGCATGTGTGTGTTGTTTGCAGATGTGTGTTTGCACGCGTGTGCTGTTTGCACGTGTGTTGTTTGCACAGGTGTGCTTGCATGCATGTGCTGTTTGCACACATGTGCTGTTTGCACGCGCGTGTGTCCATGCCCAGCCCCAACTCCCGGGATTCTGCAGTGCTCCCACGGAACACGCGTGCAGCAAGAGGCCACGCGAGGCTCTCGATGCGTGACACGTGCGCGCAGGGCCGCGGCAGGTCAAGGCGCCCGGCTAAGCAGGACGTGTTTCAAACGGACAAACCGCCAGGCTTTAGAGCACCTCTGGGCTGCAGCGTGGATTTGCAGGCAGGCTTTAGCACGAGAGGCCCTGAAAGCAGCCCCAGTCCCACTGGGATTTGGGTACCTTCCTTCTCTTTTGAAAATCCCAGCTCTGGAATCCTGACCATGTCCATTAACATGCACGAGCTGTTCAGCCATAGCTTTCCATGATCTCCTTTTAACCTCCCGTGAGAAGGGTGTCACAGCCTTTCCTTTGGTCGCTTTGCACTCACCCCAGCACAATGCAGCAGAGCCCTGGTTTGTTTGTGAACATACAAAAGGACTCCAGTTTTGGCCAGAACAACCTCAGACTCAAAGCTGCTTGTACTTATTAAGGCGGACCTGCCAACAATTGCTCAGACAGCAGTGCTGCAGACTGTAACAATTTTTTTTGAAGATTTCTTTCTGAAGAGACACTTCTTATGAGCTATTTACTTGAAAGCATCACCTGTCTATATATATATAGACAGACACCTATATATATATATATATATTTTAACTAGACTGCAAAACTAGTAAAATGTTGCTCAAATAGCCTATAATTTGAAAGAAAAGGCTTTGAAGGGTGCCAGTTACTGTCTCAGCTGAGGTTTATAATGTCATCCCATCTCATGAGACTAATTTGCACTCTTCTACTCTGCTGGAGCTCTGCTCCTTGCTGGCGATTTGCACAGTGCCTGACAGACCTCCTGGCTCATGTCATGGCTCTCGGACAAAAACATTTCCACTCCCGGACATCTGGCATCACAGAAGTCAGGAGACGGACCTGGGACCTGGGAAGGGCAGGGCTGGAAGCAAGTGCTGAAAGGCTGGAGGCAGCCGCCGTGGATTAAGGAGCGCTGCTCCGGAATCAGAGGTTCTCAGGGCTCCAGTGGTCCCCAGATAGCGAGGGGCAGCTGCAGCCCAAGTCTTGTGGGCTCCCCCAGGAGGAAATTCCAGGGGGAGAATAGGAGACCTGAACTGACTTGTGGCCAATGTCCCAACTTCAGATTCCCGCATGATTAGTCTTCGAAAAATACTATTTTAAGAGAAGATCCTTCCATTTCCCTGTCTGAAAGCGAGCATTTTAGGATGAAAATGAATGAAGACTGACAACTTTAGATCTTCCATAGCTTCTCTCATCCTTCCCCTCAAAATCTCTGCTCTTCTTCTGTCTTTCCAAGTTTTTCTCTACCGCACAAAACTGAGAAATAAACATGCAGGAGGGCAGCAATTAAAATGGGATTTGGTACAAAAAATGTGCACAAAAACCTTGCAAGCAGCTTTCAAACATGGCCTGTGCTCCTTGAAGATGGAATAAAAGGTTACACTCTCTTCAATATATAACTAGGGCTTAGACATGATCAAACTGCCCTCCCTACAGTGGAGGCCCCTTTGGGACTCTGTAGGAGATAAAATCAATAGAGCTGTACAGTATTGTAGTGTTGTTAATGAGAAATGAGAAAAGGCTGCCTTTAATACGAGATACAAACTCTATGATTCATTTCTCAGGCCTCCTGGCAGCGAAAAGCTTAGGAATCTAATTGAACAAGGACAGTCTTGTTAGTTTATAGCATTTGTCACAACAAATATTTGACAACGAATGTTACTACTAAAGATGAGTCTTTGAATAGCAGCAAACACTACGCACACTCAAAGAAATTCCAATTTAGGATTTCATGAAGCTCCTGAAAGCCTCAAACTCTTCTTCTTACCAAAGCTGGACCTCTCAGTGCTAAAGCAAAGTGCATGATCAGACAGACCTCGATGCACCTCTTGGCTTTCTCACCACACATTAATAAAAAGGTGGAAGCATGCAATGAAAGCAACACATCTGCACACATGTATGTCTTTGTGAGGGTGGGGATATATTGCACATATGCACGTGTGTCAACAGGATCAGACAAGAGAGATGAAAGCATGTTCCCCCCAGGAAGTCAATGGTATCTCCCCCACCAATTCCAATAAATCCACCATTTTACCTGTTGCATTATGAGGGGCAGATCCTCCACATCTACCTGGGCACAAGCACCAGGTGATGGGCTTGCCACGTCACGCAGGGGGAGCAAAATGCAGTTTTAGTGATGCCCTGGCACTGTATCAGGCTGCAGGACCAGGTTCTCTTCTCTGCAGCAGAGGATCCAATGTGGTGGCTGCCCCCTTGCCCTCAAGGGATCCGACTCAAACGTAATACAGACGGATACAACCTCTAATGAGGAGCCTGGTGCTTTTCAGGAGACTGCTGTGATAAACAGCAGGTATATCATCTGTTCTGCTTTATGAGAAAGCCCTCCTTATCCTTCAACTCCAGCCATGTGGGAGCTCTCCATCTTTCGTCCTCTTATACATTAAACAATGTCCACGAGCAACCTGTCCTCAGTCCAGCTTTATAACTTTACCTTCCACCTTCCCCAAGACTCAACCCTTTGCTCCCCACACCTTGGTGCAAGGTGACCCAGAGCAGGGATAGGACCAGGGACTTGGGCAACTCAGAGGGCTTAAAGTCTCTTTCAGAACAACAGTTTTTGGTGCCTGGCTTGGCGTGTGATCTCAGTAACAGGTCTACCAAGACAAGAGGCAAACCCTCCCACATCAGCGAGTGCCACTGCTCAAGCAGGTGTTTCAGAGGGTGATGGTTCCACACAGGCTAAGGCCGTAGCTGCAGACACTACATACAGCGTGTTGACACAAAGCACCTGCAGAAGGTCTTGATCTGGGAGGCCTTCCAGATCACACCTTCTCCTGCCTCCAAGACCCCCAAGATCCTTATTCCTATCAGCGGTGCCCATATTGATCATTAAAAAATAAAAACAGAACACAAAAAGGTTTGCTTTAGGGACTAGGAGGCCTTGGGTAGACCAAGGAAAAGCTCAGCAAACGTATCCCTGCCTGCCTTTGCCAAGAGGACGTTCTTGCTGTCCTCTGAACTCAGTGAAAAAGGGGAGAGCGAACGGCGCCCCTGAATGCCCACGATGCTATGGAAATGGAATGGTCCTGAGCTGCTCCTGATCAGAAACCAGGCCCACACCCTTCCTAACTCCATCCAACGTTTTTTAAAACACTGGAAATTTTCCGCATTAATGGCTCAGACCCCGTAGGTGTCAGAATTCAATACGACATGGGAAGAGCATCCCCTCTCCATGTCAAAGCAAACTCAGGAGTTAAATTCTCCAGAAATCCGATGAAAGCAAAAGGACCCCTGCAATGCTGTCTGCAGTTGTTAGTGCATCACCCTCATCATCCTCTTGCAGGACTTCAAATTACTTATCAAGTAACATCTTAAAACAATCTAATTTTTGAGAAATGTTCTCCTTTTTCTGTCAATGAAAAAATACATCTTTTTTCAAAGCAACAAAAGATTTACTTTCAGATATAACAGAGCAGGTGTACCAAGCACACTTTGGCAGAGCTATTAAAATCCCACTGATTTTTGATACCAGGCCAGGGTGTTTTGGGGGTGGTGGCAGTCCAACAACATGAGGGAGCTTGCCCCTGAATTTGAGCTCTTGGTCTGGCATCCTATGGCCATTCACGGCAATGTCCTTGATTGAATCTCTTGGCATTTTGAGAAACATCTCAGTGATAACAAGGAAGAATCATTTAGAGCCCTGCAGATACTAAAGAACACCTAGAAACGTGTGCTCTGAAGAATGAGCGTCCTCACTTCCACTGCCTGTCATCAGTGGCGCGAGTATTAGCTCAGTTCTTGGCTCTAGTATTAATTTATTTATTAAATAAAAGTTGATCATTCTAGAACAAAGAAGGGACATTCATCTTACAGGTCTTCTTCTCTTTTTTTTTTAAAAAAATCATGTGGCTACAAATTATTAGGGTTAAAAAAGCAAATTTGAGATTTGAGCCCTGAATCTGCCTTCATTTTCCTCACTGAGGGAGGGAGTCATCTGAAGAGAAGTTTAACTAGAGTGCTTTGGAAGGCATTCTCCTTCCTCCACCTCCTCCTCCTTTTGGGATTCTGCCTATGCAAATGGAGGGGTATCAGCTCAGACATATTCATGTCTTCAATGTATCCATATTCATAACTGCCCAACTCCAGCCCCTTTGGGCCCCTTTTGCTAAAACCCACTCCCTGCAAAGCACCTGGCTGAGGGATTTGTTTCTGATGCGAGTGGCCCGATTTGTCCAGGCTCAGGAGCATCAGGGCCATCCCTCCTCTTCTGGTAAGACCATGATAGCATCAAGCTGAGACAGAAGAACAAAAGTGTTGACATCGAAGTGCCATTCTAGCTAAAGCACTAATCCTCCATAACTTGAAGTGTAGCTTTGTGGAAATATTTGCTAACAAGTTGCTTGCGATGATGACTTTGTCCCAAGATTTCAGGTCTACTGAAGTCCAGCACAAGACCCAACTGCTGGGACAGATCCTTAGCTACTGCAGAGGGAGAGCTCATTTGAAGCAAGACAGTTTGATCCTAGCTCAATCCACAATATTTTCAGTACTGAAGGCACAGAGTAGCTGAAATTATGCTATCATGGTAACTGCCATCATTAGACAGATGTGTGAATTGCCAGGAAGCCTATACGTTCACAGCACACGTCTGCATTTTTGCCATTGAACACCTCCATCAGTCAAAGTGGCCAAGAGCAAATCACTGCAATGGTTTCTCAGCACCCTTGAGAAAGTAGTTGCTACAATACTCAAGCTAGGAAGCCAGATTTCTGGATACAGCTGCCACCAGAAACACTTCTCCAGGGGAGTTATGTAAGCTGAGTGCATTCGATGACTTCCACAGCCCTTTCCCACGCTAAATTGTAATTACAACATGGATAAGGGTGCCAAGACCTCCTTAACTAGTTCCTGTCCCCCAAGTCGCCCAAGCCCTGTGAGCCGGGTCCCCGTTGGGCAGGTGCCTCCGCACCCGCTCGTCGGCTCCGGCTACTTCAACGTATCATGTCCCCGTGAGGGAAGACGTGAGCACGGAGCGTGGCTGCGATTCCCCAAGGCCCCTGTGAGAACGTTTTGAATGCAGCCTATGTCCAGCAAAGGAGAATCACCCTCCTGGTCTCCCTAAGGGGCGATATCAAAATCTACCATCAACCTAATCAGGCTATAGTTGCAGGACACGTCGGTAAAACGCACCCAGCAGTGTTTTTAAGTGAGATATAGCAGCAGAAATTGCTTCCTTGCAAAGGATTAGTTGGCAAAGCCAAAGCCCCACCCAAAGTCTCTGCAGTTTCTCAGCATCCTCACCCAGTTCTACCCCAACCATAAATACTGAAAGGGAAAAACAGGGATTTAATTCACTGCAACCTTTAGCGTTTCTTCATTGGAAGCTGTGCTAACCTCAACCTTGTATTTCCACCTTTCCTGTTATTTTCAATATTTACTGAGATCAATATCCACATTTGTTAGACTCACAGCCTGACTGCAAGTTTCTAGAAGGGAATCAAAGATTCCACTGATAATTAACGAAGCTGACAAAATTACAGAGCTTCAGGTTCTCACAAAGCTGATATTCTGGGATGCCACAGAGACTGCATGAATAATAGATATTAAAAGAATCAATGAAAAAGTCTTTATTCTTCTGACTTTTAAATCCCTTTGCATTTTATCTGGGATTGATCAAAGAATTTTCCAGGCAGAAACAATATCCTGTGACGAGTCTGTGTTTTCTGCAGGACCATTTTGAAAGCAGAAAGCACCACCCAAGAAAAAGAGATATGCAAAGGAGTGGCAGCAAGGCAAGGGCTTTATTCCAGATGATTTTTTTTTCTGTTTTTTTTTTTTGTTTCAGATCATCATTGGGTATCTTGTATCGTTCAATTTTCAGCAGATCTACTTCTTAGTATCCAAAAGGGGCACACAAAAGAAAAGAAAGCTCACTATTGGTATTAATTATTAATTAAGAGCATCATGCCCTTTGTTGTCCTCTTGGTTTTATATTTATTAACAAATACAGCGTTTTCTGATAAAAATGGCAAAGACGCAGCCAGGAATAGGGGCAGGTTCAATCACTGACTCAGCACATTCATGATTTTACCAGAATCAGCCTTTTCCATCACCAGAAAAACAGACAAAAGGAGCAAAGCAGCAAACAAAACCCCACCTAACAGAGGAGCTGATGTGCAAAGCTGCATGAAAAGATGCCCCTAACTTTGCTCGTGGCTCCTCCATGCCCAGGATGAATCGCGGGACCCTACGGAGATCCCTGGCCCCTGGTTTCGGCACGTGGAGCTGCTGGAGCCCAGCATTTAACAGGTGCCTCTGTTGGCTTCCCAGGGACTCGTCCTCATGAGAAGACCCTCTGCAACTCAGCCCGCAGAAACTGCAAGCTCAGCGGGGACCCCCGCGTCTGCCCGAAGGGTCCCCCTGAATCTCTCCCCAAAGCCGGGCAGGTCTCCGGCTGCTGCCGCGTCCGGCGGCGGTTACGGAGCTCCCGCCCGGGGAGCAGTGGGAGCGGCAGCGAGATGCTGCCTCTCCCAGGGATGCTGCCCTGAGCAGCGCATCACGCACGGCCTCTCCGGAGTAAACAAGCACTTTAAAATTAAGCCGTGCCATCATGCTCAGCCTGAGGCAGACAGCAGGCTGTGCCACTATTTTCCACTCACTATTTTTTTTTCTTCTCTTTC
>NW_010581783.1:0-11441 GCF_000705375.1 Tinamus guttatus | reverse complement strand
CCTGTGGGTTTGGGCTCTGGAAACCTCAATCCGAGAGCCCCCAGTTCCGCAGCAGGAAAACTCGAGGCCGGGAGACCATGGCCCTCTCTAGATGAGCTTGTCCGGTGTTGGAGCCATGAGAGATGAGGATGACCCTCCTTTTGGAAACAACACCCACTACCTCTTCCAAAACTCTTGTTTTCTGTTTGTTTTCTTTTCTTGCTCTTTCTTTCCAGGTTGCCAGACGTCTGAAGTGATCAAAGTTTCCCACGAACCGCAGCTGCTGAGATGCGGATAAATATAGCCGGGGTGCTCGGCAGGCGCTTGTTTGCTGCAGGTTGCAACCCTGCAGGCGAGACCTACTTATCTGGGGAAGGGGGGAACTGCTGCCCGTTCCCACATGCTCCAGTGAGGGGGGCACAACGAGAAGCAGAGCCTGGGGCTGGGGGAGCTGGCCCCGCTCCAGAGCCGTGGCGAGACCCCCATGCAGTGCTGGGAGGCAGAGCAGCCCCGTCCCCCTCTCTCCTCGCCCGTCTGCTCAGCCCAGCACCGTGGGTTTTGGCCTCCCAATTAGCCAGCACGTATCCGTGCCCATCGCTTTGCACATCTGCAGTGTCTGATGCCCTTCAGCACCTTTCCCCAAAGCAAAATGATTAACAACAAGCTCCCATCGTTACTCAGATCTTGCAGGGCTGCCCAACACTGCAGAACGATGTTTGTTTGTACCTCTGCGTGCCTCAGCTTGGGCTTTGCTGCGAGGCCAAGGCTTCCTGGCCTTGGAAACGTGACAGACGGTTTTCTTTGCTTTGAGAGAGGTTTCTGCTCCTTTTACCCTCACGTTGCTGCTTCACGTTACCCTCAGAAGCAGCCTTCAAAATCTGAACGCTTTGCAAGTGATGGAGGATGAGAAAACGCTGCTGCTCCTGGGTCCCTTCCCAACTTTCCAAGGCAGCTCTGAAATACTCAGTGAGCCTCAAAACATGCACATGATCAAGAGGGGAAAGGAGAAGGCAGCAGGGATTGGTCCAAGTGGCTTCAGGAGACAAGAAAAGACTCAAAATAGCCATCAGGGAAGATGACTTCAAGCCAGGAATTAAAGGGGTGACATTCTGGTGCATCCATCACTTTGAAGACCCAAAGGGTCCTAGTGATCTAAAAGAGGAGAAGTACCAGCCAAGCACCTCTAGAAATTGCCCCCCAAAGAGGTCTCCCCCTCATCCCGTGTTTTGTGCAAGCAGGAGGCAATTGGAGGAGCAGCATGTATTTTGGGAATCATCTCTTTAAGTCTCTGCTTGGTTTCCCCTTATCCAACACGTGTTTCCATGGAAGCAGAGGAGGGGACGGGCAGCCCGCGGCTGCGAATCAGAGCCGACTGCGCTGCCTGCTCCCGAGTCTGAAGAGACAAATGGATCATTAAAAATAAAAGAAAATTGAAATGAAAAAAAAAAAGCCTTTTGATGGTAGATATCTGATACTCAGGGTTATGCTGGGGATTTTAGGACCCGGGGACGAAACACATCACAGCTGAAGGCAGTTTTGCTCGGGCTCATTCCCGGAGCAGATGGGTGTTGCACCCAATAAGATGATTCCTGCTCTTTTGTTGATCACATCAGCGTAGTGACTGTGTGAGCAGAGAGAATGGCAGCACAGCACAAAGGGAGTTACATAAATGGATTATTTTTTTTTTCAGCATGCTTTGGAGGAGAGTGTTGCAGAGACAGACTGAAATAATGACTTGCCTTGCTGAAAAATGAAGAGTTTATCGGTCGATGCAAACCTGGTGCTGCTCTCAGGGCTCAGCTGCCTGAAGTCACTCTTTTTAACAAGTCCCTGGAGCAGAAACTCTCTGTGCAGGACTATAAGCTTAAACACAAAGTTACCCTATTAGCCAGCATCTTTAGACAGAACTGTATTCAAACACTATATCCAGTTCCTAGCAGTTTGCAAGCCTATTGCCAATTGTCTTTGTGCCACGGAGTCATGAACAGAACCCCAGAATGGTTGAGGTCGGAAGGGACCTCTAGGGATCACCTAGTCCAGCCCCCTGCTCCAGCAGGGACACCCAGAGCACAGGGCACAGGGCGGCATCCAGGCGGGTTGGAAGATCTCCAGAGAAGGAGCCTCCACAGCCTCTCTGGGCAGCCTGTGCCAGGGCTCTGGCACCCTCACAGGAAAGAAGTTCTTCCTCACATGGAGATGGAACTGCCTGGGTTTCAACTTGTACCCATTACCCCTTGTCCTGTCACTGGCCACCATGGAGAAGAGTTTGGCCCCATCTCCCTACCTTCTCCTTAGGTAAGAGCTGCTTTTCACCCAAAACGTTGCAGACAACAACTCAAAGGCAGCTGTTCTGGAGCTGAGCCTACCCAAGCGCCTGGTGCTCACACCCACCAAGGTAGCAGGGCCATCCTGTGCGTGGCAGCGACACGAGCAAACAAAATCCGTCCTGCGTTTGCCCCCGCTGCAGAGGACAACGTGCCCATTTTGTAGCAGTCTGGTGTCTCCCAAGGGCAGCAGGATTTCTCTCCAGTTTTGTTTTTCCTTTCTAGGGTATAAGGGGGAAAAAATAGGTCTACTAATGAAAACTAGCAATTACAAAGGATATTTGCAGACCCAGTTGAGAGGGAAAAGAAACTTGAACTTTCACTGCTGGTGAGATTTCCTTTGTGAATGGATTGGGAGCTGTTGATTATAGCTGCCTGAATGCTGAATTTCTGACTACTGTGATCAATACAGCATTGACTACTGATACCCATGGTCTAATGATACTCCGTGTGAATCTATTACTTAAGTTTAGCAGAGGACTTTTAGGAGCGAAGCAGCAAAGACAGAGAAGATGGGTCAGATCAACTGGAGTTGGTCAACTACAACATGCAAACATGGAAAGATAGGAGATGAGAATAAATCTACTGGGGAGCACAAAGGGCTTCAGCTTTGATTTCCTGCTGGTTCCGGGGAAGAGGTGATTGCAAAGGGGAACAAACTCCAGCAACAGCTGCAATGTTTATGGTTACTACTAGGCAAAAGCAAGATTGTGGTAGGACAGCTGTGGAGAGGTGTGATGAGCACGCAGATAACTCCAGGCCAAAAATCCCAGCAAACAAATGGCCAATATCAGCAAGAGTAGAATTCTTGCCCTTTCTATCCTGAAATTCACTGCTAAAAAAAGGCTTTAAGGCAGCAGACCCCTGCAGAAATGCCTCTCTACCCAAACTGGAGGCACAGGCTCCAGTGCAGCCGTAGCACAGAGGGAACCACAGGGAGCAGGGAAGTCTTGGGCTGGTTTTCACCTCTTTCTTCCTTTTCACTTTGCTTTCTTCCTTCACCAGAGCAGTTTATGGCTTAGTTCTATGCATGCCACTGGGGAGGAAGCCACTTACTATGTGCAGCTCAGCAAAGCGAGGACAGTGTTCCTAAACCCTTGGATGAATGAACCATGATGAGCAGAAAATGAGTGCAGGTGAGTTTGGGGGGATAGCAGGGAAACATTTGCTGCCAGCCAGTGCAAGAGATTGATTTGCAGAGTCACATAGTGGAGGACACTGGGCAGGAAGCAGCAGAACTGCATTAGAAATTGGCTCAGGGAGGGGGAGAAAACTGTCAATAAAGTCAGACTGAGTAGCCAAGAGAGGAGGAAGGAGGAGGCTGTGAGGGTAGTTAGCACCAGAGCCAGCGGTGTTTACCTCGTGCTGTGTATCAGTGACCTTGAGAATGATGCCATTATCTAACGATGCCAAACTGTAGGAGGCACAGAACAAATTAATTACAAATGGTAGATGAGGCTTACGGTCTGATAAGCAGCTCACGGAGTTCAATGGAGAGAAGTTTTAATGAGATTAAATGACAAAGCCATCACTTAGACGAAAGCATTAAACAGGCTACGGACTTGGAGGAAGAACTGGGGGCGAACGCAGAGAACTATTAAAACCATCTGTGTTATTAAAGAGAAGAGTAAACAAGGCAAAACCAGGACTATCCTCAGACCTGCTGGCCCTGCTGGTGGGAGCTCTTGCCTTGGACACATGTGCAGAGCGTTGAGTCCATTTCATGGGGAGGTCTATGGTGCATGGCAAGGAAAAACCCAGCGCACGTCCAGGAGGAACATGGGGAGCAACGGGCTCCGAGCAGACCCTGTGGCCCTCCCATACTCGCCCCAGAGAAGGTGTCACCTGGCACAGTCCGATGGGGCCCTGGAGCCGTGGGGGCAGATGTGTCCCTAGAGCTGCTCCACACATTGCCCAACACTGGCTGTGGGGGGACCCATGGGAGCCTTGCAGTGAGCACCCACCTGGGGAACATGTTTCATACAGACGTCTAGGAGAGAGAAATCCAGCGGGTTTTATTTTTGAGACAAGAGCAGAGGTTCTCAACCAAGGGGGTGGAGGCACTGAAAGAAAAGGGCGCACAACAGGTAAACCAAACTTCACCCTCAGCCAGCACAAAATGGTGGGAGCTGTTGATCTCATGCATGAAACTATCCTGCTTAGGTCAAAATTCATGCAAACTCTCCGAGGAGAGGAACACGACTGTGTGCTTGCAACGTCCTGATCTTGATGGGGCCTCTAGACACTGCAACTGAAATAATATCTAACACAATAATCAGCGTAGAGCTTGTTTTCTTTTTCTTGTGAAATCAGGGGGCAATTTGTGCATGTTAAGAAACATGTTTAGCAGTTCAGTCTTTCAATGTCGTTTGCTATTCCCCTGATTTCTCTTGTAATTTAGATTATCCAAATGATCCCTTGGTGCCCTCCCAGAATACAGAATTTCAGCAAATATTTACATCCTCTTCCTTCTTATTGTGGTTTGAAATATGCTGAGAGAATGCATGGGGGTACCTCAGATTTTTGCAGATTTGTCACTTTGTCACAGCAAAACTGAAATCCTGCAGGTGCAGAAGGTAAGAGTACTGCATTCTCACCTTTCCAAAAAGACTGACCCTTCCCTAGCTGCATTTGTTAAAATAATCATCATCATAATAAAAAATAAAATTCCATGGAGGAATCTTTTTCAGTGATCTGAGTTTTTCAAATATCTTTCCAGTTCTGTTGGGATTAACTGCAATGAACTAAAGGCACTGACTCCATCCCTTTGTTAGGATTTCTCACCGATAAAGGGAGACTGATGATGGAAAAATGAGACTGAATATTCATAACCTTGCACCTACTGACAAGATACAGCACCCGTCAGATATTCTGGAGTTCTCACAAAGGTGCAAATCCCAAATTTGGGGTGGAAGGAACGTAAATCGATCCTGAGAAAATGCAGGCTTCTGAGGTCTGGGGTTCATTTGTGCCGCTTCCTTCCAGCTCACAGCCGTGGCTGCCCAGGCCCTGGCAGGGCTCCGAGCGTGTGGACACGCTCATCCTCGGGGCTTGCCCCATGCAGCACCAAGCGCCTGCTGCGCTCACCCCAATGCAGCGCAGTGAAGGACGCACAAGCAAAGACTGGTGCACCCCGGAAGGGGTTCAGATCTTAACCCCGCTGAACGTGAGGCTTTGGTTGCTTCCCCCAAAGGGCACATATAACATGGACAGGCCTGATGACACTTTCTGTGGTCCCTGAAATGTCCCTTTGTTTCTGGGGGTTTTGAAGTGGTTCATTCTCATCTTCCATATGGAGAGAGGTTGGGAGAAGACCTGCAAACCACTAGCCAGACTGGTGTGGGAAAGAGGCCTGGAGAAAGAACTGAAAACAGTTCATTGCAAAACAGCAACGTTCAGGAATAGAAAAAAAACAAGACACTTAAAAGGGAAGAGAGGACATTAGGTTTCTAGAGAGATGGGACTGACAAGAGCTAATCCTTGAGACTTCATGACTTCTCCTCACTATATCTCAGTTGCCTCTGGCCTCAAAACAGCTCCCGCTTGCCCTGCTGTTGGCTGGGAGACTGTTCCCCAAAGGGAAGGGCTCCCATGGCCCTGTGAGCTAACAGAGGTCTGCAGGCACCACCAGAGACCAAGTGTCTCCAAAGGAATCAGTCTTGGGAAGGGCTGTGGTCCTGCCCTTAGGAAGGGCTCACACCAGCAAGACGCAGGGGCCTCGTAAGGAATGGGACCCTGGACTGGATTCTTCAATCTGTGACACTTGGGCATTTGGCCGTTGTTTGAAATTCACCTTCCCGTGCCCTCCTTTATTTCCTTCTGCAAAGTCAGTTTGCCCAGCCAGCTCAATGAATAATTCAGCACCATTAAGCATCTTTCAAAGCAGCTTTGGCACTTAGCAGGATCGGTTCTTTGGCTCTTTTCTCCATTTAAGCTTCGTTGCAACATAATCTCCCCTTCGCCGCTGCTCGCGGAGGAGCAGCTATAAAAGGAAAGCCCATCACTGCAGCTACAGGGAAGCACCGTGGAAATGGCCAATACCCAGCCCCTCGCTCGCCCTCGCTTCGAGCAACAGGGAAACCCATCTTCTTGGTACAGAGATCTACAAGATGTAAGGGGTCAATTAACAGGCACTAAGGATCATTTCACAGGCCGAGCATTCCAAGATGTGCCCATCATTTCCCAGCTCCGTTGGGCACTCCTGGCGTTGTCTGATGGAAGTCAATTCCTCTCACTCAATTAAGTGATTGTATAATAAATTAGGGAGTCTCACTTAGCCCATTGCTCACCAGCTTTCCAAGGCAAAGGGGCCATAAGTCTTAAGACGAGGGTGCCTCTGTTTCACCAACCTGTCTAACACAAAGATAACGTCAGCTCCTTTCTCCCTGTGCATGGAGGGTTGGACTGCTACACTCTGCCAGCCTGCAGTGCTGCAAAGACTGAGGCTTCAAGCACGGAAAAAACACGTAGCCTTAACTGTTGTTACTGAGACTGAGCCATCTTTACTTCATCCGCCAGAGATCACGCTTCCCAGGCCCTTCTCCTGCAAGGAATGGGGGCTGCTTCTCTGGGATGCCCAGCATTGCTGCACACGCATCTTCTGACCTAATTTGTACGTGCAATTAGCACGTCTGAGAGCACCACGCAGCAGTCAGCACATCACATCCAGCTGCAACATCCAGCTGCAGGGACCGTCTGTGAAAAGAACACCTGTAGGTGAGTGCTCATTTCAGAAGGCAGAATTGCCACTGTGGTTTTTATTAAATCCCTCTCTTTACAACTCCCTGCTTGGAGCTGTAAACCTTTAGCTCTTGGCTAAAGCTGTACCTAGTCTGAGTGTTTCAGCAGCTGCAAAGCTCCAGCAGCTTCAGTGCAGATGTACAAGATGAGCAACCAACACAGCCCATTCCCTTCCTTCCAGGACTGACCTCCATGCTTTGGAAAAGCTCCTGCACCCGACCCGAGCAAGGAAGCACAGCTGCTTTTGTTTCAATGGTGCCTTAGCCTGCAAAGCAACCTTCACAAATCTCGACTATTAATCTCCAGTGGCTTTTCTATAAGCTCACGTATCCTGTTCCTTGCTGGTTGCCCAGATACAGACTTTGTTTTGTGGATGTTATCAGCTTTTCATTAGGATGTATGCAGTAATGTCCCCCTGCCTCTCAAAGGAACAGGCAGTATTTCTAAAAGCGATGGCTCAGAAAACCCTGATTAAATGATGTCTGCCTCTGCTGACAGCACTCTGTGAGCCAGGATTGATCAGACCTTGGGAATCTACATATTTTCTTCCCTTAAATTCTGCAATCTCATCGCACCTTGTATTCAAAGGCAAGAAAAAAAAAATGTTCTGCTCATTTGTACGAAGTTGGCAGCTCCAGCATGTTCACAGCTCTCTAAACAAAGGATGTAGCAACATCAAAAGCTGTTTCACTGATAAATTAGTCTTCAGGATCCGGTTTGAAAGGGGACAACCTTTACCAAGGTCCCTACTTTAGCTGGCAATCCTTATGGTCCAACTCTTAAGTCAAACCCTTAAGGCAAGCAGCCAGCAAGATGGCAATTTCGGTGCCTCAAGAGCCTTCCCTCTCCCTAACACATGTTTTTTTGAAAGGTAACACTGGTTATTTGTATTCTTGTTCCTTTTCTTGATCACCTGTAACTTGCTCCTCTCAAGTTACCCCAGCTCTAGAGGACTTCTGAGGTCACATCTCACTGTAATGAACTCCCATGAACCGCATGGTGGATTATATGGATTATTTCCACATGAACCGTGAATAAACTTGCAACAGAAGATCCGTGTTACAAAAGAGGGAGCCGAGGAGCACAAAAGCTCCAGCATGAGCTGAAGCCTCTGGAAGAGACTGACTCCAAATAAAATGGTTTGTGTGTGGTACCAAAGCACCTTCAGTGCACAGATGTAGACCAAGCTGAAGCTGCAAAGAAGATGGATCCTAAATGATGCTTCTCAGAAAGCAAAAGGCCTTTGCCCTAGCCAGCTCAACTGGCAGAGTTTTTCTCTTTGAAATAGTCACTGTGGCATAAAACAGTTTTCAAAGCACTAATCCTTCATGTCCTGCATGCGGGAGGTGAATTCTCAGCCCTCCTGAATGGAGAAATGCCTGTTTCAGAAGCAGGAAGGTCTTTGCATGCCTATTTTTTTGTTTTTGTTTTTAAGTGATGCTCAGATGGAGCCTCTCAAACTTGCAACGCTTCAGAAACTTATCATCATGCCAAAATGACAAAAACTAAATTTTCATCACTCAAGCTGATCTAAACAACCTGGACACCACCAAATGTGCCCACCATGGCCAGACAAGCATCTGAGACATGTCACTGCCCACCATGGCCAGACAAGCATCTGACAGACGTGTCATGGAAGCTAAAGATTGTGGCCATGCAAACTATTACTCCATCTCTCACACTCAGCTCCAGATAAATCAGCCTGACTTCTTATTTTAACTTTTTTTTCTCCTCGTACTTGTTTGTGTTCCTCACACAGAAATGAAATGCTGTGAAAGCAAAACATGGAATGACCTCATTCATTGCTAGGCTTTCTTATAGTTCCCAGATAGCCAGCGAGCTGCCATCAGAGCCAGAGGGAAAACGGAGGAAATTTCTCTGCAGAAAACAGTGGGGAAAACTGGGTAGAAGGTAGAGTTAGAAAAAACTGCAGAACAAAAATTTTTAAAAAATCGTAATCAAGATAAAGTTGAGACTTAAAATAACAAAAATATCAGATATTGTTTTTTCTTTAGCTGAAAAAAGCCATTTGAATAGTAGAATCATTCTGCACCTCTTGTTTTCTGTGTTTCTCTGGATTCACATAAGCATAGCAGCTCCTAAAGAAAACATTAAAAATACCTTTTGTTTTCAACAAATATTGTATTGTCAAAGACAGCTTCAAGGGAAAACATTGGTAAAATCAATACCCACCTCCAGGTTTTATTCCCAGTGGTAGGGAGCTCCCATCACACATCCCAGATCCAAGACTGCAAATCAGGCAAATGCTTTAACCTCATGTAGGCTACCAGATGAACAACATATTTCAAGGAAATCCACATTCTGCCTAGTATCCAAAGGCGTTGAGGGCAAAGCTACCCTGATTTAGGCTCAAGTCCTTCTATTCAGTCAAAAACCCAGGCTGAGACGTTCAAAAGTTTCTTTCACCTCTTATTGAGAGCTGGTGGCTCATTCTATAGCATCAGACCTTACTCATAAAATTTAATCTATCCTGAAACGAGCCCAAACTCTAGGTTTGAATTGACTGATAAAACCGGTCAAAATCCGTGATTCCCAACTCAGAGAGCATTCCAGTGCCTCAGAAGCACTATTTCTGGCAAGTAGGCAAACACGATAGTCCCCAAGTTCCCTGAAAAACACTAGATTTGCTACAATTTTTCATTAGTTGTCAACTCTTTCTTTCAATAAAACCAAAAAGGTTCACTTTGATTTTTCCTCCTTCTCCAAATTCATATTACAAACTTCACAAAACACCTTCAGAGCTGAAAGCATGCATTATTACGGAGAAAACTTTGGCACCATTTGGAAAATAGTCTTGTTGATGGCATAACTTTGCCCCTTCCTAATACACAAAGGTCTTTTTTTTTTTCTTTTTTCTTTTTTTCTCCTGCATGCCCAGGATAAACATCTCTTCTTACTGCCCGTTGTGTCAGCCACCAAAGAGCAATCAATAAATATTAGATTTCTGTGTCAATAAGAAATCTCTGGGGTCTTCCTTGATTACCCAGGCAAAGCATCACTATGTCAAGGCATATGAAAAAAATAACAACAACATTTTTTTCCAGACCAGATTGTCATTGTCACAGCCACGATAAGCAAGTTGGCCTTAAAAAAAAAAACTGCTTGCACAAAAGCTGAGTCGGCCTTCACTGAGACATTGAATGAGGCGCAGCCTCAAGATTTTAGCTTCCAAAATATGCCTGAGCTGTCAGCAATTCTTTGCTTGTTTTTTTCCCCCCTACTCACCCTTTTTCTTCTTTCTTTCTAAATGAACAGGAAAATAAATCAAGTGACAGGTTTGCAAGCAGGGCGGCTCTCTGCTCGCAGTGAGCGGCACTGTGCACAAAACCTTACTCTTCCTTAGACCCGGTTTCAGTAGGTTTCTGTTTGCATGCAGATATCCACTCACTTGCTGCACTTGGCCTAGACCTTGTCCTTCATGGCTTAACAGGCTTGGATATTTAAAACATTTTACATAACAGTCTGACTCCCGTGTATAACCAAACAAGAACCTCTGTGCTGTTTTTCACCAGTCAGGATATAATCTTGACAGAAACATTTAGACCTCACCCTGTGCCACATCTAGCAGAAATGTCTATATATCTGTTTGAGCGCTCTGCCTTGACATGAGACTTCAGGGCCAGCCCTTTGCTCTTAAGGGGAAGATACATTACATCGGAAGGATAAGGCCTATACATTTTTATAGCTGCTGTATGTAGCTCACACACAGGCGCTGGGATTGGTGACAGTCCTGAAAGATGCACGATCATCCTACATTAAGGTACACAAAATTTTGAAGCCCCTCTGAAGCATCAGGCACTGCAAGCACTGCAGGCAATCTCACATCTCTGCTTTGTAAGTTTGGACTTGCCCAACAAGTAGAGAGAAGTTTTCCTGAGCACAACCCAAAATCAAGGGAGGGGACAGACGCTGAAACGGGTCAAAACGTTCAGGCTATGGAAACAAGCTGGGATTCGAATGGCTTAGGACTTACTGAGACAGCCCTGAAGGTCACTTCAAGGAGACGCGTTGGTGTAGATGGATTGCACCGATCAGGAGACTGCATCACTGCTCCTGGCAGTTACTGATCCCAGCGAGTGGCAGAGAAGAAAAGCTGCCAGAAAATCTGGTTTGCACACAGCATGGGTATGTGCACAAGAGTCATTAAATGGGGGAGAAGGTGGACAAGGAGCCTGAGGACCCCTTCCTCTCACATGGAAGGAAGCTCATGCAAACCATCATTCATAATTTAAATTACAGCAGCCGCAGTGAGCATCTAGGACCACACTGTCCTGGCCATTCAAAGTCTCCAGCTCAAGAGCCTAGGAAGAGGTGAATGTGTCGCCTGCAGGATCCCTGTCATCACAGCTTGATGTTTCTGTCCTATAACATGTTCAG